>GL379794.1:1427237-1460846 GCA_000143925.2 Caenorhabditis brenneri
CTCTCTGATCCCTAAGCGGGTTTTTGTGAAACTCTGAAAAATGGCTTGAGATCTTGACCAAAAATTGGAAAATCGTCCGGAGAGGCTTTCTTGTCAATCTTTCTGATGAAAACGTATTTGCGAACTGCACATATGTTAAATCCGCTTTGAGTTTTCAGAAAAAGCATTTTAGGCGTTTGTTATGGTCATCTATATTAAAGAGACCATGATTTCATAAAACGCCTGAAAGTAATCGAAGAGACTAGATATTTCTGGTGCATGTTACCACCACCCATGCCAGCATTTTTGATACAAAATCTAAGCGTGACCTCATCGGGAACACTGTTATCCTGAAAAAAGGGGTCCGAAAAAAGCCTCCTTTTGAAGCTATAACTCTGGACTCAGTTGCTGTAGAGGGGTGAGATTTTGACAGTGATAGTGTCTAGCTGGTTGGTACATATCACCAACAAAACCAATTATTGAAAACAGCTCTAGTCGAAAAAAATCCCAAAAATAAAGAAACTTTTGGACTGACCTAATAACTGTTCAAGGCAAGATATGAATATCAGACCATCACAGCAAAGAAGAAAGGCAATGAATAATGATAAATGACTAGACAAGAATTAAAGGTTAGGAATGTTGAAACCGACTAGCGTAACGCATTGAAATACCCGTTGAGAATAAAATATGAAACAATAGAAAATGAAAAACAACTTGTGAATTACTCTCCAAATGATGGTGGTACGGCCCAATCCGGGTTATATCCTGGTACTTTTGTTCTATCGGGCACCAGATATATACGAACTCCGTTGATGAAACAAGTGACAATTCCGTCGTAGGCTGTTCGAGGAACTCCTGCTTTGAAATCGTGCATAACATGTAGCTTGTCAGCTTTTCGGATGTAATCGACGTTTCCATCGTACATGACTCTGCAACTATACGGTATTTTTTTTGTTTTTTGAACTTAAAAATCTGTACGCACGTTCAACTTTTTCACGAGCAGCTATTAGTCACTCGCATTTTTGAAAATGCCACTAGCTGGATGAATATTTCACTTTCTCTATTCAGAATAGTGCAAACCTTTTGACAGTCATTTATTCATTCTAGTTTAGACATAATTCAAATATTTTCACAACACACCTGACACTTTTTCCTTTGTTCTCTGGCTTCAGGACAAAGGAAGCCACATCATCAATGGTTAATTCTTTGGCTTCCTCCATTACCTCGTGCTTGGTCTTTTTGGCGAAATTGGCCTAAAAAATTGATCAATTTGTTTCATGCTTTGGGCGAAACAAGGTTACCGGTAATAAATAATCCAAGTCTATTTTGCTGAAGTCTGTGTACTTGTCATTAACCTTGATTTTGATGAGATGTTTGCTGAAGAACTGTCCTCTGAAAGTTGGATGAATGTTTTTGGTATCGAACAGCATTTATGGAAATAACTCACTTGCTGGCGCCTTCTTTGCCGTACGACATCATACCAGTACGGCTTACTTCTGGTCGAATACATTGTCTTTCTTTCCTTCTCAATGGATCCCTCATCCAATCGTCCCAGAATCCAACAGGCCATATTGGTTCAAGCTCGTTCCACGTTTTCCTGCAATAAAGATATAATGCCATCAAAAATCATTTGTTTACGGAAACTGAAAGCTTTTTTCTGAAGTAAAATATATCTTCAGATGAAATTTTTTACTATGGAGTGGCTGAACAAAACTGTTTTCAAGCCTTTCAGATTAACAGCTTCATAGATAAAATCGTCAACATGGAGTGTTTTTGGAATTTGGTGAATAAACACGGCCTTTTGGTTTGAGTTCTGTTTTTTCGAAAGAACAAACGAAAAAAAAATATATTGCCTATTTTTTGTGATTCACTTTACTATTCTCAAAAGTGTACATTATTCAAAACATACGATGACATCATCCATCCAAGACCAGCAAAAAAGTCACTTCTGTAAAGCTTGCTGGCAGCATCCACGTCTATATTTTCAATTTTTCCGTTGTCGTTCCATGCAGTCACACACCACAACTTCTCATCATTCTCCAGCAGGTACCGAGTGTTTGCAAAATACGAAAAGAAGTCCGGAGCAATGTCGAGGTCATCTGAACATTGTGATACTTGATTCTAAAACTGAGTTCAAGAGTACAAACGCACCTTCTGTGATGATGACTGATGAGTATCCCTTATCAACGAATACATGATTGAGAGCCAACTTGTAGTGACGTGCTATCCGATAATAGGCGGTGTATTGTCTGTGACTCGGTGGAATAGTAATGTTTGCCTTATCACCAGCCAAATGCTGTAAAATTTTTGCAATAGACAATGACAGAGTGGAAAATAGAATTACCTTGATATACTGAACCTTGTCTCCAAACTGCATTACTTCACTCTTCACGTTCTCGTTGTCACAGTCCTGAGAAACGATTATAGGGAATCTCTCTTGACTTGGTCGATATCTGAAAACAACATGCATAATTTCCATTATTGAAGGAATGGAAACCAACTTGATGAGCTTCTGAAGATGGTCCCGCACTGCCTGCGCTCGATTACACGAGAATACCTGCAAAATTATTATGTTAATGACGACAATAAGTGAGAGGATGCTCACCAAAACAGGAATCGGGTTTTTCCAATGTTTCAACTCCGGAGAAACCTTGAAAAAAAAACGTGTATTGTTCTGGTAGATTCTCAAAAATCTTTTTTCTTGACAATGGATCAAAGGAAGACCGAAACCCGAATCACTTTCGTGGAACTAGTCAGAGTATCGCCGATAGCAGAACATTTATGAGTTTTTCAATCAAAATTTTTACCATTTCTTCCATGAACATGCCCCTGGATTTCTTCCTCAGATTGAGGTGGTTTACATCTTCAGTCAATTCTTTAATTTTCTTCTTTTCATACTCCAATAGCCGTTCCAAGCGATTTGTTGATTCCAACAAGTCATCAATGTTTTCCGTACGTGATCTCTGCAAATGAATTGTCACTTATTATTTTTTCGAGGTAATTATGAAAAACTCACATTGGTAATTTCATTTTCTACGTAAAGTGTCCATAAAATGAATACAAATATAAAAACAATGAACAATTTTGTCACCGCTTGCATCTTAATGTGATTAAATATGTACACATCCGTCCTGAAAATATAACATTTGTTTTTCAAAAAATTAGGTGAATGAAAAACAAAATAAAAAGCGAAAAAATCTGTTAAAAACTTGTAATATTCAGTTATTAATATTCTTTGACGTGGTTTTGGTGCTGACCCCGCCTACCGCAACTGCCCCGCGTAGTGTTTCGCAAGTGCGCCGCATTGTAGAAAGAGAAGAAGGCCACTGCGCGCATTGAGGGTGACATTCAATCCTCTCTCTTCCTCTCTTTATACAATTGTCGACTAAAGGATTAGTGTATATCTTTACTATTAACAATCACCGCTTTCTGTGTGTCTGTGGGCATGTGCCGCACGCTAGCGCCACTCCTACTGGACCGATTTTCATCAAACTTTCACATTTGGAAAGAGAATTTCCCCGCGATGATGCCCGTCTCTTTCATTTTTCATTTGGAGCTCTGTGGAGCTCTCTGCTAAGATAGGGCTCTGAATGGCAGGGGGGAAGGCAGACACGCAGTCAAAAGGGCGGAGTCTAGCAACACACAAACTATGGTGGCCGGCGGAACCCGGGAGATGTCGGCTGCGCATTTTAATGACCTCGCGTGAACACTACCGGAATCTAGAAAATCTATCTAAAGTTGACTCAGCAATGGGTTACAGGGTGTGGGATGAAAACCACATATTCTTGATCCTCTCATCGAGTGGGAAAAGAATAACAAACGAAATTTTGGAAAAGACGAAGTTTGTATATCTTTCTTTACTATTAACAATCACCGCTTTCTGTGTGTTTGTGGTGGGGTTTCCGCTCCTATCGCCCATCTCACTGTACCGATTTTCATGATTTTTTCACATTTGGATAGAGAATTTACCGGAGATGATGCCCGTCTTTTTCATTTTTCAATTGGAGCTCTCCGGAGCCATGTGCTAAGATAGGGCTCTGAACGGCAGATACGCAGAGAAATAGGGCGGAGTCTTCTCCCACACAAAACATAGCGGGCGGCGGAACCCGGGAGATATCGGTACACGCGGAAAAGTATAAGGCGCGCTCGCGCTTTTAAGTTTGGTTTTGGCCCAGTAACCAAGGTTAGCTGTCGTTTCGAACTCTCGAAAGAGTGCGTCGAATAACTAAAATTTCTGGAAACGCCTTCGGCGTTATCCGAAGAGGCAGAAGAATGAGATGGTTGTTCAGAATATCGAAAATTATCCAACTTTCACGTGCACTTTTGCTCGCTACAAACTTATGAACAAGAAAAAGAAGTGCATGAAAGTAGTGGGTATGTGAATAAGAACCTCCATCGATAAAAATAGACATTTGGATAGTTCTGGAAATTTCTAAACTGTTCCAGAATAGTCTACTCAACCTGTTTGATTTTTTTTTTCAAAACTCATTCTTATAATAAAACAACGACGTGAGGGATTCACGGATTGAAAAAAAAACCGTGACCTTTTCCTGAATAGTGAGCGGCGAAGCCGCGAACATCATTTTTTGAAAGTGAGCCGCGAAGCGGCGAACAAAACAAGACTGCTGCAGCGCCGAAGGCGCGGCAAGCAGTCTTGTGGAGAACAAAGAGGACATTTATTGGGACATTATCGGGTAGATTTATTGGGTAGAAAATGTTTTTATTATAAAAGCATGACGGTGA
Source organism: Caenorhabditis brenneri (assembly GCA_000143925.2). Lineage (NCBI taxonomy): Eukaryota > Metazoa > Nematoda > Chromadorea > Rhabditida > Rhabditidae > Caenorhabditis > Caenorhabditis brenneri. The sequence continues at coordinate 1,431,960 of GL379794.1, forward strand.
GGTTTTGATTAAAACTACTGAAAATGATTGAAAACTCCTTAAATGCAACTTAAATGAGAAAAATCAAATAAAAATTGCAAAATCATATAATAAGATGATGCTTATTGTGAGTTGTTCATATTCAAGTTGAGATGTTGCCGGATTGGAGCATGTCTGCAAAAAATACCGTAAATTCTCCAATTGAGGTGCATGCAACTCTATTTTTCAAAGGTCCCTTGAGAGTGCACCACTATTGGAGGGGCACTTCAATTGGAGGGTGCAACTCTATTTTTCTAGAGGATAATTTCATACGCTTGTTCATGCTGAAAAAGCAGATCGATAAGAATTAGACCCTCTTTTCGAGCTGTAATGGCTTTTTTTGCCTATTCTTTACTCTGCGCTAAAAATTTCAATAAAATTCAGTAATGAAGTATATTACTTCTTTTAATTCAATCATCACAGTTATGAATTTGTACAAAAACGAAAAGATTTTTCGATTTTGAAAAACAGCAAAAAAACTGTTGGAGGGCACTACAATTAGAGGCGCACCTCAATTAGAGGGTGCAACTCTATTTTTCCAAGGCACCGGCGGAGTGCACCACTATTGGAGGGGCACTTCAACTGGGGGGGCACCTCAATTAGAGAATTTACGGTAATTCAATTTGTGTCGAACAATTGTTTTCTCACTCTGTATTGGCTTTTGGAAGCGGGATTCTTTTGATTCCAGTTTTGAAGACTGTGTCTGTATTGCGACTGCAGTTATGAGTTACGACCATTTGAATTTCGAAGTTTCTCTGGAAGATTTTGGTTTTTTTCAACAGGAAACCTTGAAATAGATACTGAATACACGTGAGTGTAAATTGCATAGTGAGGTCTCGTAAAACTATATGAAAAGGCAATAAACCTGACATTCATTATTTCATTCGGACTATTAGAAGACAACGACAGAGACGTTGGTTCTAACGAGAAAAATTGAGTTGATTCAACTTTTTAAAAAAATATTCACAACACCCTAGGTGTTCGGGAAATTTTGAAAGAAATAATACAATCATTCTGAAGCAGCAAATCACAGCAGAGGCAATTAGAAGAACATCACAACGAATGGATACTGTTTTCATCCCAAAGGTTTTCATTACCGTGATATCAACCGAAATGTTTGCTGAGCTACATCCAGCTTCAGATTCCATGGTTTGATATATACGAATTTTTGGACAACTGTCTGATATCAAAAAAAAAGTTCATTGTCTAAGGAAGTTCTAGATGATATCATGAAAACTGACAAGTTTGGAAGATGCAACTTCATAAAAAATACGCGATATTTCATCAGAATTTGGATGATCAGAAATATCAGAATTGGATGAATCTAGTTTTTCGAGAGGGAGATTCCGGAAATTTCAGATAAACTCACATCGAGAATTCCATCGTTTTCGTCGATTCCTTGGATATCATATGTTCTAGTTTGTTCATTTGAACAAAAGTATTCTGATGCAATTGAATCATCAATTCTGAGAATATATCGATTTTTGAAAACTCTTGGAATTAAACATACAAAGTATCAACTTCTATCACATTAATGCGAACACACCAAGTTTGTTCACTCTTACAGAATACAGTTCCTTGGAATCGAAATATGTTCTCATAGGAAAGAACACCGAGAATCAAAGAAGCCAGAATAAAAATGGGAAAATTCATCTGCAAAAATGAAATACTAATAGAAAGAAATATTTTCTGCGTGTATGTGAAGAACTTGTTTTCAAGATGCTATGACCCAACCGTTGACCGTGACCGTCAGTAGCCGTGTTGTAAGATCGAAAATTACGATTTCGAACTATATCGATAGGAGAAGAGTATCTCGTGACAATTGTTTGTAAAGAAGGTACTGGATAGTGTAAATAAAATGATGACGAGAAGAAGATAGCCTTTTTCAGACGTCGTGACCTTTCTTTGTCTTGAATGAGAATACGCAGCAGTGAACTTTTGAACATCAAAGAACCAAGTGAAAGAAGGTTTTTGTAGAAAAATGATCATCGAAATTTATGGTAGAGTGTGATGAAATGGAATGAATTTCAGTTATAAACAGCAACAAATTCACTACTTATATCATTGAATTTCAATTTTGATGCATACAATACCGGTAACCTCTGCCAAAAGTGAACCATTTTCCTCAGATTTACTTGAATAGTTTTCATTAGGAATTTTAATTAATAATCGCCTATGATATTGATCCTTTTCACCCTGTCTTTGTTTTTCTGTGCCGTACTCATTTCCCCTCTTTTATCATATTTCCTGGATTCAGACTGTGCAACCTTTTTTTCGATTTTTCATGTCTTATTTCGTGACCAGAAGATGATATTTTTCTGACCATACAATTGCTTTGTGACTTCCTCAATAAAACACATTCAAATTTTCCCCAGGTTCTTCCCCTCCCACATGGGTTCTCCATTTTTCACCAAAAAGATGTCAAAAATTGTTACCTCCGCGGCGGCACACGTTGGATTTCAAAGAGATAATCGGCAAGGTGCTTCGAAAATTATTTGGTTTTGAAATCTAGAGCCTGAAATTTTCATATGGTTAGATTGTTGGAAGGGAGGAGCTTTCCTCCTCCAAAAATGGAGCCTATCTCCTGAAAAATAGGCAGGCGGAATTCTGAAGCTTATTCACATTTGGAGCTCCGAATTCATCTTGAATCTTTCTGCATTTGGAAAATGCTCTTGACCAACTACAGAGTTGCAGCCCTGATGATAGGCATTGTGGCCTTCGAACTTTTCGGTAAGCATAACTACTCACAGCTCTACAGCTTCAACTCAAAATTGAAACCAGTTGAAAATTGAAACGTTACAGTTCGTTACGAGAACTCCGGGGGAGAGGACGTTCCTAAGCAGGAAATGTACTCGGTCTCCAAGAGATCCATGCTGGTCGGTATGAGCGAGACCACTGAGGAAGTGTGCGAGAGTGTGATCAGACCTGGATTCAAGCCAGCAGTTGGTCACAGTGAGTTTATTAAGACCAGTTTAGAGTTCTTCATAATCAGTTTTTGGTTTCAGTGGTCAATGGCAGCTTCGTTGAGATTCTCCAAAACGACGGCTACGAATTCCGCAAAACCTACGTCCATTGCAGCCGCAGAGACCGTCCAGCTTGCCATGGCATCAGAGAAGACAAGTAAGCGCTGGTTAAATATAAAACTGTTTCCTATTAAATACCTTCAAGATACATCAGCGAATGCGTCACCGTCTTCGAGAACGTCAACGCAATGGTCCGTCTTCTCAACACAACCGGACCCTTCAAAACGGCAATGATTCGAGTAAGTACACATTCATAGAAGAAAGTTCAAGGAATAACACCCCTCATTTTTCAGGTCCCAATCTTCTGTGAGTGCCGTCTCCGCCGTCAATACCGCAGTTTCCGCCGCGACGACAACGACGACGAGGACGATTCTGAATAATCACAGAATGCTCCTCTCTTTTGCTTCAAATACTCATAATTATTTCTGAATTTGTATTTTCGTAACTTTTTGTATTGAACTTCTTGATTTCAGCAGAAAGAAACTTTCGCACATAAGATTTTTTGTGAATTTCGTGAATAAAGCATTTTATTTGGGAGATGTCAAAATGTTCAAATGCCTCTAGGAGACAAAATGACGTCAAGTGTTTCAAAATACCCTTCCCTATTCTCTTGAATCAGTTACAAAATGTGTTGACTCCGACACCTCCCAAGCAACGTAGTACACCAACAACAATTGATAGGAGTTAATGTCAACGGAAGCGGTTGACACAACTATGCGCACAGATAATGCGGAGCAACTGGTCACTCACAAGACACCCTGATTCTGAATAATTGGGACGGATGAGAGAGAAAAGGCGGAAACGTTGACTGGTCAAGAGCGCATTCACTCATACGCCACAAAGAGGTGTAAACGGACGGCGCGAGGACCACTGACAACTCGTTTGGTGGTGATATGAGGAGAAGATGGAGCGGCGGGAATGAGGACCAGTGAGAAGAGGACACTGGTGTAACATTTATACTCACACCTCTCATTCCGTTCCACTCTTTCTAGTTAATGTATACTATTTGTTGTCTTGAGTAAAAAAACACGATCTTTAAGTTGTTGATAGTAGATACTCATCTCTGATGTTTTTTTTTGTTTTTTGCGATTTTTCTGAATTATCTGGTAGTTCAGTAGATGAAACTTTCAGAGATGTATTTTTTGAAAACGTGTTTTATGAATGTGAGAACCTCGAACCTCAAAATTGAGATGGTTACATTCAGAGGGGATTTCCGGCTACGCGCAATATTTTTTAGAAATTAAGATCTGCATCTTTTTCATCATTTGATCGTTCACTTTTGAACTTTGATAGAAAAAATGAGGAGTTGCAATTTGGCATGAACTATTTTTTTTATTTACCAAGAGCACAGTTATCAAGACATCAATATTTTGAATGTACAAATCACCATCAAATTCACTAGTCTTTTTGTCTGAAAAACCTTTTTGCTCCTCCCTGTTTCATGTCACAATCTCCAATATTGAATATCCAATTGAATCGACAAGCCATCAAAAACAGATAAATCTCAAATGGCCGAAACATTTCGCAGGTTGTTAACTTCACACCTTGTGTTGTGTCAGCCGGCACCTTTGACACTTGTTCCATCTTTTCTTTTGAATTCAATTCGGATCAAAAATAAATGGGACCAATTGTACTTTGAAATGTTTCATTATCCCTCGATTCTCAATATCTCTCGTTATACGTAAGACACTCCTGTTCTGTTATCTGTTCGTACTAAATGAGAGTGGCTGTTGTCTCTCCCAGAAATGAAAATTATCTCTTTCTCGTTTTTTTCAACATTATCAGTGTTGTAAAAAAATCACTTTGCGTTGGGAAGCACATTTCAACATGTTCTTCTATACTATGAGCACTAACGGACTACCCATGATGGACCTCCCATAGTAGAACCGGTTATGTAGCAGATGATAAAGCTCAACTTTCAAAAATAAAGTGAGCTACGTCATAGTGAAACATATCACAAACAATCTTTTCTCCCCTTATCTGCCACTTTTTGACAACTTTCTCGCTGTTCCGACTCATCGATGACATGCTCAAAATAAAAACATGAGTAGTGGAGCATGAGCATTTCTGTGGCAAATGAAAAGAACGGGCTAACGAGAGAGCAAGCGGTTTTGTTATAACCAGTTTGATCAAGAGCGGACTCTGTCTTCCTACTCATCTCTCGACAATGGTGTCCGTCGTTTTCCATCGGCAGAGGCATTTGTCGGGATGTAACTAACGTTGGTTCTGAAGAGACACTACTTGGTGGGGACGGAGGAAAAGAGGTAGATAAGGCGGAGGTTGACGGACAAAGTTTGAGTCGAAGATGAAGAACACCACATTTTTGTTTGATTATCACAATTGAGGTGATACTTTTTTGTATGAGTTTTTTATCTGTAGGTATGCTCATCTGACCTTTCCGATATTTGAGAGATATGTTGTTCTTATTTTCAAGTTGAGAGTCCAAAAAGTTCGGAGGTATCACATTTCACCTCATGTCCCTCAAGATATTTCGTCCCTACCAGCCATTTCCGAGTGATAAGTTAGAAAAAACTTTGTTTTTGAAGTCTTTAAGTAGGTCAAATCCACAATTATCGGATTTATCAAGTACAAATTCAACCGATTCTACAAAAGTGATGTTAGGCTAGTGTTTCTGTAAGTTTCTAGATGTCAGTGTCTGTATCATATATTTTTCCCGGAATTTTGTGATGCCTTCATTTTCATATAGGTTATAAAAAAAAGTGATTTCAAAAACTATATTTCGGCTCAAACGAGCACTTTCTGGGACCAGTTTTGAGAAAACTGTGAATGATAAAAGTTATGAAATAGTTCATAGTAAACTATTTATGGCACAAGGTTATCAGAAATGGTTTTCTTGTTGAAAATTCGAATTTAGCCCCAAAATTGTACAGGAACGATAAACTTCACACAAGACGTTTTTATAGTTTTTTCATGGGCACCATTTTCTTCACATATACCTTTCATTGTATCTGTTTAGACGCTAATTGACCAAATGGAACAGATAGGAATAATGGGACAAAGCAAAACTTTATGACCCAAGGGACTCAAATTTTATACCCACGTCTTAAGTTTATGACCCACATCTTTCTTCTTACTCTAGTCATTTCCTCCTCCTAATGTTTTTCTAGCGGTGTTCTTTATTTTTCTTTGCTAATACTCAACTTCTTGGAAAATCCGATTGAATCTAATGAGTGTGTTTTCTATTTTTCTCATTGATCTCAAGTCTCGAAAAATGATAGAAAACCACATTGGCCAATCAACAAAAAAAAGACAGGAGGTGCTGTGTTATTTGCCATCGCCATCAAAATCAATCGTGAGGTTGTTGCAAACTCATCTCCAATTTGCTCTTTTCTCATCAATTGTTATCAATATCCTTCTCAGACTCCGTCTTATCCTTCTTCCTCTTCTTTTTTTTTCTTTGGACTGAGACAAGTCAAAGGGAAAAAGTGTGTCTTTGCTCTGTGTTTCATCTTGTCTTCTGTCACGGACTCCTGTGCTTCTTTTCGGTCGCCAACCCGCAAAAATTTCATTCATTACATCGCTTGTTGCATTTCGAGCACCTCCTGCTGGCCGCACTCCCCTATCACTTGTTTCATATCACTATTTTTACATAATGTGGCTCACACCAGACACATGGCCCCTCGTCATCCACCGCCATCAGACCGCTCTTTTCTCTTTGTTAAGTTTCTCAGACGCGCAAAAAATAGGTCCGTCGTTCCCTTCAAACTTTTTTCTAATCATATCGCAGACATCATTACTCACCGTTTCCTTCGTTCTTCGTTTCCTCGTCATTTATTCTTGTCACTTTCAAAGATCAGATGTTCACGATAACTAAAATTTATTGAATCATTATTCAGAAGCTGTAAACTGGAAGGATTGAGCTGTCAACGACGGCGTGCAGTCATCTGAAGCACCATGCCGAAATCAGGCGCTCATCAGCCTCTAGTTCGACATGATACAGATGATGGTGCAGAAACAGGACAGTCGGTAAAATCATTGGCTGATGTTTCTGAAGAGGAAATTGACAGTCGGATGAGCAGAAGGTCATCAGTGATAGTGAGTTTCTGTATTTATTTCTTAGTTTATGAAATGTTCATTCTTCAATCAAAAAGTCCCTTATCGTTAAAAATTTCAGGCTGATCTCCTCTCATTATTCCGCCGCTCTTCCAGTGTACTCGTTCGCCCACATACACGATTAGGAAACCCCAATTATGACGAGTAAGTGTTACTACGTTTTTTTCAAAATGGCTTCAAGAAAATCAAAAATAAGATGAAATTTTTGACTGTGACATTCCAGTGACGATGATGAGTTCGATGAAGAAGACGACAAAGAAGCGTCGAAAGATAGAATACTTAAGAAAATTCAGCAGAAAAAAGAAATCATTCAAAAACTTCGTGGGCAACCATGGTACATGAGGAGGAAAAGGAGGACATTGAAGTGATAAAACCCCATCAGAATCCTTGATAAGAATAATCGTTTTTCAGAGTTGCTCAGAAACATTTACAACAACAGGAAGCGAAAGTTTCAAAAGCAAGGTTGTACAAAGCTGAAGCTGGAAGGAGGTTAACACAAGCTAGTCGATGGCTCGATAACCTGAAAATTTACTTGATTCCATGGGAAGCAAAAATCAGAAAAATTGAAAGTCATTTTGGATCGGTTGTTTCCTCGTATTTCACTTTCCATAGATGGGTCCTTGGTGTCAATATAACTATCACTTTCATAATGTGTATGTTTGTTGTTATTCCTGAGGTAGGATATCAGTTTTCAGTGTTTTTTGTAGAATTAAAGTTTCAGTGGCTTGCCGACTCACGAACTACGTTTGGAGATGACAGATATAATAAAACAAAAGCAATCAAAGTCATGCCACCAGCTGTTCGTGCTCGAGCCGATGAGCTTTCAACTGTCTGGGACTTTGGAGTAAGTTTTAAAGAGTTCCTAGGGAAACATATAATTTTTTTCAGGGTTACTTCCAATATTCCTTGCTGTTTTATGGTTTTTACTCAAAAGAGACATTTTTCGGAGAAACAATCAAATATCGCGTTCCAGTTGCTTATTTCTTCTGCAATATTTTCATTCTAGGATTTTCACTTTTCATCATTCTGAGAAAGTAAGTTATTTTTAAACATTTTGAGTTAAACGCACATTTTCAGAATGGCTGCTAACAACCGGCGAGGTACTTTGTCATCAGGAAAAACTCAACAGTACTTGTTCAATTGGAAAGCATTCACTGGATGGGATTACACAATTGGTATACTTTTTGTTGAAATGCAATTTTGAATATTTTCTTCTTCTTCCAGGTAATCCTGAAACTGCTGGAAATGTTTATATGGCAAATGTAATCAAGTTTCGGGAAGCAATCAATGATGATAAACAAAAACCGAGTGATAAACATCCTTGGATTCGATTCATCGCTAGAGTTCTCACAAATCTTTTCATATGCGGAATGTATGTTTTCTCAATTTGGGCAATTATGCAATGTGGTACACTGAAAGGAGAGCATTTCTTTGCTCAGGTAGGATTATGGAAATTGAATTTCAATCAAATAAAAATTGTAGAACGCCACTGCTATCACAATTTCTCTGATTACATTAGTGTTTCCAAATATTTTTGATTTGTTGGGAAAAATTGAGAAATTGCATCCGAGGAACGCATTGCGATTTCAGCTTGGGAGGTATTCGGATATAAAATAGTTATAATAATAATTTTCCGATTTCCAGAGTACTTGTTCTGTACATTCTCAATTACTACACTCTAATTTACTCTTTGATGCTTCAATTGGAAAATTTACAAAAAGAGAAAAATGAGACAGATCGACCATCAACAACAATACCCCCGAATCCAAATGTGGAGACATTGGCACGGTATGTTTTCTAAACAGTGCATTTAATGAAGTTCCAGAAAGTTCCAGAACAATCCGTGATACAATATTTCCTCGATATCCAGTCAATAATACTCCTCACACTTATTACTCATACACTCCAGTGACTACAACTCCAATTCCGGTGACCAATTCCTGGACAACTGTATTACCTGATTTTGGGCCTTTTGGAGTTTATAATCCGAAAGCTTCCGTTACCAAGGACGATACAGTGTTCTCGGCACCAGTTGTGGAAACTCATCAATTTGGGCCCAATTCAGATTGGAACGAGACAGCTGTGAATGCCGTTAGCCCAACGTGAGAAAAAACTGTGAAAATAGTAGACTTCATTAGATGAATTTACAGGGCAACGACTCGTGCTTCGCTTCGAATGTCACAAGGTGGTTTGTGTTGGGAAACAATTATTGGACAGGAAATCACTAAACTTGTCACGATGGATTTGTACATGACTGTTGCTTCCATTTTCTTGATTGATTTTTTGCGTGGATTAGCTTGCCGGTATCTCAATTTGTATTGGCCATGGGACTTGGAAAGAACATTTGTAAGTTATTTGTAGCAAAAACTGTTATCGGAACAATCATTGTTTTTTTAGCCCGAGTATGGAGAGTTCAAAGTTGCTGAGAATGTTCTTCACTTGGTGAATAATCAAGGTATTTTCTGTTTTTCAAATAGCAAAAAAAATTGAAATTTCTCAGGAATGATTTGGTTGGGACTTTTTTTTGTTCCATTACTTCCAATGTTGAACAATATCAAATTGATTATACTGATGTACATTCGTGGTTGGGCCGCAATGACCTGTAATGTACCAGCCAGTCAAATATTCCGTGCCAGTCGATCTTCAAACTTTTTCTTTGCACTTCTCATATTGTTTCTGTTTTTGTGTACCCTTCCTGTCGGTTTCGTTATAGCCTCAAAAACTCCTAGCAAGAGTTGTGGACCATTTGGGTGAGTAAAATAAGAAATTTTCCAAATTGTCTGAACAAATGTTTTACAGGAACCAGTCATTCTTCTATAGCGTCATCACGGATGTCCTTCATGAAAATCTCGACAAAACTTTGGTCAATGGAATAAAGTACAGTTTGTCACCCGGAATCATCATTCCAGTACTTGTTCTGTTATCGTGAGGCTTTCATAAATACAATTATTTCATGGCAAATCCCTTGTTTCAGGTTGGTGATCTACTTCCTGATTGCGATGGTCACCGGATTGTCACAAGCCAACCAAGATTTGTCATTTCAACTTATGGTGGTACGTGTTTTTCTGATTGTACTCATAGGTGCTTAACACGGAAACTGAACTTTTCAAAAAATATGAAACCTCCGAACGTATTCAAAATTCAAAATATTTAGGAACGAACGGAAGAAAAGAAGAAGATCTTTGAGTTAGCTGGTGGAAAAAAGAAAAAGAGCAAAGACAATACATTCGGAAAACAAAAAACAAAACAACTGCTCAGTCCACCAATGAAAGGAGTTTCTTCTGATGATGACTCTCAACACAACAGGTCCACGGCAAAAAGTGTTTCTGGACGTCAGTTTGTTCCCTCATTAGGATCCGTGTCGGAAGTAGACCATAGTACAGGAGAAGAGCAGTCTTCTGACACTGAATCGACCACGTCTTCATTACCACCAAAGTTGTCACTCCGGCAAAGATTTTTAGTTTGTATTGGTTGGGCTGATCCAAATAAATACAACAGAAGACATGAAGACATCGAAATGGAAGAAGGAAGTGGAAGAATTCGAGAACTCTCCACCGGATCCGACAGTGATTCTGATGATGAAGATAGTGAGAAAAGGTATTTCAGTTCTGGATTTCATATCAAATATAATTAATTTGAACAGGAACTCCGAAAACCGTTATCTCTTGCCACCTGATGGTTCTCGTCCTGCGTCTAGAGAACGTTCTGAAAACCCAAGTAAAAGAAGTTCTACAAGTCGTCGCACCAGGTAAGAATTGTTGTTGGTCACATTATTCTCATTTTGTGACATTCAACATATTCTTACAGTAATCGAGATATGTCATATCGAACCGCAATTCAATCATTCGATCAAAACTCTCAATCAGCATCAGGATCTTCTTCAAAATCTACTACAACTGCTCCCTCCAACTCTGAAATGAGAATGTATGTTCAAAACCTATACACGGAAAGTATCATGTTTTTTATTTCAGCGAAATTACCGAAAATCCATTGCGAACATATGTGACACCATTGAGGATTGAGAAAAAGTTAGTTTCTGAATTCATTATCGTAAAACAATATGTTTTTCAGAAGTTCTGCAAGCTCTTCCAGTAGTTCTCATCAACCGTCATCTTCAATTGAAAAACAAGCTGCAAGGCGTCTTCTTCAACCCATAAGTACTACACATAACATTCGCTATGGGTATTTTTAGTGATGAGGATTTCTCCTAACAACAAATTTCAGCGTTGCCACTGTTGATAATTCATCCCAAGACCCAACACGTCCTCCATCTACTGATGACTCTCTTGGAGACCAGGCACTCCATGATCCCTTGTGGGCTAATCTAAACCCTCACAGCAGGTATATGAAACAACAGGAAGTACCATAAGATCACATTCCCATGTACTTTCAGTTACACTTCTGCCATGATGTCTCCGATCATGAATGAGTTCATGTCAAATGACGAGACAACAGACGACGAAAAAGGACGTTTGATCCCGGATCGGTACGTAACTAAGCCTGTGGGAGACATGATTCTGTTTTGATCGTTTTCTCACACTATTTTCCCACTAAAGTTCTAAGAATCAACCATGTTTTCATTGCTTATTTTAGACCGCCAATTCCACATTCTCCGAGAGAGCTGAAAAGATTACGACGTGAGAAAGACCAATCCGAGGGTGGAAGTAAACCAAGCGTGAGCATTTTGTTGCTGTAAACTTTTGAATAAAATCATGTTCCAGACACCACGACCACCAAGATTCCGGATATCAATGTCACCACCAAGAAAACCGCCATCTGAGAAAAATGTGAGATCATAACAGTCTTAGACAGGCTCAACCTCATTCGTACTATAACAACTGATCAAAAACAGTTTTGAAAAAAACATATTTATGACGAAAGCAGATCTGGATTTTTAATAAATATAATTTCAGGACTCAGACAGCTCAAACAGAAAGTACGAGATGAGGGTGGAAAAATCTCCCAAGAAACCGAAAAAATCGGAGGAATTTTAAACTATGTTTTCTAATTTTTTTTTGAATAATGGGTAATGTCTTACACCTTTTGCTGGTCTTTCTCTCTTGCTTTGTTTTATTATTTCAAATGTAATTTCTCCTTTTTTCTGGACTTTCCATTTGCAATGCTTTTTGTTTTTTTGCGTTCCCAAACATTGTCGAAAAAATCTGTGATGTATATTTTACCATGACGAATAAAAAGTCCCTTCATTTGAACAAACATACACGTAAAGAACATATTTCAAGAAAACAAGAAAGAAAACATTCCAAGAAGCAAGGAGAAATCGAGTACCAGCTTGTCATTCAACTGAATATCCTGTCCGTGCACGAGCGTTGTTCGTCTGGATATCTGAACGCCATGTTCATAGTGCCTGCTTCGAAATAATTGTTGACAGTGGTACCACGACTAATGTAAAATGATGGGATGCGGAGGCTAACTGTTCGTTGACATGGCTGAAATGATGAATTGAAAATTGAAAAGAATGAAAAAACAAAATATCAAAACCTTTTTTGAAAACAACCTTGAATGTATTTTTCTCAGAAAAGCAATGAAAATGAAATTAAATGCAGATCAAAACAAAAATAAAAAGTGTTTTTTCCAGTGTTCTATTAATTAGAGGGCATGCTTTTCACCAGATTTCATTTCCTGCACTTTTTCATGAACTTACTTTTGTTTTTCTGTAAAAATTAGAACTTACAATAACTGCATCGTCACAATCATGATAAAGTTTCAAGAAGACATTCATATCCAACACTCCTCTTCCTTTTCCGATAACCTCATAGCTTCCCTGGTAATTTGTCTTGTTTTCTGCCAGCACCACATCGGGCCCTGAAAAATCATTATTTGTTTTCCCTGAATTCCAAGAATAAAATGAAAAATTTGAATCTCACCGATTCACTCACCAATATAATTTCTCTCAATCAAACGAATTGTAGCGCCTTGCAAAAGCCGGTTGTTACAAGTTAATATGCCTCGTACACCAACGATTTGGTCTCGAAAAGTGAAAACCGCAGGAAATAAAAAAAGAATAAAATAGAGTTCCATTCTGAAAATGACAAATGAAACCAGACGAGTGATGACATTGAGTGGAGGATGTTAAGCACAAACAAATACAAGAAAGACAAAGTTTAAAGTTTAAAAGGATGAGTTATCCTATGTCACTGGTAATAGGGGAACTGTACAAATGAAAAATGCCACGCAGTAAAAAACCAGTTAACCCCTCAATTATGACGAAATTTGTTGTTTTGAGGGGGTGGAAAAAATTAAGCAAAATTAAACATAAAAAAGAACTTTGAAATAATCTATGATTCTCTGAATGGTTCTCCAAAATCTTGGATCTTCAATACCCATTCATAATATTTGCTTTTCTTAACGCAAGGTCGTCTGCATCAAAACGGATATCAAAAACCAATAATGAATCTTTAAAGATTGATTCACTATTCGCCAAACTTCAATGTTTCTGTTTGAAAAACGAAGAAAAGAAGAGAAGCTATGATATGACAAAAAACTGTTCTGAACAGAGTGACGTCATGAGAAATAAAAACATTTTAAAAAATCGAACCTTCGACAGTGTTTTCTATTTATATTTGGTCTGATGATTCAGCTGGTTTATTCAGCCTTTACATACATTGCCATGATTTTCCAACGTTGATTTGAATACCCTCGGATAATTTTTTCGCGGCTTTCTGATTAACATTCAAAGTTTTCGATAAGTTTATTTCACAAAAGTTTGAATACATATGTTTTTACAAAAAAAAAATGACCGACACAATTTTAGAATAAGAGATTCATTCGAAAAAGAAGACAAGTATGAGAGAAACCAAACCAAGTCAAACTTATTTTCATATTGACCAAAAGGATTAGCAAACCGCACTCACTTAGAAGTTTCTTAAAAATAAGAATTCACTATACAAAAAAAATTATACTATGGAGATCATAGAAATTTGGGTGGCAGAGCAAAATGAGAAAAAGTATAAGAAAGTCAAGATTATTCTGGTAAATTATTGAAGTATTTGGGAAAAGTGTAAATTACAAGTCCGAGCGAAGTACTTCAATATCACCAGTCTGATTGTTAGCCAATTCGATACGAGTAGTTTGTTGTCTTTGACGGTCAGCATTGTTTTCGGCGTCATCTCCTCTGAAAGTTTCACTATCACAAAAATAACAACTTCTGACTATTTCACAAGTTCTTACCGGTAAGAGTATCTTCCGGAAACAATAGAGTACAGTCCTCTCTTGAATTCTCCTTGTCCGCGCATTTCTCCAAAGCATGTCTGAATAATTTGGATGTTTAGAAATTTTCAGATCATGATCATTTACCTGAATTTGGCGTCTAAAATTTTCATTATAATAGGCATAAACCAAAGGGTTGAGCAAAGTTCCTGCCATGGCAGTCCAGTGACAAAAAAAGAAGATGAAGTGGCGAACATTGTCTGGGACTGGGCGAACCTGGAATAAAACTAAATGATGTCATGCTTCAGTTGTTTGATCCATCTCCATTTCCCACCGAAGATACACACAATACCTTTTCCCACCCTACTGTTTTGGTATGCATCGAAATTTAAATTGATTTTCGCTCTCTTTTTTCTCTTTCATTTCCTATTTTAGGTTTAGGCTCTAGTTCTGAGAATTAGTACAAACCTGGTACACGACGATAAGATCCTGAAGAACGTTTGAAAGATCCAATGGGAGACTCGAAACAGCAAAAATAACAACCATAGCCAAGAGAAGGGTCTGAAGACGTTGCTTGCGACGGATATCCGTTGATTGAGTCGCCGTGCTGAAAACGTATTTTTGTTCCAAAATATTTCGCATTCACAATTTTTTGTGAATAAAAGCCATCCGTTGTTTTCAAACCTTACTAGGCGTTCACAAAAACACACTCTCTCTAATCGTGGTCGTTTTCACGTTTTCATCCCCCATTCACTATTTGTTATGTAAATATATCGGTGATCACGTGTTGGAATGAAATGGAACAGAACCAAAAAATGAATAAGAAGTGCGAAAAATTTTACTACCTTATTATTTAGTTACATGGCTCTTTTCTTAGAAGTCATTGTCTCAAAAATAAAAGAAATGAAAAATAATAACAGACCTGGCACTACGGAGTGTTTGGAATTTTTTGGTTTGAGTGTTCAAGATGTGAGCGATTCTCCAGTGACATAACGAGATAAGAACCAGTGGAACAGCTGAACGGATAACCAACACAGATAGACCGTAGAATAGGCGGTAGTGTTGTTTGTCATGATCCCACGATTCCAAGCAGAACTGCAAACAAATTCATATTTCTTATGTTTTCATTTTATTCTTTGTGGGAAAAAATCAGTATTTCCGAAAAACTCATTCCGAATTCTCCGAAATTCATATGCCAATTTCCCCCAGTTAGTTGAACCGGAAAAATAATAATACAGAATAAACTTGGCCTCTCAGTTTTCATTCTCTATGAAAGCAGAGCAAAGGATTAGTGGGTGGAAAATAAGGAAAAGGATTTGGCATTCTTTTGCAAAAAAGTTTCATGGATATTTGCACCCTTTCCGTTTCCCGTTGTACTTTAGATTTCTGATCTGATCGTGAACCCACTCCATTGTATGCATACCCATTAATGATATTAGTTCATTAAAAATGAACAAGGAATAAAAGTTTCTGTTTTTTTCAGTTTGTGTGAAGGGAAGTGAAATTGTTGTTTGCTCATTCCCTGTGTATGTAGTGCGCAGCCACTTGTTGGGGTGGCAGAAAGTGTCTTTTTGTGACAAGACAAAAGTAAGAAATGTTTCGTTCCTTTTGAATACATTATCCCACACCACTCGAAAAAAGACCCAATCTTTTATCTTGTTAGCTTTCGGATTAGGCACGTCTTTTCTTTTGTGGTGCATATACAGGGCTTCAGCACATCGAAAATTAGCATATAATGTCACCCATTATTCTATCAATTAGGCAAATACGGAACCAAAAAAGGAGAATGAAAAATAAATCTGGTAGCTGGCACCGCACAACACTCAGAAAAAAACATCATGGAAAAGATTAAATTTCCGGAACTAAAATGGAATAGGACCACCCCAAATGGCTTACATGACATGGTCCATAGCTGTCTACAAAATCAACGTTTCGAATCATTGGGGAGAGAACTCCGAAGCCAATCAACCAGATTCCAGCAATAATAAGCAGACAGGTCCTGAAAATACTACAGGTGCATGATGTTGTTTGGGTTACGATTCACTTTTTAGCCATAGGTTGCCTGAATGGAGAAGCAACAAGAAGATAACGATCCAATGCGACGGCAGCAAGGGTGAATGGGACCCACATCAAGGATAATCCTTGAATGACTGACACCAAGTAGCACATGTACTTTCCGAAATACCAAACCCGTTGATAGTATGCCAAGGGGGTAGCCCACAAAGAGAAGCTTGTAATAACCTGTAATAATCTCCGTACGTTCCTGAATTCTGAATGAGTGTTCGGTCTCACTTGTCAAAAGTGCTAAATAAAACTCACTAATTGGAGAGCCCCCACATCATCTTATCTCAAGTTACCCTAGGTTAGTAACAAGACACTTTTTTCACATTTTTTTCTTTGTATCTGGCAAGAAAACAGAATAAAGGAAAGAAAAACAGAAATGTCCGGACAAGAAGAAGAATACTTCCGGTGTTCAGCCCCCTTACCAGGTCTGCTGCCGAAACGCTGCTGATGAAAATATTGGTGACAGTTTGCATCTCTCTTCGACAAATCACAATAAGTAGAACAGCAAGATTGCCGACCAAGCTAAGAGCACCAACCAAACCATAGGCAACTGCCAGCACTGAAAAGTAATTGGAATGCCTTATTTCAAAGTATCCTGGTTTAACTTACAGGTTTTCATTTGAATATTTATATCAATGGCTGGATATTCGCATTGAATGTCTGTTAGGTTAGAGTCGGTATTCATCTTGAAAAAAGAAATTAGTCAAAATAAAAATGAAAAACGGAAGGGATTCTTCAGTCTACGGACTGGAAGACGTCAGAAGACGTAGGAGAGGAGAAACGGAAATATGAGAATGACAATTGAAACATTTTGTGACGAGCATCATTTTGCACACATTGTGGGAGGCGGGTCCTTTTTGTCCGTTTTTTGAACAATCTACTTCTAACAACCTTTTTTCGAACAATAGTCAACTTTCAAAAATCAAAGGGTATGTCTCAAAAAACTTTCAATCTAAACTTCGTTAAAAATACCAGTTCAAAACAGAGAAAGGTGAGTAGAAAACTCAGGTTCTTGATCAATAATAATGAAAGGGTAAGTAAAAATAGGAAGTGAGGGTCAAAAAGTAGAAAGAATAAAGTGCTGCTTGCAATAAAAAAGGAAGGAGTGTATAAATTGGTTTTTCAGAACCTGGAACTAAAGTTCTTGAGTCAGTTTGTCTGAAAAAACAAAAACCTAAGAACGATTAGAGTCGTTGAAAATTACTAGACAGGAAACTTGAGTCGCATTTGATATGCATTTTCAAGTCAATAAGATGAGCTGTCAAACACAGTGATACATTTATCTTTTGTTAGTTTGGTTACATGGAGATGAATAGATAATAAAGAAAAAGTTTACAGAAAAAGGAAGTGGAACTCGATGGAAGGTGACCGGATCATCAGACAAGAAATGAATCTCCGGGCTGCGTCCCCCTTCGCTATCCTCCTCGTCAAAAAGTGGGCGGAGCGAAGAGAGCAAAAGGGTTGAACGACGGGCTCTGCGTCTCTGAGAAAAATGGATGGAAGATAAAGGAAGGGCGACTCTCAGTTCGACTTTAATTGAAAAGTATACTGTAGTGTACTGAGGGAACAGGGTTTACAAAAGGTTATTTCAAATTAAAAATTCTGTACGAAAGCCATCAAAATTTGCAGGAAAATGACAATTTCATATGGGTTTTAAGATTCAATCTTACTATACAAAAAGAGTGGGATTTTAATTCAAATTCAGAAAACCATTTGCGAATTCCTTGAAAACGAGCGGAAAAAAATGAGAAAGCCAAAAAATTGAACAACAGTCATGTGTTATCTGTGTTTTTTTATTCTATTTTTTCCTATTGACCTAAACCTGCGAGGGTGGACATTGGTAAAGAAGAAGTAGAGCAGGTGAAACCTATATCTGACTAGACTTCGTCCGCCTGATCATTTTTCCTGATCCCCCTTGAAAAATTATATTGAAGGAAGAATTGAGGTCTAATTGCACCCGCCGAAGAAAGCCGTCTTCTTTTTTTATTGGTTTCGGTGTCACACGGTAATGAATAGCCGTTTGATAGAAGACTTTTGCAAACTCTCACGTTTCTTTGCAATCCATGATGTGGGCGAATGGAACATAAAAGAGGTTTTTTCTGGCGGTTACACTTTCCGTTAAGATATTCAATCAAGGAGGAATTCATAAGTACTGAACCTATTGTTATCATTTAGAAAGTGTGAGAAAAAGTGACACACAAACTTCAAAATACGAGCATTCGGAAATATGTATCAGCTTCTAGAAAATAGTAGAAACCCCTTTCAGAAACTGGAAGAATATAAAAAATGAGTTAGCATGATTTAATCTAGCTCAATTAGATTTATTACACCCTCCTTTTTTTGCGTAAGAAGGACGGGGGTGGTTGGGGGGTTGTTCTAATTCATTTTGGATCCAACACCCACCAAAAACTGCCATTACATCTACAATAGTCATCTGCACTATTCAGTGACATATCGAATTTCTTATGTATATACATAATAAATTAAATGGGGCCAGGGCCGTGGGCCGAGGCCAAAATTTGCTCATAAATCAGCATCGATGCATGAGAAAACCAAAACGGGCAAGAAAAATATGGAAGTTTTTTAGAATTCAGGAAATTTCGGAATTTTTTTTCCATATCTTTGTGTTTTCCCCAAAAATGCATTGATCACATACTACAGCTCAAAATGGTATCCAAAATAGTGAATCTAGTTGGATGCCCCTGGGCTGAGTAACAATATCTATTGAATATACATATGAATAGAGTTCAATAAATGTTTTTAGTTTGTTTGCAGAATCATTTCCTGACTCATATTGAAAGGTTCCTTGTGTGTGATTTCCGAAAGCTCGATAACAATAGAAATTCGAGATCATGATCTTCAAATTCAAGGTGTATACGTGTCCATTTTAATCTGCGGATTAAGAGGTCTACGTGTTCCAGTTTTGTAAGAGAGGAACGAAATGGGAGGAAGACTGAAAATAAATGAATCCTTGTTTAATTTCGTAGATAGCCCACGTAAAATCACTACTGTTTGTTATTCAGTCATTCGGGGGCTGCATTGGCCAAATGAGTCAGATTTGTTCTCACAAGCACAGCTACATGGGAACCATATCAACTTTCCCAAAAACTTACTTATGATCAAGTCCAAATCAACCGGTTTATGAATTCCTTGAAATTCTCACGTATGCGTGCAAATGATCAGTTTTGTTGCAATTAAAAACGTAAAGCTTTGGACCTCGGAGTAGGCGAAGAAACTAATTAAAGTTTGTTTTAGTATCAGATTTTGCACACTCCCAATGAATGCTTTAAAATCCCACAATAAGAGCAAAACTCAAATCACATTCGATTGGGAAGCAATGAGAAACAAGAAAAAAGATGATAGAAAGAATGGAAGAAAAAAACTTTTGTCAAGCAGGCCCAGGCAAAAGATCACACAAAATTGTGTTCCCGCACAATGATTCGGCTCATTTACACTTGAAAAAACATATAAAAACTGGCGGAAGTGTTTGGAAACTGACAAGAGTTAGGAAACAAACACAAAGTTGTTAAAAGTGAATGATTCGTTTTTTTTAATAGAATGAAGTTTCAAAGAAACGATTGTCACTTGACGAGATGACGTATGATGAGACACAAAATTTATTCGGGGGCTTTATTGCAAAATTTTGGAAACAAAAAGGAGGAAAAGCTATTAAAAATGATGGGTGGGGAATGTCTATCCATTTAAAGATCTGCAGCATTTTATTCTTGCATGGGATAGTGCTTATGAAAAATAGAACAGAAGGATCTTTGCCTGTAGCGGATTCCATTTGAAAAAAAATGCAGACGTAGTATCACACCAATTTCCAAAAACTACAAACTCACTACTGCTTACTCATAGGTGTCTATTGAGTTAGGAACAATTTTCAGTAACTGGTTCATTGGGAACCAAGTCAGAGATACAAAGCACAAATTGTCGGATGGATTAGTGGTTGGGTGATCAAAAAGATACCTATTCTTTATCACCCTTTGCGTCGTTATTTTTATCTGGCAAACTAAAAGGATGAATCGCTTACTGCTTTGACGAACACAGACGACTACGTGCGGACTCATAACAAAGTTTGATCTTGATGTCAAAGGTCGATTGGTTTGACTTTGAATTATCACAGATTTTCTTCCTTTTTGCCTCTTTCTCGAAACAAACGGAAAAGAAAAGAGGAAAAATAAATTAGATTCTATTTTTTAAGTCTACGTCTACAAAGTGCTGTCTTAGAAGATTTCTAAATTTTCCGCTTGGTTTTTCATTAATAGATAACGTTTAAAAAACTGAGGATAGACTGCCGACGAATCCGCATTATTCCTATTTGCACGAAAAGCTAGAAATAAATGAAATCAACTCCATTTCATGAAATTACTGAGCAATGAGAGAGATGGCCAGGATCTCATCTTCTATGATTCGAATTTCCGGTATTACTGTAATGCATGCCATGGGAAATGGCGGGGAGAGTATGCTCAATGCGTCATGAAATATGTACTAGGCTTTGACTTGTCAAATTAAGTGAGTGAGTGGACTCTGTGGGATCATAAGCCACCACCAAACGCGCAATTTTTTGAAGGGAACTTCAAAATGGAGTGGGGGATTAGGAACACTTTGGGGAGTTCTTGAAACATAACTAGAAAAAAGTTAGCTGTGAAGAGGATTTGGCAGGAATATTCATAAAGTGGAAACGTCGGCCTAAAGTATTCAGTTAACGGTTTCCTGGTTTTTAGACTGAGAAAAAAATGTAAGTTTTGAAGTGCATGTAATCCATCAGGGCCAAGTAAGTGTCTGTGATTTTTTGGCCTCTGGAAGCATCAAACGTCGTTTTCTTAGGTACATAAAACTATGTAATGTATCTGGATACTCAACACTAACACAAAGATGAAAAGAATCCTTCAGTTGGAAATGGATGCAGAGATAATTGCTTTATGAATAATGTGTGAAAAACACAATAAAAATTCTGCAGAGGAATATTTTTCACGAGTTTTTTTCCCCGATAGTGGCTCTCTCAGGATCCACTGAATCTAGTGTTCTTTTGCATGAAGATTGACACTGAAAGCTGTCGGAAGGGAATTCTTTTCTCACGAGTGGGTAGACCATGAAGCGGAAATTTTGTCACTGCGTCTTTTTTTGAGGGCTCCTTGAAAACCTTAGAACAAAAAAGATTTGTTTTGTCCTATTTGTCTTCTCTCATACATTTCCATGTTTTGTTTTACGAACAGTTGGTTCAGCAGTAACCACATTTCTCCGTAAAGTTTTTGGCAGATCAAAAAGAATAAACATGACGTTGATCCAATTCGAAATTTGGAATTCACATAAAATCCAAAACTTTGTGATCCCATGTTTTGAGTCTTCTCTGGTACTAATCGTCACTCCTATTGGAATAATCTTCTCATAGACAGAAGCAAGTATTTTCTCTTAAGCTCGTTTAAAACTAAATTCAAAGCGGATGAAGGTGGGAAGAGGCTCTTCCAAAAGTGCTAGTCGCGTATGTTAGATCTGCAAACGGAAGTGTGTCTGTAATCTTGTTATCGGGCGACATACACATCCATGTCCTCAGTCAGTTAGCTTCATTCGTTTCGAAATCTGCAGCACATGTCGAATTCAGTCTTTTTCTGACATTCAAAGAAAATGGAAAAGTGATGACAAAAGTGGAAAATGGAACCATATGGATTTAGCATAATGGACAAACATAAAACTAATTTTTCTCCAAACTAATCATTGCTAAAAGCTATAAACCTACAAACTTGATGCACAAGCTCTAAGAAAGTGAGGATGAATTCATAAAACTATATTCAAGCTGAACTAGGATCCCAGTTTTAATATAAGCTATCTATAAGAAAAAATTCAAAACAAAGGAAAAAAACACAATTCAATCATAAGAATGATGTTGTTTTCAAGACTACGTTTACGAGGAGAGACACGGTTATTTTCGTCCAATTTGGTAAAGAACTCATTTATGAAAATGAGTCTGTTTATTCCTCATGAGAAGCACAGGATGTAAAGTATACTAATTCATAATCCAAGAAACGGTTTTTTGCACTGTTATGAGAAAGGTCTAGTTTCAAGAAAGCAGGATGCAAGTTCTATCTCAAAAGATGCTCTCAAACATTGAAGAACCTTTGTGACTCAATTCAGATTTGTAAAATCAACTGAATTCACGAATCCGCCATTAAGCACAAATGTCACATCACGGCAAAAATTAACCCAGTGATCAATTTAGTTTAGATTTCAGTGTTCATCCTATTACACTGAAGGTCATGATGATTTAGCTTGAACGTGTTATATTTTCTAGTACGTAATATGAAAAAACGGGTTATATAGAAAAACAAGCACAGTAGATCAAGACAGAACTTGACGGTAAACACTTTTTCATCGACGCAGAGTGAGAAAATAGCTTGTCAGATATGTCGGAAGAAGCTGAGAAATCTTTGTAGGAATAGAACAATGGGTCCAACCGAAGACTTGTGTAATATTCTAGTAACCTCTTTCTTTGGAATTTTTTATCATTTCAACAATATCCTTGGGTGACTCTAAAGAGGAATACATTTCTAATGCGTTTCAGACAATTTTAGACTCAAACTATTTGTAAATCGGAAATGTTTTCGATTTGAGAGTGCATAACATATCCGGTTGGAAACAGAAACTATGCAAAAACATCCAAGTGACATTAACTTCATCGCCTTTAACCGATTAGTCTTGAAAAAGAAGCTAAGGAAGGAAGCGAAGAAGCGGTGGCGGCGACAGCAACGGCGACAAAAAATTGGAAAGGAAATGAAATAAATTGTGGTGCAAAAAGTGATGTGAGTGTGGAATGAGAACGAATTAAACTTCACAGACAGCTCCTTCGATCTATTATGAGACATCAAAGTGAAATGAGTGAAGAGGGGGTATCGACGAAAAGTTCAGAATTCACAATGACTAGGATAAGTAGAAAAGGAAAAAGTTAATTGTATTACGTTTAGGTTGATCAAACTCAATTTGCATTTGAATTATCTAAGACTGACTGGAGGCTAACAAGCGGTGGGTGTATATTTAAATATAGTATGGTCGAAATTTTATGGGTGGAAGAAAAACAAAAAATACGGATAATACTAGATTAAATGCCACACAGAATGAAATTGGTAGATTCTGGAATAATAACAACTGGTTTCATTTTTTTTTTCGAAAAAATTTGGATTAAGCAATGACTCAAGAACAGCTTTCCAATGTTATCGCGGTTTTTTCATCATTGAAAATATGAAAAGTCATGATAATACAGGAAGAGATGAATTTGGTCGGTCGGTTTTTGTGTATTAGTTATTGAAGGGATGTTTTGGACTCAATTGTTCCTACTTGATCAGAATTTAGTTATTGAGTCAGGAAGATGAACGATTTTTCTATTACTGTTGTTTTCTTTTTGATTTCAATGAAGAATAAAAGAAAAAAAAGACGGAATTGTTGAAAATATATATGAAATACTGACACGGGGACTAAGTCACACAATTACTTTGACATTGACAATGTTATTCAACAAATACTCTTGAAAATAAGCAAAATTCAGTAATTGGAATGAATTAATTGATATCAGAGTAGAAAAACGTTCTATGAAGCAATATATCTTCAGGTTGTCTTCTATCTTTTTGGGTATTTCAATTTTAATTGAAATACCTCAAAATTCCTTAAAAACTGTCTTTACTGATGAGGTAATGAAGTTCTGACTTGCAGTTTTGAATCGCGTGACGTTGTTTCTCAAAGCGGTTATATTATTCTACTTTTTGTGAAAAAAGAATGAAATCAACTTATTTTTTTAAACTCTTTAAAAACCCTCTGTCTCTGCTTCAATGCAATCAAGCCGATATTTTCGGAAAACAGTAAAATTTGTGACTTTCTGTTTCACAAGATTTTGGGGACATACCTAGTACAACCTATATCCTTTCATCATTATCATTCCTTGTTTTTTGACCTCTTGATAATTCTTCTTTTCCGGTATTTACCTGTTTACCAAGCAGTTATCACCTGTAGGCTGCGAAATCAAAACCAGTTATACTCTTCAGTTTTTTCATAATTCATCTCATATATCCCCCATATTTCTTCTTTGTGATCATCAAATTGGAGAAGTGGAATCCACTTGAATCGAGTTCAACAAGAGTTTTTTGCTCGTGCGTGGCGGCTCGCGGAGCATTGAGCTCTTGCGGCGTGATGCGAGAGAAAAAGAGCACAACTGTATTTTAGTTTGCCTATTTGTTCAGAGTGAGGCGCTATGTTAAAGTAGAGCAAAGAGTTAGGAAATAGCTCAGTGGAATCAGAGGATTCGGATCGTTAGAGTAGTCAAGGTGGGAGGGCAACAGTTAGGCAAAGAAGATTTTTTTGGTTGGAAGGAGAATACTGAATCATCAGTTTGCGCATTCTTTCCTCCGAACTTTCAACTTTTCGAAATTTCTTATAGTTACCATGGACGTTCGACCATATGAAGGTGGAAGATTTGAGGTAAAGTTTTGAATATATAATTGAAAGCTCAAAATGTTTAATTTCAGAAAATTGGAAGTGAGGAAGCTCATACAATCGAAACCTTTGAAAGACGTATCCATGGAACTCCACATAGTGAGGTACTGGTTTTTTGAGGACATAAAATGTGATTATATTCCAAAACACGGATGTAGACAAAGACAATTGATAAATTGTATTTTCTTATAATTTTTGTCCGGTCTACCCGAATTGAAATTCGGAAAACAACCAGAAGGAAATAAAATTTGGAAAGAAAATGATACTTTCAAATAAATTCTGAAAAGTAGTTCATTTTCAGCCACAACGACAAGTTTCCTCGAAGCAATACACCGAACGAAGGACTTATGGAAGAGATGAAAATGGTGAAATCGTTGTGAAAATTGAGAAAAATGTAAGTCGGTCTTAGATGGAACATGTGAAAAAAAATCGACCACCACCCCGTTTTGAGCAGGTGAACGTCCGTATTCTGTTTTTTTTTTCATTCTTCATAATGGGATTAGTCGTTTTCACTGTCAAGGGTTGTCAAATTCTGTCAATCTCCGTTATAATAGGTCATGCGCCCTTCTATTTTTTGGCAGCAATCCATTTGTAACCAGGCAGCACCGTCACAGTGTTTTTCTTAGATTTGTCAAAATATGTGTGCAATCTATTTATAAAACGTTTCCTTCACTTAGCAAATATAACGTGGTGAGCAGAAACTGGATGACTGTAGGAATACCTAGTGGTAGAAACAATTGTCAACAGCTCAAAGTGTTTGTGAAGAAAAGAGAAGTTAGAAAACTTTCTGACATAGTGTTTACAATTGGATTATGAAAAAAGTAAAGAGCGTTCTAAAAACAGAAAAATGAGAAAAAAAATTAATGTTATTGAAATCACTAGATTGACAATATGAGCTATATGCATACATGAATTCTTTAAAATGAAATAAATTTCAAAATTTTTAAAGAAGTCAAAGCTAGATGTTTTATAAGTGTAACGAAAAATAGCAAACTGCATTTTCAAATGACTTTTGTAACTTAAACTGAAAAAAAACTGCATATTTCAGCCAGCTGAGCCTGTGAGACCAGCTTCACCGGTCAGACCTGTTACTCCAGTTGGAGGAGAGAACTCTTTGAGCCGACATCTATTGCAAGTGAGTCATTTCAAATCAAATATGTAAAATTTCTGATGAGAAAAATAACTAGAAAAACCAAAATCCACAACACAAAATTCAAGCCACTTGCAAAAATTTTCGAGAAATTTTGAAAAAATTTCAATTAAATTAATTATATACGATGTTTGAAGCCTATTCAACCACTCCATATCCCACGCATCGACATTCAACCAGCCAACTCTTCAAGACATGCATCTCCGAGACATAAACTGCAGTATGGTAAGAGAAAAGAATGTCATGAATATATTTAAAAGAGCTCAAAGTGAAATGAGCAAGAAAAAACAATTGAATTTAATACTGAAAGGACAGGACTGGCAAGAATGACTGATGAGCATTGAAAATAGAAAAAATTGGGGGAAAGTGAGGGCAAAAAGTGAATAAATGATATCATGGTAGACACTTAATTTGAAATGTAGGAGAAAAATGAACGGCTATGCTATTCTCGATGTAATTCTATCTAGAGACGGGCAAAAACGTTTTGTTCTAGACGACTGAACATTGAAAACGTCTACAAGCTTTTATTAAATTTTCTAGCTTGACTCATAGAGCAATTTGTTAACTGAACTGTTAGAAAGACGTCAGAGAAGCATACTAGATACTAAAAGACATGAGACCTTTTTCTTAGAACCCGAATTACCAGAATTGTTGCAGATGAAGTTTCACCAAGATCAGGATCTATCAACATGCTTTCTCCAAGATCTGGGCATTCTGCCTCTTCAAGATCAGGAGCGGGATCTAGACAAAGCAACGTTTCTGTAAATTCTAATAACTTGCCGATGAAAAAGGTTTGTATCGTTGTGTTACTCAGTTTTTGATGATTTGGAACCAAACGAGTTCATCGAAATCTAGTAGACTGAAAAGATTACTTATGAAAATGTTAGATATTGAAAAATTCAGCACGGGAGTCTGAAATGTTGACCACGTTACCTTCTAGGTATAAAATGTGAGTTTTTTAGTCGAAAAACCAAAGTCTAGCAGCATGTTTTCGGTTTCAGAACTCTTTTTTTTTGCGTTCTGAAATGTCTTGATCGTTGCGAATAAAATATGATCATGATTCATACCCACTGCAAAACGCTTTTTTATACTTTCACTCCAAACAATTTGAAATTCAGGTAACCAAGAAGTCTAGATGGGTTTCAATTCATGATGGTCGTCCAGTGTCTCCATATGTCGCGAATTCGTAGTGATTATATTAATCACTCCTTTCACGACTCTTTTAATTAGTATTTGTTCCCATCTTATTCCGTTATTCCACTCATAAATATATTTATAAGTCGCCGCAACAAGCTGTTTGGACAAAGGACGATTTGAACACCCGCCACTTGAGACTACTGTACCTGCACATCACGCACACCTGCACATCATACTCACCGTTTAGGCCAAGCGCCTCGGATTAAATTCAGTCTCGCTTTTAGTTCGACAGTGTTGTCGTTCGTAACCCCGTTCTCAAGTTTTCGTCCCTTTTGTTTATATTCGTTTATTAAAGACAGCAATAAATATCGGCGTCTTATAACACTGTGTTCGTCTTATTTGGTTTAGGGTATTTTTGGGCCGTCGCATGGTTCACCATGCAAAACATGGTGCATCGAGCCGAATCAAATTTTAAGCCCGAAAATCAATTAAGTTCGAACCAGTAAAAAGATTAAAAAAGCCGAAGCTGAAATTCCGCAAATTTATGATTATTTTCTCCGTTCTCCGTTTTTTTATTCGCTCCGTTTATTTTCGAAAAGACCTTGGTCGTGACTACGATTCACGCAAGCCAAGGCAGTAAAAAACAATATTCCACGAGAATGTCGTGAAAAAGCTCGAAAAAAGCTCAAAAAGCCGGAAAAACTGTCCGAGAAAATGGCAGGTGGCAAGAGGCGATTCGAAGAGCGAAATGATCGGAGGAAGCCAGAAGCGGAGATGGCAGGAGAAATTTGTGAAGAATATTGAAAGACGAGGCATCTGAACCTCGCATAATAAAGTGTTAGCACCGAAAAATTGGCAAAAAACCGAGAAATCAGGTAAAAAAGTGATTGAAATGGGAGACGGACGAGAAAAGACAGCCTGAAAAGAGAAAACGAGCAAAACTAGCGAAAAGACCGGCAGAACAGCTTGGCAAGACATAATAATCTGAAAAGAAAATAATTTCCGGTTTATTCCGGCACTAATTGTTCAGAAATTCATAGATTCAGTCGAAAACCAGCCTAGAAAAGGCAGCTGAACTCAAAAAATGAGTGGCAACGACACTCCGAAATTCCGCTCTGAGCAATGTTTAGCAATCGTGTTTCCGACGAAAATCGAAAGATCGACGGCGACATGGCACGGAAAAGGACGAATCAACGTCGAATTCAACGAAGTTGGCATCAAAAAGAGACGAGAATAAGCAGGCAACGCTAATGTAAGTCTTTTTCAAAAATTATTTCATAAAAAATCGGAGGAAACCCGAAAAAAGAACACGGGTCATGCCCAAATTTTCATTTGAATTCAACCGATTATCGCAAGTTTTTCGGCGAAAATACTAGCAAAAATAAGAAACAAAAGCCAATTATTGGCAGTGAGAAACAATATTTATGCCAATTGAAGCAACATTTTGAAGATTTGTGAGAATTGTGTATTTTCACAGAAATTTTAGCAAAAAATCAATACATATCAACAAAATCAGGCCAATAAAGGAAACTCTGAGCAATAATCCGCTTATTTCGTATAAATATGGTGACTGAATTGCAGAAATCGAAAGAAGTGGCAACTTAAGGATCAGCGATGAGCAAGAAAGAGGTCCGAAGAAAGAATTCAGAGGAACAGAAGTGATGGCAGCGCCAAGAAGCTAACCGAAGCCGGAGCCAGAGCCTAGCCGAAAACAAATGGCAGAGGCAGAAGCACATTGGGATGAAACAGAAGCAAGAATAAGAGCTATCGAAC
>GL379794.1:1461788-1487041 GCA_000143925.2 Caenorhabditis brenneri
GATTGTAAATCCAGAAGTAATGAATAGTAAATCCAAATAAGAATGATAGAGTCCCGCGTTATGGCAGAGCTAAAAGTTAATGTTTTTTTTTCCTTTTAAAGTTTTTTTTTTTTGTAATTCCACTGAACCAACCACCAAGTTAAAGTGATGCAAAGAATAAATACCTATATTAGGTCGAAAGTAATAAATGGCACACCAACTCAAGATAAGATATCAGTAAAAAGAGAAAAGGTCCATTTGTGAAATTGTGAATACTGTAGTGGAAAAAGAGAATTTCGATGGTGAACAAACAAACACTGGCAGAAAAGAAATGGCAAGACGGTACGGTAAAGTCCGCATAGCCATTCGTTGGGGGCCGGGAGTGTCGCGAATTCGTAGTGATTATATTAATCACTCCTTTCACGACTCTTTTAATTAGTATTTGTTCCCATCTTATTCCGTTATTCCACTCATAAATATATTTATAAGTCGCCGCAACAAGCTGTTTGGACAAAGGACGATTTGAACACCCGCCACTTGAGACTACTGTACCTGCACATCACGCACACCTGCACATCATACTCACCGTTTAGGCCAAGCGCCTCGGATTAAATTCAGTCTCGCTTTTAGTTCGACAGTGTTGTCGTTCGTAACCCCGTTCTCAAGTTTTCGTCCCTTTTGTTTATATTCGTTTATTAAAGACAGCAATAAATATCGGCGTCTTATAACACTGTGTTCGTCTTATTTGGTTTAGGGTATTTTTGGGCCGTCGCATGGTTCACCATGCAAAACATGCACTGAAAAAGTGTCATTCGAAGTTGCGATTCCAGTCCAGCCAGATAGATACTCTAGGTACTTATGTTTTGATTGTTCACTTTCCAATGTTTATTATTTCAGCGCCTCTGCTCGTTCCTACACCAGCTCTCCACACGTTTCACGTCGTCCAAGTGAATGCGCCTATTTGATGGAAAACCCGCTCTACCAGGATTAAATGAAATGATCAATCAAAAGTGATCATGCGTCTCCGTCTTTTCTTCTTTTTTCCATATCAATATCGCCTTCTCTATCTGTCAATATCAACTGCCAAAAGATGCCTTCAAAACAACCAAATATCCTAATCATTCGCTTTTTTCTGTATAGTGATTTTTTCTACTTTTAATTTTTGTCATAATGCGAAACCAATTGAAAAAAATAAAACAGTGATGGGATTTTTCAGATTGATTTTGAACTCTGAAACGAAAGTATTATTTCCTGCCCATTTGAATATTCTCTCCGACTTTGAGATCACTCGTAATCGAAGAATAATTACTGACAGTCCTAAACATTTATTATGAACTATAGGTATTCCCACAATATCTGAAAAATGATAAATAACTGCAGTTTTCCTTCATCCGTCATAAATCTTTGCATAGAACGTTTATTCTTCGGATACCATCGAATCTCCAAGCTCAGATTCAGATCAGTTTCCCTAACCGACCGTTTTTTTCATTCCTGATTTTGTCGTGAATTTTTCGACGTGAAGTTATGAGAATAGATTGTCCATGTTTGTATTGCTTAGTGTTTGCTTGTATTGAAAACGGTAATTCACACAACTTATAATGTTTGGAAAAGGTTTTTGAACGCCAAACACTCATTTTTTACTTGCATTGAACTCAATATTTTTTTCTGAAGGGACGAGAAAAGTGAAAGTTTTGCAGGAAGAGAAAAACTAAGGTCCCATATCTTTTTTCTTTTTCGCGCAATTTCTCAAAGTCGACTCGACTCCTTTTCCATCTTGTATGCTCCCCGAGTTCACTCTCTTTCTTCCAATATTATGTCTAAACGTGCATACTTTGTGGTCCTTTCCTTCTTTTCCCTTCTTTATGTCTTTTTTGGCAACTTTCATGAAGTTTAGTAGTTCTTTGTTCCCATTTTTGATGATGTGCTTCAATCGCTCATAGCAATCTCAGAAAAGTCTGCGGATCCAATTATGAAAAGTGTGGTGAATAATTCCCCAAAGTGAAGTGCGCAAGAAAAGAAAAAAGAAGGATTGATTTCACTGCAACGACGTCTTTCTCCTCATTCTTTCCACTCGTTTCTTTAATCGCACCAGCTAGCGGAGCAAACAAGGACCCGTTTTCGCACCACACTCGCCCAAGAAAACGAAAGGGTCCATCCCCCGCAACTACTGCGCAAACGCGCGCACCCCCGAAATCAATGCGCTCAAGAGGACGTGTACGCGAAAAAAGTCCGCAACGTGGCGTAAGGTGTTTGCACACAATGCGCGCCCTCTTTCTTTTGTTGGTGTCCTCGGAAGGGGCCGCAGTAGTCAGTAGACGAGCGCGTATCGGATTTTGGTTAGCGTGCCCTTGCCCGAAAAAGAATGCGTCTTTCTTTTCCCCTCTTACTTTTTTCCAATAATCGCTTCCTTGCCTCTGACTTTTTTTTCTTCTTTTTAGCAACCCCGTATAACACATGTTTGTCATCAGCATCATTTTTTTCTTACTAATTTTTAGCGGAATTCGGCGCTAGAAAAGTTATAGTTGTGTGACTGTTCGTTATTATTCACCATTGCACCTGTCAATGCACTTTGTGACACATAGAGGCCGCGGGGTGTAAAAATCAGCGATTTGCATTTTTATTTCTCGCGTTTTTTATCATTCTGCCAAGTTCTCATATTTTCAACACTTCAATCAATGCAGGGCTATACTATTTTTGAAATCCAACGCAATTTTGGAAACAGTGGGTTGATAGTATGTTTGAAGTTGATTCTAGTAGCATAATTAGTAATTCTTCCTCTTACTTTTCTCAATGGTTTGTCGTAAACTTCTTTTGTTCTGCATGCACTTGTTTGAACAAACCACCTCATTTTTTCAGAGGGTATTGAATGTTGTTACAGAAGATGCCGGCGGTGAAAGGTGATGGAATGCGCGGACTCGCCGTCTTCATCAGCGATATCCGCAACTGCAAAAGCAAAGAGGCGGAGCTCAAACGAATCAATAAGGAGTTGGCCAATATTCGATCCAAGTTCAAAGGTAATTCTTTGTTTTTTTTTATTACAAATTTTTCTCCATAGTCATATGAGAAACGGTTCGTCAAGGGTGGCCACCTCTCTAAAAACATCTAGTGTTTTAGTTGAAGTCCGTTGAACAATAGCGGAGAGAACTTGTCGCAACGACACTCTGCTCCGCAAGTACTGAAATCTGCTAAAAACGCTTGATTTTTTGCGTGCGTAGTACTTGCGGAGCGGAGTGTCGTTGCAACGAGTTCTCATGGTACCGCAACCCATAATATCTTATGATGGAACCACATCACCAGCACCTCATCAACACAATCTACAATCGGTAACTGTAACTGATATACTTTCAGGCGACAAAACTCTGGATGGCTACCAGAAGAAGAAGTATGTGTGCAAACTTCTGTTCATCTTCCTCCTTGGAAATGACATCGACTTTGGCCATATGGAGGCTGTCAACCTGCTCTCCTCAAACAAGTACACCGAGAAGCAAATCGTGAGTTTCACACAAGTCTCCGTAACATTATTACAATAACTCTTTTCAGGGATATTTGTTCATATCGGTGCTCATTGAACAGCAATCAGATTTGATGAAACTGATCGTGCAGGGAATTCGCAACGACTTGACATCCCGTAACCCAGTCCACGTCAACCTGGCCCTTCAGTGCATCTCCAACATGGGATCTCGTGAAATGGTCGAGGCCTTCTGCACCGACCTGCCAAAGTTGTTGGTTTCTGGAGAAACTATTGATTTCGTGAAGCAATCCGCTGCCTTGTGCATTCTGAAGCTATTCCGCAATTCACCGGAATCTTTCCAGCCAGGAGAGTATGCTAGCAGAATTGTGCATCTTCTCAATGATTCACATATGGTAAGTGTAACACCTATCATCCCACTACTAGCAAAATTACTTGTAAAAAAAACTGTCGAATGGTTGTTTTGCCAGTTCCTAATCACAATCATTCATTCTTTTTGTTGTTGTGAGTGAAATTTAGAAGAAACCTAACTCGTTCCTGTGTGGATCGAATGTTGAACTACTTTTAGTCAAAAACAAAGATATTATTGTCTACACTATTCGCTACAAATACCCGTTTTGCATAACTACTAAAACTGAGTTTATCGAAAGAAAAACATGCTTATTTTCAGGGTGTCGTCACATCGGCTGCGTCTCTCATCGAAGCCCTTTCCAAGAAGTGGCCAGAAGAATACAAAGGAGCTGTTCCACTCGCTATCTCCCGCTTGAGCAGAATCGTCACCGCAACATACACGGATCTCCAGGATTACACCTACTACTTTGTTCCTGCCCCATGGCTTTGTGTCAAGCTTCTCCGCCTTCTTCAGAACTACCCACCACCAGACGATCCGTCCAACAAGGCTCGTTTGCTCGAATGCCTAGAGGGTATTTTGAATAAGGCACAAGATGCACCGAAATCGAAGAAAGTCCAACACTCCAACGCCAAGAATGCAGTTTTGTTCGAGGCGATCGCTCTGATCATTCATATGGACTCAGAACCACAACTCCTGGTCCGGGCTTGCAATCAACTTGGAACTTTCCTTTCTCACCGTGAAACAAACTTGAGATATCTTGCACTGGAATCAATGTGTCTTCTCGCAACATCCGAGTTCTCCCATGACGCCGTCAAAAAACATCAAGACACCATCATCAACAGTTTGAAGACCGAGAGAGATGTGTCAGTTCGTCAGAGAGCTGTCGATCTTCTCTATGCTATGTGCGATCGTTCTAATGCCAACCAGATTGTCGCCGAGATGCTCGCATATTTGGAGACTGCTGACTATTCTATCAGAGAAGAAATGGTCCTCAAAGTTGCTATCCTCGCTGAGAAGTACGCCACCGACTACACATGGTACGTCGACGTGATTCTGAAGTTGATTCGAATCGCTGGTGATTACGTCAGTGAAGAAGTTTGGTATCGTGTCATCCAGGTAAAATTGACTAATAAAATGGAAGAGTTGAAACCAATAATTTTCAGATTGTCGTCAATCGCGAAGATGTCCAAGGCTACGCCGCCAAGACTGTATTCGAGGCGCTCCAAAGACCAGCTTGCCACGAGAACATGGTAAAGGTTGGAGGATATATCCTTGGAGAGTTCGGAAACTTCATTGCTGGAGATGAGAGGTCGACTGCCAAGATTCAATTCGAGTTGCTGCATTCCAAGTTCCACTTGTGCAGTATCACAACTCGATGCCTCCTTCTCACCACCTACATCAAGTTCTGCAACTTGTTCCCAGAGATCAAGCCATTGGTGCAACAAGTCTTCCAAACGGACCACAATTTGAGAAATCCGGATGCCGAGTTGCAGCAAAGATCGATTGAGTATCTGCAAATGACTAAATTGGCATCGAACGATGTTCTCGCTACGGTTAGTGATAGCATAGTCTAGTTTTCACATCAGCTTTGTTTTTATAATGTTGTACAACTTACGAATATGATTTCAGATTCTCGAAGTGATGCCAGCATTCCCAGAGAAGGAGAGTAGCTTGTTGGCAAAACTAAAGAAGAGCAAGCCACAATTGGAAGAGAATGAGCGAGAGGAGAAAGAAAAGCGAGCGAAACCTTCGGCTGTCATGAGTGAAGGCTCA
The DNA here is from genome assembly GCA_000143925.2 of Caenorhabditis brenneri. Classification (NCBI taxonomy): domain Eukaryota; kingdom Metazoa; phylum Nematoda; class Chromadorea; order Rhabditida; family Rhabditidae; genus Caenorhabditis; species Caenorhabditis brenneri. Next base: position 1,467,362 of record GL379794.1, read on the forward strand.
ACTTCTTTGGTGGATTTCGACTCATCCAATGATACTGCTGCCTCCCTCGCCGACGTATTCGCTAATAATACTGGCACTGGAGCACAAAGTGATGACGTCGAGATTGCCAACAAAAACGACTACACCAAGTTTGTCACCAAGAGCAATGCCATCTTGTGGGAGGATGATTACATCCAAATTGGATGTAAACTGGAGACCCGTAACAATTTGGGACGGCTTGGCATGTTCTACGGAAACAAGACGTCTCAACCGTTCAACAAATTCACTCCAATCATCACTTGCCCTGGAGCATTGGCAGTTCAGCTCCAAGCACAAGCAAAACCAGTAGAACAACTTGTTGCTGCTGGAACACAAGTGCAACAACTCATCAACTTTGTCTGTGTGCAAGAGTTCCAGAAAATGCCAATTATGAACATCAAGTTCTCCTTCACGTAAGTTAACATCCTCTGAAAGAAGAATATGCAATTCAATGATATCTTTCAGTGACCGCGCAGGAGCTCTCCAGAACTTTGACAAGAACTTCTATCTGCCACTGTTCATCAGCAAGTTCTTTGAGCCAACCAACATGACATCGGAGCAATTCTTCACCAGGTGGAAGTCTCTTGGCGCCGCTTCACAGGAGGCTCAGAAGATTTTCAATGCGCAGTCCCCAATGGAAACAGCCATCATTGAGACAAAGCTGAAAGGATTCGGAGCCAACTTGCTCACTGATGTTGATCCCAACCCAGACAACTACGTGTGCGCTGGTATCATCCACACCCAAACCCAGCAAATCGGAACTCTCATCCGTCTGGAACCAAACAAGCAAGCAAAGGTAAGGAATGTGGCAGCCCATTAGATAAACCTTCAAAATTGTCTCTCACTCAACCAACTACCAGATTAACTGAGTTGTTGTGAGCCACATTTTGTATGCATAGGGATATCCTTCAACTTGAATAGATTCTCAGTAGCACATTCAATTACACATATAATTACAGATGTACCGCCTGACAATCCGCTCAAGCAAGGACACCGTTGTGCAGACACTGGTTGATCTATTGGCCAACCAATTCTAGAGATAGTCGGACCCGTGCCATCCACCAGTTATGCTCCACCGCAACAATGCTATGTGTCTTATAATCACTTAAACACTCCCGATACAACCATCTAGATTGCATTTTATTCTTTATTGCCTAAATTATTTATTATTATGATTAATTTTTTGTTTTACAACATTCCTTATCTGCATAATTTTTATAACCATTCAAAAGTCGATGCTTTCATTGTATTCCCTAAACCAATTATCTGACCAGCAATAGATTTTTCGGATATTTCTGACCACGTAAACAGAGAATATATTTATCTCTATTAGGAACTCTATATGTTTGCGGATCAGGTTATCCAAAGTTAAATTATTTGAGTAATTTATTGAACTCTTTTGTATTTTTTTCACTTTGTAGAATAAAAGCAATTCTGAAGGAGTCATGAAGTTCTCAGAGTTTAGGTGCTATCAAAGTTTTCGGACATAGAAAACCATTTTCAGAATGTCCCGAGACATTTTGTTCTCGTTTCCGTTGGTAAGGCTTTGGTTTATTCCCTCGTTCAAAACAATCATGAGAAATCTTTGGAAAAACAGTTCGTTTGTATGATCGTTCCAAAATAGTTACCATCAATACTTATAGTTCGAATTTTTTTTTGTTATCTCAATCAATTCAGCCCCTTCAATATCTGATCAGTTTTCTACTCATTTTCCGTTCTTGTTTTCAAAAAAAAAATCGGGAGGAGAGAAGAGAAAATTATTCGTAGAGAGAAACAGAGAAGAGCGAGTGGTTTTTGGCGAGAGTGAGAAAAGAACTGAACGTTTAATGTAGACGCAGAACAAAACATGTGAAGGCGAAATATATCACAGAGACGAAGATGTAGTGTACACCACCACGCCGTCGCAAACGCTTTCGACTCACGCTCAAGGTCTTCCACCGATAACAGCGTTAGAGCGCAGGGAAAAAGTGTTTTCTGCGTCTCATGCCTAATTCTGGTGATAGAAAAAAGAACACAAGACTTTTTTCTTCTTCTGCTGAATAGAACATATCAAAAGTAGAGACACAAATCAATATTAGTGCTCCCTACCTCTTCTCTTTTTTTCTCTAATTCCATGCTATAACACAAAGAAGCTTGTCGTCAAGCAACGGCATGTGCCGAGAAGGGCGCTTCGTTTTGACTTTCAGATCTCGTTTTTTTTATAAAAAAGTATTTATGCTTCCATTCTCTCTCGTTCAATAATGTTCCCGTTCGAAAGTTTATCACAAAAGTCCGTTTCAGGATTTTGACAAGGCCCAGCAAAAAGAAATCAGTCTAATCATGTCGGTCACCACCACGGCACCGGAGATGCCAAAGATCCGGATATACCCAATGATGTTTCGATCAAAAGGCGCGTGCTTCGTTCTCCCAGAAGATCTCATCAAAGTTATAGAATACAAGAAAGATAGTGCATCGAATCGCGCAGAAGGTTAGTTCATCAGAGACTGTCCAGGTCCTTTCAGTGACAACAGTTTGTTAAGCAAGTCTAGATTCGTGAACAGTTTGATGAAGAGTACGAACGGCTTATTGAGTTGTCAATGTATTTTTGTTCACATTATTTTTTCTCATTTGTTTTTTGTGTTTCTTCTTTTGATAATCAGCTCATCTGTGGTCAACGATATTTGATGCAGAATCGATTTTTTGCGGCATTATGCCGTGTCAAACTTCAGAAATGTTTTTCAAAAATCTAGAGATTTAGAAAAACTTGAGATATCAGGCAAAATCACGCCGAATGTTTTCAGCTGTTTTGACATGCCAAAAGTACTCAACAAATTTCCAAAACATCTGTTTAGAATCCAAACCACCAATATCTGTTTTTCAGAGTTCGTTGCAAATCGTATTCTCACGGATTTTCAAACAAAATGCCGAAAGAGGAACTTGCATACAATTCCGTTCGACGAAGCGAAAAAAATTCTCGTACAACTTGGATATTTGACGACTCGACGTTCTGATGCAAACCATTTGGTGAGAACAGTTTGGAACGCATGAAGCTTTCTGTCATAAACAATCGTCGAAAAGTGCTTACCTAGAAAATTTCAGACTAAGGAGGATGAGACCTACATATTAACCATGAACTTGTTCGATAACAACAGATTCAGTTCTCCAGTAAAGTTCAAACTCTCTCCATTAAGAACAGTTATGTTTTCGTCACAAGTGCTTTTCCATTTGTTCCGTACTTTTGTTTGCGGAATCAACTGGAAATCCAATTCTTGTCCGGACCACGCGAACTGTCTCCAAGACTACAAACAGGCAATTATAACTTGTATGGAAAAGTACCGCGACATAGAGGTGAGTTTGAAGAATAATCGCAGTTCAAGTTTTATCTTTCCGCAGAAATTGCGATTATTTTCCCAGTTTTCGTTTCAACTTCTTGAAACTTATCAAAGGGAGACGGAATTTGCTTTTTTTTGCCATAGTTTCGACTTGTTTCCATTTTCGAATATTACATTTTCCTCTTATAGTAAACATCGCTTTTAAATAAAGTGAAACGCTTAAAAACAATTCGTTTCTCTTCCGATGACCGAGGCGCTCAAGAAAAACACTACAAAAAAGTCCAAACTGCAAATTTTTCAATTGAAATTAACGTCGCAGTAACAATGTATCTATATTTTCCAGGGAAAGTTGTACAACCAGATGGATGTGGAAGAAGATGTAGCGAAATTGGAGGAACTGTGCTATTATAAATATATTCAAGGTTATACACTGCTCTGGGTTGGCAAAAAATACCCATCTCTGCTTGATGATTTTTATAAAACAATCAAAAAAAGATTCGAGCTTCCGGAGTTCTCTCTTTATCCTAAAACTGAACTTTGTCCCGATCTCAAATTCCACATTACGAAAATGGATATGTACGTGGGATGGATGTTTAATTTTGTTGGGTCCAAAAGACCTGACTTGTGTTCTACAATTTATGATGCTATTGGTCTGACACTACCAACAGAAGTTTTCTATATTTCAATCTTGCACTTTGTAAGTTGATCGATTCTTTTGTACGTGTCAATCACGTATAATTTCAGGCTCGTAAAATAAAAAACCTTGAACTTGAGGAACGGATTCAAAGTTCATATTTTGGAGAAGAAGTTAGCGTTCCCAATGAGGATATCCTGAGCACAGTGGATAATCAACCGCTATCAGTATCTAGTGAGTGAAATTCAAAAAAACTTTTGTTCCTCAAAACGGAATTATGTAGGGGAAAAGTTTCAATTTTATGAAAACGCATAGCATTGCAAAAATAGGCTTGTTCAGACCCAAGAAATTAGAAACTTTTGGAGAAAGACATTGGGAAAAAACAATACACGGTTTACAGACGAGAAACAAGAGGCTAACACTGGATCAGAGACTAAATCAAATGATGCGAAATGTGAGCGTGAAGATGGAACTACAACGCCAACAGATAATGAGATCGATCCAACAGATTCTGTATCAAATGATTCTGAAGAAGAACAAGAGGAAGAAGACAGTGAGAAGTTAGTTTGGGACGTTTTTCATTAGCTTGTATCCCTGAAAAGGTAATTGGACAATTAGTTCAGCTTTGATGAAACATTGTTCAAAAATTATATAGTGACGAAATATGATGAAGGTAAATTATATGTTTGTCTTACAACAAAAAAGCTCTCTCTAACTATAGCAACTCAGATAGAAGTTGACTGATTGAATGACCGAAAATGCACTCGCACACTATTAGCCGAAAATAAATATCCTCAAAAATAATGAGTGATTTTCAGTGATACGAATGAAGGAAGTTTGAAAAACCTTTCGGAAGACTCATTGATAATTCATCAGTTCGAGGACTCATTGATTATCACTGAACCTCAAAGCGATGATGTATGGAGACCAACTATTATTGGACCCAGATCGCCATCTCGAGGAGAGGCTGGGAAAAAACTTGCCCGTCTCATCAGAGAGTAAGTAAACGAAACTGAATTCAAAGAAAAATTTCTCTTTTTTTTCAATCTTGTTGTGTATTGGGCTTATTTCCAGATTACCAAATTGCACAATAAAAGTAGATTTTTTTTCATTAAAAAATTGATTAATTTATATGAAATCTAGAAGAATGTTCGCTTTAAAAAAATGAAACAAACTGAGAAATGCTTTTTCTTATTCTAATTCAATGCTAATAATGTTGTTATTTTCAGGCTTCATCTCAAACAAGCCCGTCTTGATCTAACAGCGGAGCAGAGAAATGAAACCCAACGAATCAGTAATATTTTGAGCTCAAGAGATTCTCTAAGACCAGCTGACGATCCATATGCCGGACCTTCTGCATTCCATGTTGTAAGAAATTTCCCGGAAGGCTCAGAAAAAGTTTGTTCGAAATGCTGCAAGGAGATCAGATCTACATACAATGATTCGCTTCTGGATTGCACTGAGTGTTCGAGTGTTTTTCATTTCACGGTCAGCTCGAGTCAGATTTTGCCGAGTGACTATCATAAATTAATTTTCAGTGTCAGGAAGTATTCGATGAAGATGAAGCTCCACTCTGTCTAACATGTGGACGTCAAAGTTTGCAGATTCTATAATCCCACCCGCTCTCTTTTCTCAAGAAGTCCAAATGGCCCCTTTGAATCAGCAGTACATTTTTTAAATACCAAAATTCAAAGAAAATAAAACAACTCAAAACTATATTTGTCTCCTCAACTTGATTCGCTTTAGTATCTCAAACTCTTCTATTTTCTTTTTTTTTCTCAATCTTATCAACGATTTTCATCATTTTTCGTCTCTCCAAAATATTTTCCGCAGATTTCCCCATACTTTGTGATTTGAAATTGTGTTTGCTCTGTTTCAAAACTACATGTTTTTTGTAGATTTTCATCAACCTTCTCATTCATTCTCAATCCAGTGATAATTTCGAATTTTGTGTTCTTTGCAAATTGTGTTGTATAACTGAAAACATTCTCCGCAAATTGCTCTTTGATTTTGAATTTAAAACAAATGACGATACACTTTCCCCAAACCGAATTAACTATCATTCCGCCCAGTTTCATTTTATTGATTGAAAAATGAGTCTCTAATTTAACAAAACATTCATTCCGCATCTTACCGAAAAAACCAAAACATTTTCTTACTGTATCTCTCTTTTCTTGTTATGATCCCAATTATTTGAATAAATGTAAATGTGATGTGAAAAACATAATTTTTGAAGTGGTGAAAATCTGATTTTATTCGTTTATGTTAAAATAATGGTGTTCAGTTCAAATAAAGGAAGTGTGAGTTTAAGACACCAAAAAAATAAACACGAAACAGTTCACTCAAATTAATTGTTTCTTCGTCGGAAAAGTGCAAAATTAACCTGTCAGATTAATAAAGTATAAAACGAAACCAGGTTGACCAGAGAAGAATAATCGTACATAAGAGAAGGCTTGAGAAGAAATAAAAAAGTGACACAAAGTTCAAAAATCCCGGTATTGAAAGTTGCTCAGACTAGGTAACATATGAAAAATTGAAGTGTGTAGTTTTAAATCAAAGTTGAACTTGCAGTAAGAATGAATAAAGTGTGAAACTTTAAATTAATTTTTTTGTACATTGAAATTTACAAACTATCACTTGAAGTGGAAGATTGACGAGAAAGTGTCCGGACGGTTTGCCCGAGAATACGGAAACGTTGGCAGGTCGATGTTCCTAAATCATCGAGACCAATTACAATAAAATATTTTTGTCGTTCGATGTCATCAATTGGAACGGTGAGAAAATATCCATGGCATCCTGAAAATTTTTTATGAACACGTTTCAGTTAAAACTGCTGTCTTACCGTTCATAGCCAAAGTGATCGAAATAACATGCAGAACTTTTTTCATTGGGTACGCATCGGAAGAGTCCAGTCCGAAATATGTTTCAACCCATGCAGGGTACTGTTCAAAAATGTGCTGAGGTATCTTCGGATACCAATCTTCTATATCCAGTGGAGTTTGACTTTTTTGAATGAATTCGATGTACTCTTCGGTTAATTTGGTGGATCCAACTTTCAAATCTTCAGTCACTCCTTTGTATTTGTCTTTGAGTTGTTGTTTGTGGACAAGCAGATAGTTGCTGAATGATTGACCATCCGAATGAGCAGTTGCATAACATACAGGCTGAAAATTTCTCGGTAGAATTCCAATTCAATTATAACTTACCCTGTGCCCAGTTTCGTCAACTTTCTCACACACAAAATTATGCACAGCTCCACTCGACAAAAACGGTATTATGTTGCGATCGGCGAAATTCTTAGCGCGATGATGAAGCAAATCTTGGTTGTCAGTGAGCATCACCTCAACCATTCCAGAAATATATTCTGCATCAGCCATTGTGAATGGTCGGATATCAAAGCAGAACATGCACAAAGGAAGAAATATTTTGTTGGTGAACATTTTTGCAGAATTTTCCGTCATACTGAATGTTCTGAAATGAAACAAAACTTGTGATATAAATTTCGAGATTCACTTACCTAATAGTGTCTGATTTGAATCCGGATAGTGAAATCCATGACTCTTCTTCTGAACCAATGTCTTTGAACATGTTATCATCTGGGTTATCAACACAGTGCCCTTGCATCATCCAGCGTGCAACAGCAATCAAGACGACACAACAGCCGTGATTGTCAAACATAAATGGCACAAGCTCTGCCAGTAACAACTTATTTGGTGCTTGGGTAACAAAGAAAAAAGCGTCGATTGCATTGGTGAGAAATTCGTTAATGCCATCATATTTTACCAACCAATCTGATTGCAACGGGTCCAAGGTTCTGAAAAAGAAGACTGTTATTGTGAAAAACTTTATTTGGCTTACTCGATTTCTTGGAATCCTCTCTTCATTACAGACGCGTTTTGCATCAGCCAGGTAAAATCTTTGAACATAGTTTTAACTCTTGGTCCGTTTTCGAATGGAAGATAAAACATTTCACACATTGCTGTCAGTAGAGCGAGTCTTTGATTTTTTATCTCCTCTTCACTAGCAACCAATTCTGGAAAAGTTTCTGCAGGACCTGCTTCTTCTTCTTCAACCATCGCTTCGTCTTCCATGTTTTCTACTTGATCCTGAATTATTATGTGATTTTAGCTATATTCTATTCATTCAGTTTTACCGTTTCCATTGGCTGTGAGTATTCTATAACAAGCGAATTGAGCTCAGATGGAGCTGGCTCTTCAAGTGGAACTACTTCTTGAATTATATTTTCTGGCGGGACTTCATCTGCTTGTACTGGCTCCGGACGAATCACACCATGATCTTTCGGTAGATCACGGAGCCATATACCTGCCCGTCGTTCAACTATATATCCGGCAACATCTGCGATAATCGTAGGCGGTCTGAAAAGTATTGATTCGAAAGTCAGTACACAGGCATTTGGACAATAGCGAAAACCTCTATAGTTTTTAGAAATGTCTACAATTAGATGATTTAATACGGTTTTGCTCTAGCATCATTGTAAACTGACAGTGATGTGATTATTGGTGACGGAGTGACAAATTCGTCAATCCATGTGGTAGCGGCTTTGATCATCGAAATTTTTGGGTCGTAAACTGTTTCAGTATTGCAGTCAATGTTGTGAAGGAATTCTCTGTTTTCGGCATCGCTTTTTTCATCTGTAACTTGCCGATTTTTGCTATTCATCATCCAATTTTCCTTACTTGGAGATGAGTCTCTATCGGCAGCATTCCAATCGGATAATGTATGAATTGGGATGAAATTGGCTTCATAACGACCATTCGGATTCGTCAATAATCCAGATGTGACTTCTTTGATTTTGACGGATCTCTCGGTCAACGGTCCCATGAATATTTTCTTGGTATCATAGTCATTGGCATGCAGATTATCCCAAATAAGCGGTTTTCGGCGCATGACTGCTCCGACACGGGACAAGTGCTCCACTGTCAAGTATCGAGAAATGACATGAGGTCCTGAAAACTTGTTTTATGTGTCTGAACTGACATATGGGCGCTTTTTCTAACGATTCTCAATTTCATTGCTCGGTTGTGTTTTTTCTCAATTCTTTTCATTTTCTGAACAAAAGTCAACTTCATTTCGCAATGTTAAACTGTTTTGCCCACCTGTCCACATGATGTGAATTTCCTCCTTCAATGTTTTCCCTATAGTATTGAGATAGGTAGAGCTCTCCAAGGTTGGAACTGCACGTGTTTCACAGTATTCCGTAGGGCAGAACATGAATGTTTTTGCCTCCAAGTATTCATATATGGTATTGGCAATGTGAACCTGAAAATGGAGTTTGAATTCTTCAAAAAAAGCTTTATTTTGCCTGAGCGTGTGCGAAAGATTTGAATTGATGTTGATCTGCAGCTTGCATCTCTACTTCAATGTCATCAAATAGAACAGCAAACGAATGACATCCAACTGCTTTTACCTAAAGTTTCATATGCTTTGCTGTTTTCTATCCAGAATTCTAAAAAACCTGGTCCAGTTTTTTCTTCAAAGTTTCCAATTCTTCCTCAGAACTGTATACGATATCCAATCCCGGTGAAATCGCATAAACAAAGTTCACATTGTTATCTTTTGCGCTTTCAACGAGACATCGAAGTACCACTGTAATGATAGATTCACTTATAGTTTTTATCAGTTAATGTGTTCTTCGCCTTAAGACCCTGAAAGTTTATGCCGCAAACCTCCCGTGTCTCGAACTGTACTAAATCATTGATAAGGCTCACGTGACAAGGAAATGATTTTGTGTCTTTGAAAACTTCTACTGGTTGATAAGTAAATTGAAATTTCAAATGCTATAAATAGAATTCACAATGAAATTCAGCGTGTTTTGATGTTCTCGTGTTGTTTTCAATATCATGAAAACTGAGATTGGTTGTTTCTTTTCCATTCAGAGATTGTAAAGAAAAGATAATTATAATACTTGGAGTTAATTCTGAACGTCTACAGAGCTGATTGAAAGAAGTATCTCTCACTCATTTCCTCGCTGTTGTATAGTTCCCGCCAAGATGATCGATGTTTGATATCATCCTTTGGAGCGTACAGATAGGTTGTGAGACCAAGATGGTTTTGGCGTTTGAATAAATGTTTCCGCTGTTCCAGAGTCCATGGACGTCCATAGAAGCCTGAGAAATGGGAGATTACAATTGTTATTTTGATGACTCCTCTACCTTCAACAACTCCGCAAATATAGGAGCTGTTCTTGATGGCCTCTCGGCGATAGAAGCTAAAATTTGGAGAATTTGTGTATGTAAATCCATCCGACTAATACCTCTTATCCCGCTCCATTTTCTCCTTTGAACACACTATCAGCTAATCCGGGAAGATTTTCATCAATCTTTTAAAACTGAAAGAAAAAAGAATCGAACGAGCTGGGAGGTGACGAATAAAAGAACAAGGAAATGAAAAATGAAAAAATAAGCGAAATGATATTGAAAGCGAAAATTGAGAGAAAACAGAACCGTGGGCAGGAAATAGAATGGGAAAAAGAGAAAAATACCATGTGTCTTGAAACATTGTGATATTGGTTGTTTATAATGAAAACGTTTTATCAGATTTGTATTCTATTCATTGGAAGTTGTTTGAATGAAGCTACTTTTTTGGTAAAAACTGAGATCGATAGGTATAAATTTTCGGAAAAGTGGAATGGAAGAGAAACGAATGGCGGATGGACGAGTTTTTCTCTCTCTTTCTCTCACACCCCCATTATCTTGTGACGGCCACGAGACCTCCCTTCCTTCATGTCGTTTGTCTACCCGGCGAGACGTTGTTTACGAGCTATAGTCATCTGTGAGACACCAACTTACAATTTTGAAGGGTTCTATTGGTTTCTCGAATATTCTCATAGTGATTCAAAACAATTTCAAACCGACAATGACGTGTTTAGATAGTTATGAATAATAAAATTGACGAATTTTCGAAAAATCGAAATAGCAGTTTTCATTGCAATGGTAGTTGAAATTTCAATAGTTTCGAATAGACTTTTGAATATGATGATCACTCGAGACTTTTTCAGAATCAAACACAAAAAAAAACTATTTATCTGAAAGAGGAGGAGTTCTCTCATATATCGAGAAAGTACCAGTAACGAGAGATTAAATTAGAGCAATTGTATGTCATTTTGAACTTGGAAAGTTGACAAAAACTACACCGATCAGATGAATCAAAAAGACAACGTTTTTTTTCTCACCGGTGAGAAGAAAATCAGGAAAAAAATCACTTGATACACACGAGTCGTGACATTTAGTGGAAAAGGAAAATGGGAAACTACAAAGCGTCTGTCACGAGTGCTTTTGATTCAAGATTTCTCATGGCTCCATTACGAAAATGCATTGGTTGTCATGGTAGTTTTAGTGGATAAATTGAAAGTCACTACGGACTGAGAGTGAAAGTTTTGAAAATACGCTTTAAAGTTGAAGTGCTCAAAACTTATATATACGAAAGAAACCGGGGAATGAAACATAAGGGACATAGTGATATGTTTTCGCACAGATAAAACTTGGCCAGTCTATGAAGAAGAAATTTTTGAAAATCATTTTGGACTCATCGGGTTGGGTCTAAGTTGAAGCTCGGAGACAAAGCAAGTGTGGAAATGATCGTTGCGTCAAGGCAAAATCTTGTTGAATGGGAAAAGTAGATAACTTGGTTACCTAGACAAACGATAGTATGTGTTCATTTTCTTGTGAGAGTGCATTGTGATCAACTGAATTTGATAAAATGCTCAATGAAAGGTAAATTAATATCAGATCACCTCTCACGTGCGGTAGAATGAATCAGAACTTTCCAGAAGATCTGCACTCAATATTTGAAGAAAAAAAAAATGAAACTTAGAAAAGTATTCACCAAAAACACTACCTGCAAAGCCACGCCAAGCAGTCAGGAAGAAGCGACAACCTCAATCTTTTTTTCAAAGCTCAGGATTTCCGGACTGTATACTCTTGTACTATAAACTGATAAGTGTCAAACGAGGATGATAACACATTTTGATTTATTATTCCAAACGTTAAAGTTATGCACACTGTTTGAATAAATGGGGATGGTTATCAAATCTAGAAGGGGCTTGTTGAAACGTTGGAACAATAGATGTTATGTTATTTATCAGAAATCAGATTTTATATGAGCCCGGAAGTCAATGTCGAGTGCAGTGTTGAATGAAGGAATGGAGATGACTTAACCAAGTCGGAACACAGATCTCTTTCCGAATCTCATCACCGCACGTTTGCCAAATCTCATCATAGCTCGTTTTCCCATCCGGAAAACAGCGCGTTTTTCTCTGAAATGAATGACATCAATTAAAATTCATTGATTTCAGTAAAAAGATGCTTACTCATGAGGTCCATCTGACCCATCATCGGTCATTCCCAATGTATCTTCTTCGAAGAATGGGTAGTCATCAGATGCTGAAAATTCAGCTGAACAGATTTTATCACCAAAGTTCTCATTTATAAACTCACTATTGTCGACATCTTGAGAAGGGGCAGCTGGTGGTGCAGCCATACAGACCGCGATCAACATGGAAAGAAGCACGAGTGCGACGAACACACGGGAGTGCGAGTAACCCATCATTTGCACACTATTTCCTCTGAAAAATTGAAATCATCATTGTAGATTTTAGCGCGTAACACGATTAAAAAGAAGTTGGAAAGATCTTTGTAGCGATATGAATCATTTCTCATCAAGTTGGAAATAAACATCCAATGTTCATTAGCTATGAATTAGACATGAGTCCATAAAACTCAAATTTAATTTGAAATTCCAAAGTTTCTAGAAGATTCTACTCAATGTTTCTATCTGCACGGAGAAGGAATAAAAAAGAAGTGTATATATTCAGAGGGAGCTACAATGACGAATCCAAGTGGTGGTGAATCCCAGCAAACATAGACATTGAGCACACCTATTTCACATAAAACTAGAATGGGAGGGTGGAGCTAAAGGAAAGAAGAAGAACCAGAACTAGAACCAAAACTGTTCACGAATTCATTTTGAATGAAGCATTTTTGCAAAACAGAAACTATAGAGGGCGAACTAAGAAAACGGATTCCATTCATTTTAAAAGAATTTCGTGACGTTATATTGTGTTTTAACGATTTCTATATTAGGGTCTTCCCAGTCATTTTGTTCTCATGGCATTTTGTATTTCACTGAGGACTATATCCTTGGTGACAACAAGTCACGTACGCAATTCAGTTCTAAAAATAAACAATAAGCAGTCTTATTGACCTACCCAGTACAATTAGAAATAAAACAACCACATATATTTTATGCATACAACTATCTCAATGGCGTCTTAACGTTAGACGGGAGCACCCAAAATTTCATTGTTTGAAAACAGAAAAATGAGACAGTTGGAAAGAAAAAGTAGTTAGTTTTATGTGGTTGGTTACCGAAACTGAACCAAACGAAACGACTTTTTCCGGTTTGAAAATGAGTATCTATGCTTCGAACCTTTTTTTGAGAGAACGAAAGCTTTTTGCAATGATCAGATCATCTTATCCGACTGCCTTGTGTTTGAAGAATCACAACAAGGAGTAAGAAAAACTGAACTTACAAAAAATAAGGAAACCAGATTAAACTTCCATGAGGGGATGAGAAGAACTAGTGAAAAAAAGAAATCCTATCATTTTGATCCGTTCAGGAAATTGGACTGAATTACGTTGAATTGGTGGGCGGAGCTCTCCGGATTGCTTCTTCCATTTGAGAGCCTATACGTTTTACGTCAATTTCAGAATACCAATAAAAAAACGGTTGAAAAAGTCAGAATGAAAAGATAAGTATGATGAAAATGGGTTTTTCTTCGAAAAGAAAAAAAAAAGAGAATGTTGGTAAGTGAAGGGTAGAAAAAAACAAGTTCATTGTGGGATCTTCAAAATGATGGGCTCTATTGCCTCTGCTTGCCAACTTATATTCCCAAGAATTGAGCTCGTCAGAAGTCACAACCAAAAACTGAAGAATGAGTTGAAATGAGTGGAAGGGAGCAGAAGTCGAAACGAGTTTTGGATTAGTCATAAAAACTTAGGCGGGCCTTCCTGGCTTCCTGTTGGTCAGATGTCTAATGAAGACGTTAATATGAATTTGATAGACTAGACAAAACTTCACAGACATTTTTCGATATAAAATTCAAATACAAAAACATGTCTGGAAGAAAAAAAAGTAAAAAAGAAATCTTTAAAGAATATGAAAAGAAAGGGAAGATTCTGATGTTTCACAGCGGTTCTCGATTCCTGCATCCATATGTGAGAGCCTCCCTCATAAAAATTGGCGTGCTTCATGACAAGAACTCATAGATTCATAAGGAGAGGTCGTTTCGTCATCTTCATCATCTCCCAACTATGTTTCTTCATTACAAAGACCAAAAGCACATCGAAAATAGAAATGACGGAGCTGTAGGCAATTCATGAAAATGATGCTGTTCTATCCGAATGAAGAAAGAAAACTGAAGAAGATTCCGTCCCCCGCAAGTGGATCTCCTTGGAAATCACGAGCTTTTCTCCATGGAGAATCGTATTCAAATGACAAACGTCTTGCAACAACCCATTTGTTATTATGACGATGATGACTTCTTTCTGCCGAAAAGAAAAGAAAAGACATTGACTGGTTTTATGGTCCGTCTAAATCTAGTCATAAAACTTTTGAAGGGAAATGAGAAACTTGGAAAACCAAGATCACGTAATGTTTGGGACACAAACTGAGGGTATGGCTCATTTGACAATAATTGGGAAAAACTGGAAAAACACGGGTCATGGTGGTAACTGGACTGATTGGAATCTGTTATTGTGCATTTTCTAGTTTTGCACGTTAGCAAAGCGCTGCGTTAAGAATCGTCAATTAGGTGGAGAATAATTGTCGCTGTGACTTTGAAACCTTCCCTTCATCCTTTTATACTAGTCCAAGTTCCCACAATTATTTTTATCATTTAAGAAATTTTGATTCTTTTTTATTATTTTATTCCGTGAGAAGAAAAATTCTTTTCAAAATTTTCATAACAAAAGGTAACATATCAAAACTCAATATTCAATGTTACCTGTAATTCTCGCGTCATTTCCTTCGTATAAAAAGAACAGACCCATGATGCATCTCACATTTCTTATTCTCATTCCTTCCTATTGAAACGCTGAAAAATGGGGTGTCTTTTCAGCTTCATGTCGATATTTCGGAAACGCAAAACTCAAAGGAATCGATCTTCTGTAAGTCATGATCGTTTTATTTTTGCATATGTGAATGAACAGAGCAGAATAAACTAACTTGGGATATCACACAGCAATCTTGTCTCCTGTGCCCTGTGCGTTCTAATTGTATAGATCAGAAATATCAAAAAAGGTGCTTGATTGCAACGTTTGGTTATATGTTAGGGCAAAGTATAACAGTGCCCGGTTTCCTCAACTGCACAAGAGTATCACTTGTTCAATTGACAAACTGTATTTTAATCTTGTGGTTATAACTTTGGTCAGAATACGGCCAACGGATCAGTTTCATGTGATTAGTCTACCAAGGTTTTTTTTAGTTACTAGTACTGATGAGTTCATAGAGTAACTATTGTTATTTTCATGGTCACAGTGTTTACAAGTAACTTTCTATAAAAAACGACATTCAAAGTGTCAACAAGACTTGATTAGATGTTTCTGGATATCTACTGAAAGATCATGAATTGATCGTATGATTCAAATTACGGGGTTGCCTCTTGCTCTAACACCTTCACACGTCTTCCGGTGCGCGATTCTCCCACTTGTTGTGGTTAGAGTCTGTCCGTCTAACAGAGCACTTTTTCACATCTTCCGTCGAACATTTCTTCTGCCGTATTTCGTTTTTCGTTAACCGAAAAACAAGAAAATGAGAAACTTGCGTTGATAGACAAGGCAAATGTGCTCCTGACCACATTTCAACTCATCCAATTGCTGACTAAACTTTTCTTCGGTCTGACGCTGTCAATTTTTGTCGACTATCGCGTCATTACAACAAATAATTCGAAATGTTCCAATTCCTGAAGTCCCTTTCAAGGAACAACAGTATGCATAGTTTCAAGGAGGTAAGCATTTATTCCAAATCAGAACATGTTGGTCGACAAATCTCAATGTTTCCGATCGGGAAGCGGTTTTAATGTTTCCCGGAATATTTTTTCTTGATTCTTGATGTTTTAATGCAAAAATGAAAAATCAAGGTGATACCGGAATCATGGGTCGAAAACTGGGTAGGTAGTGTATGTAAAAACCTTTTTATTATTGTAAGTCACGAAACCCATAAAACAAATGGAAGCGGGAACTTGCCTAGCGTATTGGGTAAATATCTGCCGTGTTTGAAATCTTAAAAAATGAAGTTCAAATTTATCAGTTTCAAATTCAACGGTATCGGATGCAATACGTTTCTGTTTTGACTTGGTATGCTTACAATTCATGCTTCATTGTAAATCTTAGACTTGTATCAATAGTTTTTTCTTCCGGATTTTGCTGAAAAATCCACAGGCCCTGTCAACTACATTTTCAAACGGAACATCTTGCCTATCAGAGTGTAAATGGAGCCCCGCAATTAGGAATGTTGTCAGCTCCGAACCGCAGTTTTATTGTAATGAACCCGGTGGTTTGAAACCCACGGCAATGTGTCTCTACCGTCATTGTAGCAAAATCTAATGCTGAAGTATCACGTTTTCTTGAAAGAGGAAAAGTTTAGAATTTCAATAAATGAATATTGAGCATCATGAAATTAACTTACACAAGATGCGATTTTCGGATATTATTGTAGAACTTTCCAAGAAACATTTTCTAATGATGAGCTCAAGTCTTATGAAACAGCAACATCCAGAAATCACATAATTCTTTGCAGAAACCTTCTTATATCTTCATTATCCATATCTTTTCCTCTTCTGCATGCCCACAAAGTCAATATATATCCGCATATATGCACTAATCTAATCCGAGCATGCCAGAACTGTGTTCTCGTGTCAATCGCCTTGTTTCTTTTTTTCTATTTTTTCCATCTTGAGAGAAGACAACCAATTATTTTCCGCTCGGCGCATCTTTTTTATGCTTTCACACTCCGTCAGGAAACAATTTTCTTTCTGATGCAAAACTTTTTTATATACTGGCTTCTGCGCTTGGCACTTGTAATTGACACTTTCTATTGAGCTCATCCATATTTTTTCTTCACTTCAAGAACCACTTCCGCCATTTTGAAGTTTTCAATAGTCAGTCTGAGGATTGATCAAGTTGCAGACCTCCACCTGAACGAGTTTTTTCTGATGATTTTTGAGTTTCCAAACTTTGGAAATCGAATCAACTTAAAATTCCTTCGAAGCTGAAGAAGCATTCCAAAAAATGAGTCAAGATTTTCGGTTTGTGAAAAGTGAATAGAATAAAAATAGGAATGAATACATAACGAAGGCAAGAGGAGAAATAAACAATTCTAAGAAACGTTTTTTGGACTTTTCCTTCTTGACGCATATTGACATGGAACGTTGGAATGACAACAAGTTGGGGATAGTTTACAAAAAAAAAACATCTCATCAAGGAACAATAGGAAAATGAAGCTTTGGTAATATGAGCAATCACATTATACTGAACATGCAAGTTCAAGACTGGTCATTCTCTTAGCGGTTTATTCCTTGAACAACAGTATTCCCATATATCAATTTTTGCTGACACACTATCTATTTTCACTCAAAACTTTTCTCAGATTGCCTTTCTCAAACTTATCCTTGTAGGCATTCAACATATGCCTTAGCACACAAAAACTGACAAGATAAGCTTCATGAAGAGTGAGTAGGACCCGTCTCCCTTGAATCTCTATTTTTCATGCATTCTGTAAAACGTCAGAATCACGTTTCTTCGAAAACTTCTCACAGAGTAGTGCATATATTGTTCTTGACAAGTCCATGGGAACCTTATGCCAGAGTGGTTTGATCCATCCGGTGCAAGAACATTTTCTGTCATTTTCAAACGCATTCAAATCGTTTTCAAAACGTTCAGTAAAACATTTCCTTTTTTATGCCATTTGAGAACTTATATGTACTACTACGACTAGGTTTTTCATTCAAAACTTTTTTTCACGAAACTCAGCTTGCTTCACGTTAAACAAGGAGCTAATAAAAGGAGTATGAATATGCAATGAATATTCGCCACTTCTATTGTTTCTTACATGTGACCTTTCCTTTCCAAACAGAAGTTTTTGACTTTTTCGACTTTTGGTGCGTCAATTTTTCGTTCGAAAAACCCAAAAATACTTTTTTAATCCTCGGAAAAAAATGACTCCGGGGTTCTATTCTTATCTTGCTCATTTCTCCCAAATCCGTTGTGCTCTTTTAGTACTTGATCTCATTATAGGATTAAACATTTCAAACAATAAAATGAGAATAAAAAGAGAAACTCACATAACTGATTCTTTTCCTCATTTTTTCCTCATTTATCTACTATTGAGACATTTCATCCAATCTTATTCAGTTATGTGTGTCTCTAGTGACACTCTCATTTTCTCAAAATATTTCTTTAGATAATTCATCTCAATGGCTCAATTGCTGAATTAACAACGAGTCATCATTACCCTCAAAAATTCTTTTTTTTTCTCTCCCTATTTCTCATTTCATGAGTTAAAATTTCTATATTTTTCTCACTTTCCGGTCAACACGAGACAGAAAACGTTAGGTGTTGGGAAATAAATGAATGAGATCTCGTGCTCTATCAGAAAAGTTCTCACACTCCTTATTCCCGATTCCATCTGGCCAACCTACTCACTTTACCCTTTTCCTTCCTTCAATCCTGTCGTCATCATTCCATACATGCAATCTTACTAACATTTTTCCTGTTTTGGAATTGCAATGGATCCACCAACGTCTCCACCAGACCCTCCAGCATTACCACCAGGAGTATCAAGAGCATCAGCTGTCACGAATAGTCTGCTCAAAACAACAATGAGTTTGAAAAGAAGTTTCAGATTCCGAAAGGTATTTTAAGAACACTGACCTCATTTGAATGTCTTTTATCATGTTTTCTGGATTGAGTGGACCACACTTGAATTGATCCATGAAAACGAAATGCATGTCCTGAAGTGATGTCTTAAAAAACGTGTAATAGGTTTTTTGCACTCCTTTCTGTCTACGTTTCCTTATGTAGACCCTTTTTGTCGGCACCCACCGAAAATTTGATTTCAGTCCTCTTTTCTCCTCCCATTTCGACATGCTTGTTTAACCCGTGCGGGTCGCAACCGAATTAAAGACGAAAACGGCCTTTTTGGGGGGCTACTGGGTTAAGAGAAAAAACGAAGCAACACAAAAAAGATTGTGGCCGCAGTCTCAGAAAAAGAGGAAATGGGGCAAGTGTCTTAGTGATTTGAACTATGAGTATGGCTCCCATCTCTTCCAAATGAGCATGTGGCTTTTTTTCTTTGTATTCTAGTTTATTTCCTTTTGTTCCTCAAGTTTATGTTTCAAAAACGTTTAAATCATCAAACAATTTTTTTTAGAAAATATCGTACCGTTTCTAGGTAAATATTGTCTTGAAAACACGCTGCATAAGAAAAAGCGATCTATTGTAGAATTTTTCCACATTTCCTTTAGAAAATTGTTATGTGTCATTCATCTTGTTTTGTTGTCATGACATCTCAAAATGATGCATCTTCATTCATCTCACTATTGTCGTTTATGCATTGAAAGGACGTTTATACATCCCACATAAAACATTGAGTCTATTAAACTACATGTTGTAAAAAAATCCAATTACGTTTAATCTTATC
>GL379794.1:1494511-1543226 GCA_000143925.2 Caenorhabditis brenneri
TCGTCGCTTAGATATGAGGCCATTTTGTTCTGGGGCAGTGCTTCAACTTATCGTCAGTATAAAAAAACTTTCTCTCTCATTTTGAGTAGGCGGGCTCGGTGAACCCCTTTTAAACGAACCCAATAATAATGGATAGAGTAAGTGATGATTACCCTGATCTCATTTATTCAAAAATGAGTGTTTTTAGTGAGTGCTCCGCCCACATTTTTTTCAATTTGCCATAGAATTATTTTAGAAGTTCTATTAAATTTTCCAGTTCTATTTTTATAATTTCAGTCTGATGAATCGAGAATGAGCTTCGAACATCGTTCAGTGGTCCGGCTTTCAGCAACAGTTCAACAAGTAAGTCTTCGAAAAATAAAGTTTTCCACAGCTCTATAAATTCGAAAAAAAATGGGTGTTTTTTTCGACAATTTTTTTCTGATACTCAATTTCCCAGAGTCATTTTCCATTCCAGACTCTAGACACTTTCAGTTATAGGTTTTCATTGACACTCTTCCGAACCTTAGCCATTATTTGCTCTGAAGTCAACTACCAAGTGTCAAATATCACATTTCAGCTTCAAATGGAAGCCGGAAAACGTCGGTTCCATCAGCAGTCCTTGCTTCGGCTCCTTTGATGTCAGCAGCAATTGGAGATGGACTTGGTACCCAGTTATGTGAGTTCCTTACAAATTTTGATTTTCAATAAAGTGGGAAACGCAATTCGGCACTCAAAAAAACCCAGGAAACATGCAATTATTACTGACTGGACTGTGATGTAAAATTGAGAGGTGAACTAAAACTTCTTATCTTTGGAGGTTCTTTGAAAAACCATTACCTGGAATCGCATTTAGTCTGGTCAACAACCAGGTATTTATTCTGTTCTGCCTTCAACAGCCAGACTTCCTTACTGTTTTCCGTATAACTTCTACTCCCAGTTGGTTTACCATTCTACATAAACTTGGAGACGAAAACAAAAAATACTAGTGGTTGGGTTTTGGGTGTGAAGAGAAGGAAGACTGGAAATTTGTGTAATTCTAGTAGTTATTGTGTTGGAGAACTCACTTTTTTGTGCCGACACTTTGCTTCCTCTCTTCCCTCTTATTGAATGTCAGTTTTAAATCAAATTGCAGTCTTCTTCAAGTCGGTAAACACAACAAATGGAATTTCTTACTTTTTTCCTTTTTTTTTCCGCGCATTCTTCAAATTTTGAGACTTCTTCATGAAAGATAGAGTTTTGTTTTTGTTTTTTAAATGAACATGCTCGTATGAATTAACATCAAATACGCATCACGAACATTGAAGTGAGAGAGTTTGTAGTTAGTGTTTTTTAGACAGGATCTACAATTCACATTTCGTACAAGCCCAACATTAGCTTTCATAGTGAACATGACTCATGATATTGTGAATTGAAAACCCGAGAAGATTTTATCTGGGAACACAATTTTTTGAGTCGGCTGAAAGAAATGAAAAGAATACATATGAAGCTATCTTGAACACAAAAAAATGTTCTAACAAAGAACAAAATCAAATGCATTTTCCAATTCCTTGAGGTTCGCATTCGTAGCTGTATGTAATTGTGGCTATCAATAATTTAGTATTTTCAAATCAATCTCTCTCCGTGCTCCTACAAAACAGGCGTGTCCGTTTTTTACGATCAGAGGTTTTGTTCGCTTTCTTAACAAAAATGAAGCTTCAGGAAATCTGCTTTTTTGCAGTCGCCTCCTCCTTTTTTGGTTTGAAAATTGGCTCAATCTCAACAGATTCGATGCATCTCCTACTCTCCGTTTTTATTTCTGCCTTGTGACACAAGGACATCGAACTAGAAAGCATCACTCAAAATTAGATGAGCTACATCGTCAAATCTTTTTTTTTTCAAGTTTCATCCTATTTTTTTGAAGTCGAAGATGTTTCAAAGGTTCAGAAGAATCCAAATTTTTATTGAATAATGATTGCTAATGTAGGCGGAAATCCGGTCCTTCTCTTTTTTTTATGCATCAAAGTGACCTGGAAAAGCCACCCACATTTAATTTATTTGCTCTTTTCATTCATTCAATTATTTCATTGGTTTCATTTGAACTGAACTATATCCAGTCTGTTTCCACAACAAAGTCCAAAAAGATTAAAATTTTCCTCGTTTAACGAAATAATCTTTTGGTTTTCGAGCATTGAATTACAAACAATTCCATGGGGTCCGGAAGCCTTATTGCTGTCTGTGTTCGAAAGAAGAATCATTCTGGCTGATTTCTCTGTTCAAAATTTCCATTTTACCGCGTTACTATGATTTTTAAAAAAGTGCTTCTTTCAATGACTATCACTTTGGAAGTTTCTACAAGAATCTTTTTTTGTCGATGTTGGAAATTAGAGGCTCTCGAGGCAGTTTTTTTATTATTTCTCACACGCTTCAATTTAATTTTTTGTTACAATAGTTCCTCGCTGTCTAAAACTCTTATCTGAAATTTGGTGGTTTCGAATACAGTATTCCAACTACCACTCAGGTCCGGTTCGAAACCTGTTATTTTCTGGAACCTCTCCCGGTTCACCACCAGCTGTAGCATTTTGTAATTGGGTGTACCAAATCTAAGGTTTTCGTGACAGGTACAACTAATTGTTAGGTTTCTGTTCTCTTTCCCAAACGCAAACAGAAAATTGCAGTTTCAAGAATAAGAAAACCAATAGAAAAAAATCAAATATTGAATAGACTTGGCGACGTTCTAAATTGATGGTTGCATTGCACGCTATCTACTTTTCCAGGAAAGGAATAGGATAATAGGGGCGTGTCTTTTTTCGTTCCGTTTTTAAAGTTTTGTTGTAGTTCTGCTGTTGGATGACTTTTGCAATGGAAATGGAGACGTGTAAGTGAACCCAAGTTAACCTACAGACATTGATCATAGTTGCCTCTTTCCTATCAAAAGGTCAATCATCGCTTCTTTTTTTCGTTTTCTTCTCTTCAGATGGAGAGAAGGACGAACTAGTTTGTTTGCAACGGATCGTGTTAGGTTACCCTTCATTTTAGATCATCCCAGATCACTATTCTGATCTGATCTATTTTCGCCTCTCTTTTATTTTTTTGTTGTTTGTTTCGACATCTTCAAATGTACCTAGTATCT
Source organism: Caenorhabditis brenneri (assembly GCA_000143925.2). Taxonomy (NCBI): domain Eukaryota; kingdom Metazoa; phylum Nematoda; class Chromadorea; order Rhabditida; family Rhabditidae; genus Caenorhabditis; species Caenorhabditis brenneri. The sequence continues at coordinate 1,497,603 of GL379794.1, forward strand.
ATACTGACTTGTTTCAAAAAAAGTTTAGAAGAAAAGAAGTAAACAATCCAGATAATAATGACATTTACCTTGAGGGAAAGATACGAAAAGCATTTTCAATATATAATTTGAGCTATTATAAATGCATGCGCCAATAAATGAGCTATTGTTTCCCCTTGGCTTCCCTCTTTTTTCTAGTCGCTGCAACTGTTCCATTTTCTCTCTTCCATTCAGAAAGCGCCTTTTTTTGTTGTTTTATAATCGATTCTGAAGAAAACCTGGATTTCGTGTCTTATTGCCAACAATCAAAAACATAATAGGACTGATAGGATGACTAATGTTTCTGTTTCATGTTCCTATTCTTCTTCTTCTATTCCCTAGAAATCAAAAGAAAACAATGATTCCAATCAGAAGAAGATGATTGTGCAACAGCATCACCCTCCCCTTTTTGATACAATCCTTGCCTATCACTTTCACAAACATCGCACTACCACCCATGCTCACTTTTACGATTTGCTTGACACCTGTGTTGTGTCTGTCTCTCTGTTTCTTTTCAGTCTAGGTTTCAACGGTGGAATCAGGTTACGTTTTCTCTCAAACTCTTAAAAAATCGGAGGAATTCGTTTTTCAATTTTAGAAAACAAATAAGATCTGAAATCCTAGATTATCCACATCATAGCTGCTTACAGAAAATTTTCAATCAATTTTCTTAGACACTTGTGAATACATTTTCGATCCTAGTGAGCGAAAACTCATACTACAACGTTTAGCAAGCTGTTAGTTAATAGTTTCTCAATCGAATAATAGTTTTAGTTGCAAAATCCGACGTCCAGAACGCAAAGATAGGCCATGATCATTTTCGGGAAAATGATTTTTAGACTCAATAACACTGTTTTCCATGATATCACTTTTTGAATCAGCAAACGTTCTAGACTATTTCACAGTTTCATACTCACTTTTTGAGTTTTTCACTCCATCATTTTAAAACTTTTGAAATCAAAGTGCAACGAGTATAGATTCTGAGTGACAATATTCTTGTATTCCCGATTGAAATTTACTTTCGAAGTCAAAATTTCATGTTTTGTAGTGTAAATTCTATACGATGATCTGAAAAAATTGTGTTCAAATGCTATAACTTTACATCTATATACTATAGCCCCACGATCTTCGCTTATATAGCACAGTTCAGAAGAATCTTTATTGAAAAAAACTTGTAAACATTTCTCGTGTTGTCACACACTGATTAGAATAGTGTCACTTAACATAAAACTTCCGAATTTTAACGTTTTTCTCTTGTTCTCTAATTTTTCTATTGTATTTTGAGACTGTTGGCGAAAAAGCCACATAAAACAGTAATTATTTTTAATAGTCGAATCGTACCACCTGCTCCTCTTCTATAACTTTTTCTATATCATAACACAAACTTTCTGATCGGTCATAATGGTCAGGAAATGAGTAAAAGTGCGAATTCATTGAAAAAACTAAAAACCCGCTACGTCACTTTATCGGCACTTTTTGTTAGTGCTTTGTTTCACTTTGTACTCATAACTATAATGTCTTTTGATTCATCAAGACTTCTTCATTTCTTCCGTTCCATTTTATCTCTTCTTAGTTTTCTCATCATTTTCATCTTATTTTTTTCTCAGAAAACCAGAAAACGCAAAGCACGCCGAGCCCGAATATGTCGTTGAGCACGAACAGCTCCGTAAAGGAGGATGAAGGTTTGTTTTGTATCAAAAATAACTCGGAAAAAACATCTGTCACAGCAGGGTACATGAGTTTTTTGTAGTTTTTTCCTTATTTCTGCTTCATCTTATTGCTTTCTATAAATATACATAAGGATGTCATTCATTTGTATTCTGTGAGAAGAGTGAGAAAAAAAAGAAAAATAACTCGCGCACATCTTTGTCAGTTCTCTCGCAATGAGACCCTTGTTTTTGTTTCTTTTTTCTGTTTTCTATCTGATAATTTGTCAGTTCCTAAGCTGTTAGGAAGTAGATGTTCATCAGAGACGAAAATGTGAGAGTATGGCTGCTGTTTTGGGACGTAGTGTCTATGGGTTTCAAGGATTATGAAGACGGGAAAGAAAACAAAAAAGATCTCCAAGCTAGCAACACTGACCACATTTTTTTTTGAATTGCTTGAATTAGCTTTTTTTGAGTTTCTGAACTTCTCGATTCTGTCCCATTGTTGTAGTTCAATTTTGGAGTGGAATACAAGAAAAACATGTCTGGTTTTTTAGAATTCATAATTTTCTAAAAAAAAATCAATTCCGAATGCTCTATCGAATTTCATATGTAGTGTGTGTATACTTCAAACTGAAATGTCAAGAAGGCAAACAACATTTTGTCTCTCCCCCTCGTTTTTCCCTGTCTAATCTGTACACTTATGGACTGATATCATAAGAATGTGAAATACTTTTTTTCTTGCAGAGCCGCAAGAGAAAAAAGATGACTTTTGAGGGGTTTCTCAAGAAAATGTAATGCAAATCTGACTCCATGTTCCTTTTTTGTTCCTGGTATCAAAAGAAAAAAAAACAAAATCTTGTTTCAATTCGATTATTTTCTTTTGCCTCTAATCCGATCCTGGTAACAAAAAAGGAAACACAAGAGTAGAAATGTAGATGCAATAGTCAAATACAATTTGCACATGAGAAGATGAGATGGAAATCAAGATGTGTTTGATTAAGAGTGACAGAGTTACTAGTCCTAGTGTTTCTGGAGTGTCTGGTAAATTGAGAGAAGTGCCAGAGGGTGTTCAGAGATGTACTTATTGAGTCATGTCCTGCAAAATAGTGAGAGGGGAAGAAGGAAATATGATTATCAAACAAAAAGTATATATTTGAAGTTTTGAAATGAGGAAAACCTTTGTTAAACTTTGAAAAAAACCTGTTTGAGTTTAGCTTGGTAATTTTTCTTCTAGTTTTTTTGTTATACTGCTCAAACCCTCTTAGTTAAAGAGTAAATCTCTCAAAATCTTATTGACCACGTCATTATTTGAATACAATGCTAAATTCTGCAAAAAAAGAAAAAAAAATCTAGCAGCGAGTGGTTTCGATCCACCGACCTCTGGGTTATGGGCCCAGCACGCTTCCACTGCGCCACGCTGCTTCTGTCTTTTCTCTCTCTAAACGGCCAACAAATAATAGAGAATTTCATTTTGCCCGTTGCATGATGGGAAAGTCTGCTGCAATAAAAGGGGAACGTGAAGGAAGAAGAATGAAAAGAGAAAGGAAATCGAGATATAAAAAAAGAAGTCACTAGGGAATTGACAATAAAACTTGGTGCCGATGATGATGAGTTGTTGCCTTGTCGAGAATATGGTCCTTTCAAAAAGCTGCTCATCGCACAGAAAAGAGCAGTTTTTCAATGTTCATCCGGTTCACTGCCCTCTATGCTGTAATAAGTGGTCCACTCTTTGTTGTCATCCTTGCGATGAGAGCACAAATAACAACAGGAATAGGAAAAAAAAAGAAAAAAAAATTGCGGAAGGATATGAAGTGTAGGTGAAAATAAGAAATTTAATGTCACATATCTATTCCTGTTGTTATATTTTTCACATTTTCTTTTCTTGTGACATATTCAATTACAATTTTCATACTCCTGGTTCTTGCAAAAATGTAGCGGTTTTTTTCACCTGATAATATGCAGCTACTATTTGCCATTTTCTTCAGTACTACTCGTACTCTTTCTTCTTTTTTCATTCTTTGCATCCTGACAAGTTGAGGTTTACACGTAATATCTTGAGTCGAAGTGACAGGAGAAGATCCTTCTCGTGCTATCTCTTATTCTGTCGTGATTTGATTGTAGAGCCGTTTGAGCATGTGCTCATGAAGAAGTCCGTTAGAAGAGGGGTCTAACCTAGTTGCCTTTTACTTTCCTCTTCTTCTCATACTTCACTTTTGCTCACCCTTTCGACAACAACTCCTTCTTATGTGGTTTCTTTTTTCTTCGTTTTCCCCTTTGTCTAAATTTTCCAACCATATTTTCAATTCTCGGATATCACTGAATTGGAGTTCCCTGTATTTTTTATGATTTTCCCGAGAATTTGTACTCATGGGATAGAATTCCTCTTAGAATACTTGGTATTAACTAATATTTGTCGTAACTTATTTATCATTCCTTTCGAATATCATAGAATATGTGAGAGCCTGTGAATTTTTGGGAAACTTGTGGTTCTAGACACTCGAGCAATTCGAAATGAAATAACTCATCCCCTAGAAACTTTGAGGCCTTGCGAAAACAGATCTGGCAGTTTTGTGCACCACCACAAATCCGGGATCATCTCTTTGCAGAGCTTTTCCCACTCTCTTCATTTATTAGTGGCCCAGAATAACTGAAAAGAGGCACTTTTAATAATGTCAGGCGCACGTATACTTCAGCTATCCTTCTTATCAGTTCCCTCAATAATCCCTCTTAGAATGTGTTCTTCCAAAAAACACGGGGATTCGTTCTAAAACTACGAGAAGCTTAAGGTATGATTTGAATTAAAAGGAAGACGGATCTGGATTCTAAGAACAATAATACTTCAAAGTTGAGATTCGTGAAATGTCCTTAATAGAGCAGATACACAAATTCCGAAGAAAAGTTAATGCTGCCATTTGGAATCTGGCATTAGGCTGAAACTAGAAACTGGTCAATGAAAGTTTTTTTTGAAGATCAAAAAATGCTACTTCAAATGTTTAACTAATCAGCAGGGGGTTAAATATGAGACATACTTTACACGAGAGCTGTTTTATGGAAGTGTTCCACTACGATTTTCAAGAAAGCTGTTTTTGTGGTAGCTACTAGAGCCATTTGCCTATTTTCAATATTAGGATTCGCTTATCTAAATAACAGAAAAATATTTTCAAGATTTGGGAATCCAGAAAAAGCTATGAAGAATTGAGACGTAGAGCAACAGCTGAAAAGTTTTGCCCTTGTGCACAAACACGCAGAAAATAATGAGAGAAGCCATTGGAAACCTGATCCATGTGCCGTTTTTTTCTTCTTTCTTGTTCTTTATTCAGGAGTGTAGAAAAGAAGCTCTCTGACCGTTGCCGTCGTCGTCTTTCTACATTTCTATGTGCGTGCTTCTCCGAAGGTGTGAAGCAAGTGAAAGCACCCCCACCTCAAGAAAATTGAGCTCATAGAGAAATACGACAAAAAACGGCTTTGTCGTAGCCGGCTCTTCCTCTCGGACGTGTGTGTTTATAAGCTCTTCGAATCTCTTCGGAAGGCGAAGGCGGAGCTTGTGGTCTGGATTTGATACTTGTGTGCCGCTTTTTAATTGGGCAATATGATACCCGCCACATATCCGAGCAGCTCCTCCAACAACTAGCCAGAAGACGAGGAAGAAGCTGTGTGTGGTGCACAAAACTTATTTGCGAACTACCTACTTGACAGATTCAGTTATTTTCTGACTTTTCAAATATTCTTACTGCTATTCGAAATGAGTCTTCGACCAAAACAAAAGTCATCGTCCACTTCGGTGTTCCTGAAATCTCACAAGTTCTCGCTGACCTCACATATTTTAAGGTAATCCTAATTTTAGATTTTTTGTTCCCGTCCGTTTGCAGTTTCTATTTTTTCACCCATGACCCATGATTCTTTTTTAATTAAACCATCGTAAACTCCAATAAGATTTTCTTGTGAAGGAAGGCAAAAAAGCGCGAGACGATGGATAGTGCAGAGCGTCGACGATCCGAGACCGATATCGGCGGTGGTCCCAGAAATAGCGCGGATGCTCGTCCAAGTCTTGATTTGTCTTCCGATCCCATGCTGGAATCGAATCTTGCTCTTCGTAAACTTTCTGAAGCATTCGGTAAGTGCCTTGTCATTTCATTCATCCCTATTCCCAACACATCGTAAAAAGAAGTGTCGTTCTTTCTGTTCTCCTACTTTTTATTCTGACATTTTATTGCCTACTAAAGTTCAGTATTCCGTACAGCAGCTGAATCTCTCTAGGGGCTCACTTGGACTCTAAAAAACTTGTGAATTCATCGAACTAAAAGTGACATGTTTAGATTCAGTTTCAAAAAAAAAAGCTTGATGAAAGTGCAAATTGTGCATCTGTGGACCCTTTTTAGGAAGCATCCTATCTTCTTTTTGTCATAAAACATGCCCATTGATGATTCATTTCATTTAGAATGCCTATCGCCCCATTAATTGAAAAATCTGTTGACATTCGCCTACTCTTGACGTCAGAGAAGCAGCAGAAAAAATACGGTACTCTATAAGAGAACAAGTTCATGTGACTTTTCGGATCTCACGACTTCTTGTTTGCTCTTCTCATTTTGAACTTTCAAATGAATCCAAAATAGAATTCTTGAAGAAAGTGCAGTTCTAAGAAATTTCAACATAGAATTAAGAAAAACTAATGGCAGAAACAGAAAATCACATACACAGAGAAGAACAGAAACCAGTTTTTCATTGTCATTGATCTTTCAAAAGACGTTGGCTGAATTCTATGATCTACAAAGGTCACATTTGTGTCTACTAAATCTTAAACGACCAAATCATATGGTATTTTCTTTTGAACACTCTGGTTCTTTCGAACCTCGTCATTTTTTGATCGGAAAAATAGAATGAAAACACAAACAATAAAGAATTGATTAGTTATTTCATTATACAACAAACATTTGCTTTGAGTACGATTGGAATTCATTTGACAAGTAATAACTAACAAAAGAACCAATAATCGAAACGACATGGTTTTTGGTAGATCATGAAGAATCAGATCCTGTTTTCTGAAAACTGAAAATTGCGGGGAAGAATCATTCTATAACTCTCTGGGACTATCATAACTTTTTCGAAAAACATGTTTCTGTTTTTTCCGAACATCTTGAAGACAGTGTTTTTGACGTATTGCAAAAGTTAATTATCCAAAAATGTGTAGTTTAACTGGCAACAAACATCATACAATCGTCTTTTCTCTGACACAACTTGTTTTCTCTTGGAGGTAGTTGATCTTTTCATCAGATTCATTCGGTGGAAGTTCTCCTGTTATTTTCCAGTCAAGTCTTTATTTTACATGTAACTCGAATACCTAAATGACGAATTCCAAATTCTGAATTTGACAATTTTACAAAAGAAGTTCCTTAAGCAAATTGGAAATTAGGCCAAATGGGGCGGAGTCAATCACGAAAAAACACACAGGAGAAATTAAAATTGGAATGGGTGGGTGGGAGCGTTGCGGCATGCATTGATGAGGAGTGAAACGGCAGAGGGGCCTGTGGTCCCAACCCAAATTGTTCTATTTTTCATGCGGAGAACGACGCCATCAGCCTCGGCTTTTCATTTGCTAGGGTAGTCGCCGTTTCTTCTCTCATCTCGTTTCAGGACCTTTGCCAAAAAAGAGAGAAGAGAAAAGACAACCCTTCCCTCTTCCCCCCCACCGCCTTTAACTCATTTAGCTATCATCTGCTACCCTTTCAAGACCCCACCAAGAGCCAACTCAATTGACGTTAGACAGGCACTAGCGGAATTTTTATTTTACGGTTATTCCTTCTGTGAATACCATATGGATGTGCCACAGACACAATCACTGTCGGCAGCCGCTCTTATCAGTCCTGTCAAAAACAATTCCACTGGTGGAAATGGAGGACAACAACTTTGTATTCGAAAGTCTATATCGAACCCATCAAGTCTAAGAGTTCATTCTCAACATGAAACTCCTGGCTTCATACACTTTCCTAGATTTGAATTTTCTCACCATCTATCTATCCGTCCATTATTGAAAAGGTTACATGAACAAGGTAAGTGCAAAAAAAAACAAGAATTTGTTGTTCTAAGTTTTAAGTAAATATCCAAAAAAGCAAAAATGAAAAAAAAATGTAGTCCTTATAGAAATAAAAGTTTCTGAGGACCTCCGAGACAAAAGCGTCCCAACCTCTTGTCCTATGACTATTACCACGAGAGGGAGGGCATGAAACAAAAATGTGTCACGACCCAGTGTTTCGTGATAAAAATTTTCCATTCCCTCCCATTTTCACTCCCCCAATGAAACGCGCATCTACGATTGTCAAAAGTGTCAGGCGTCGAATTTGTAGGTTTTTTGTGTGTCAATGTTGGTCAGGTCAGTCTTGAAACTTTGTTTCCATGTGATCCTAAAAAAATGACCTCACGACGAGGAAGCCAGAGTCATTTTATTTCAAACTTCCAACAATGGGTAGAAAAAGTGGGGGTACCGAGTGAAAAAATGGTGGGGGAGATATAATTGCGTGGATGTAGAGAGCAAAACTCAGTTGTGTGTTTCATTCTTTTTTTCATGTTTGTCTTCATTTCAGCTCAACGGATTGAAGGCAAAGCATTCGTCCGTCGTGGAGCACTTCGTCAGAAAAATGTGCATGAAATCAAGTGAGTTGAAAGCATAAAAGTCGTTATGGGCAGTCATAAAAATAAAATAAAAAAGAACTGTCTTTCTCCTCCTTGTCCAGTCAAAAGTTCTTTTGTAACTGCCAGAAGAAACTCATTTCAATTCCATTTCCTTTTGTAAAGCAGAAGAATGAATGAAAAAACCAATTTATTTTTTTCGTCTAGAGGAAACCATCGAGTTTCCTGATTTTTCAACGACCATCACCCCCAAAAAATGATCATTTTCTGTTGCAAAACTCAATTTCACCCACATATCGTTATCAGATCGCACAAGTTCATTGCGAGATTCTTCAAGCAACCAACGTTCTGCTCTCACTGCAAGGACTTTTTGTGGGGTATAACAAAACAGGGATTCCAGTGCCAAGGTAACAATGAACAGAAAAGTCATTTGATTCTTATAATTTGAATTCCAGTATGCACTCTTGTGGTACACAAGAGATGCCACGAGTTTGTCAATTTTGCGTGTCCGGGAGCCGATAAAGGAGTGGATACCGATGTATGTCACTTTTCTCAATTCTATCTTCTTTTCCCTTTTTTTGCTAATTTTCTATCTTTCAGGATCCACGTCAGCAGCATAAATGGAAAGTTCAAACATACTCATCGCCAACTTTCTGCGACCACTGTGGATCTCTTCTCTACGGTCTGATTCATCAAGGAATGAAGTGTCAATCTTGTGATACTAATGTTCATCACCGCTGTGTCAAAAATGTTCCAAACATGTGTGGAACAGACAATACTGAAAAGAGAGGAAGAATTCGTATTGAGGCACACATTGAGAATGATCAATTGACCATCAAAAGTGAGCACGAAGAGTGGGGGCTAGAACGGAAATTAATAGGAAATAGGGTTCAAGATAAATGATCGACACTCTATGGTTCTTACAGTAATTGAAAATAGCGGCAAAGTGATAAATGAAAATGAATAATAGTTAATTTCCAGTTCTCGAAGCGAAAAATCTCATTCCAATGGATCCGAATGGATTATCCGACCCATATGTCAAATGTAAGCTGATTCCGGAGGACTCTGGATGCAAGTCTAAGCAAAAGACTAAGACGTTGAGGGCTACTTTGAACCCACTTTGGAATGAAACGTTCACTTAGTAAGAAAAAGAGATGAACCGGTTACGTCAAATATGCCATTTGCAGCAAACTTCTTCCGGGAGACAAAGATCGTCGTTTGTCAATTGAAGTTTGGGACTGGGATCGTACATCTCGCAACGACTTCATGGGAAGCTTGTCATTTGGAATCTCTGAGTTGATGAAGGAGCCAGCATCCGGATGGTACAAGTTGCTCAGTGCTGAAGAGGGAGAGTTTTACAACATCAACATCACCCCAGAGTACGATGAGGATATGGAGAAAGTTCGCAAGAAGATGAATGACAACTTCGTAAGTTACCGAGAGTAAGAAACATATTTTTCAACCACCTTTTTTTCAGAAGATCTCCCGTGATTCGAGCGCTGGAAAACCACGAGATACTACTCCAAAATCCAATCCGACTCCACTTTCGAGCACCAACCGTGATGTTATCAAGGCATCTGACTTCAATTTCCTCACCGTTCTCGGAAAAGGATCATTCGGAAAAGTTCTTCTTGGAGAGCAGAAAACAACTAAGGAGCTGTTTGCGATCAAAGTGCTCAAAAAAGATGTTATTATTCAAGACGATGACGTGGAATGCACAATGACAGAGAAGCGTGTCCTTGCGCTTCCGGAGAAGCCTCCATTCCTTGTTGCATTACATTCGTGTTTCCAAACCATGGTGAGTGAGCGAAGAATTCATTAAAAACCGGGGGATCAAACATGGGATAGAAGAGTTCAGTTGGACCGTTCACCTTCGGGAGCAAAAAACAATTTCAGGATCGTCTTTACTTCGTCATGGAGTTCGTTAATGGAGGAGATCTTATGTATCAAATTCAACAAGTCGGAAAATTCAAAGAACCAGTTGCCGTCTTCTATGCTGCCGAGATCGCCGTTGGTCTCTTCTTCCTCCACTCGAAAGGAATCATCTATCGTGATCTGAAATTAGATAACGTCATGCTTGAACGAGATGGTCATATTAAGGTTTGTCTCGCGAAAACATACGGATCTGAACAAACATCTTCTTTCAGATTACCGATTTCGGTATGTGTAAAGAAAACATCTTCGGTGACGCAACCACCAAAACATTCTGCGGAACTCCGGACTACATTGCACCAGAGATTATCTTGTATCAGCCGTATGGAAAATCGGTGGATTGGTGGGCGTATGGAGTTTTGCTCTTTGAAATGCTTGCTGGACAACCACCATTCGACGGGGAAGATGAAGATGAACTTTTCACAGGTTGGAACCTAAAAAGGTTATTTACATCGTGAACCAATGAGTTTCAGCTATCACTGAGCACAATGTTTCATATCCGAAGAGTTTGTCAAAGGAAGCAGTTTCACTCTGCAAGGCTCTTCTGATCAAGAACCCATCAAAACGTTTGGGTTGCACTGGAGATGATGACCTGGCTTGCAGAGACATCAAGGTTAACTAATATTCAGGAAGTCATTTCCACCAAATTCATTACAGGAGCACCCATTCTTCCGCCGAATTGACTGGTACAAAATTGAAACACGTCAAATTCAGCCACCATTCAAGCCGAAACTGGTGCGTTCTATTTTCAGGGTTTTAATGAAACAGGGCTGCTTAACAGTTTTTGCTTTACTGGTTTCCCAGTGTTGGATACGTTCAGTCAATCAGTTACATTTTCTTATCTATCCCGCAAAGCATTACTGAACAAACTATCGCTTTATTCTGAGAACGCAACATGACTATTTTTACGAAACAAACAATAATTTTATCTGTTAATTTCACATTAATCTTCGGAATAGTTTGCATGATGTTTTTATTCCTATCATTTTCATTAGACACGCATGTTGTTTATGTTTTTATGTTAACAAAACTCACCCTTCCCGTCAGCTCCTGGCATGTTTTATCGTTGTGATTCATTTCAGAAATCAGATAGATCGACCGAAAACTTTGACCACAACTTCTTAAAACTCCCAACCAAAATGACAGCACCTGATTGGGAAGTGTTGGAAAATCTCAAAGGAGACGAGTTCAGCAACTTCTCATTCGTCAATCCGTATTATGTCAAAGACGTAGAACAGTGAAACTTCTTCAATATACTAACCTCTCTATCTTAACATATTGTATTTCTCTCAATTGTATTCAGTTTTAATGTCAAGCGAATATTATTCCGTGCTGTCTGTGAGTCAATCTATAGCTTCTAAGAATCCCTACCAATTTTTTTCAGTTTTGAGACCTAAAATGGCTGAACCCGGCTTAAATTTTATGCTTAACAGATTTGAAGAAAAAAGAACAACTGAAATCTGTTTTATATCTCATTTCTGTCAACCAAAGGTTTAGATAAATTGAAAGACCATTCCAAAATCAAGTCATTTTCTATTTTCTTGTGCAATTTACATTTTTCCGTAAGTAATTTTAACTAAAATTCCCTTCAAAAAAACAATAACTAAAGTTTCTATTCTGATGAAAAGTCAAAGCTTTTTTCTAGTCACTTTCCTTCACCGCTATCTTTTTATGTAATATTTATTTCAACAGCTCTTCTTTCTCACTTCTTTTCTCTCCTGTTTTCCATCTTTTGCTTTCATATCCTTCAATGGAAAAAACACTTCTTTTTTCGCCATTCATTTCTACTTCTATCACTATCTCTGTCGTTTCCAACTCAACTCGCTTCATTCTTTTTCCAATCCTGTCTATTTGAAATAAAATTAATTTCTTGTTCAAAAACATTGTGTTTCAAATTAACAACCATTGATGTAGATTGTGAATATTTTGTGCTTTTTATATTATTTTCGATATGCTCAGTATATAACCTCTCGTCGTGAATTGGTGTTCACTAACCCAGGTATGTTGTAATTTCACCTTGTACTTCCCTATAGTTCACCTTCCCTTCCAAGCGGATGATTTTAATGGATGCATGCTTACCCTGCAGCATTTTCACACAACACTTCCACATGCACATACACACAATCACATCTGGATAGTTTTTCAATAAACACGTTTTCATTATTGACGGATCACATTTTATTTTCAAAAACCTTCGGAGTCACTTGATACATCTTGATTTTCAGAAATCTGCTGATGACACATCCAACTTCGATTCTGAATTCACACACGAAGTTCCAAAACTGACGCCAATTGATCGCCTCTTCTTGATGAACTTGGATCAAACTGAGTTTGAAGGATTCTCATTTGTCAATCCGGAATATGTTCAAGAATGCTGATTTAAATCAACCTGACCGCTTTTCTAAATTATTCCATACTCACTCAAATAGATAATCATTTATTTTTCTCTATAGTTCCATATACCCGGAGCCTTTTGCACCGGTGTGAACGTGCTAAATCTTCCCCGATTAAAATGTACCGATGTCATTTCACTAGAGTCTATTTATACATTCCGAATTAGAAATTGATCCATAAAAACTTATTCAAGCCGCTTTAATTGCTTCCATTGCTGTAATCATCAAATTAATTTGCATTCTTTGTAAGTATTTTTGTAACTTTTGCTTTATTTTTTAATGAAGATCTCATTCCCCCAATTTTTGTTCTTGAATCGTTTAAATTGAAATTTCGACTAAAGAAACAGAACGATCCATGAAAATGATGAACTAATATTTGTGGTCAAATAAAAGTTTTGACATTTTCTATACGACACTTGTGTTGAAACAAATTCAATTTCGAAAACACATTCAAGTGCAATACCAAAGGCAAAATTCATTTTTTGGTTTGAAAACAATGATCAACCAATATTTCCCACAGGAACATGGGTAGTTATGAGAGACTGCGCGTGCAGAATGCTCAATCCGACATTGCCGAGCAATTTTTTTTCAATAAGAAGCTTTGTTCCACCTAATTTCAACTTTTTTGATCATAATTTACAATGAAAAACTCACTGATTTGCGAAAAAAAAAACTGATTCCAAACAACTACTCGATGTGAAAACAAGACAGACGATCGGAAATCACTTCGACCTTGAAAATCAACACAATCACATCATGTTTTCATTCAGTTTTGTCTATCATTTCACATGATGATTCCTTCGGAACAACAAAAAGATGTTTGGAGAAAAGTGGCGTAATATTCAGTGCTTGCGTACGATGAGACTGCGACTGCCTTGAGTTTCTCTCTATCTCTCCTTTACTAATACTTCCTTTGCCGCACTACTCTCATTTTCCTCCCCCACACTTTACACATCAATAAAATGGATGAGGATGGTACAGAACAAACTGCACCGTTTATGAGTTTGAGTAAGTAATTTTGTCGACGTTTTTAATCTTTTTGTCCGTTCAAAGCACCGAAATTCATGTGAGAATCTAATTTGATTAATTATTTAGGACAAATCAAAGCATGCGGTCATCTTCTGCTCGGCACTTTACAACTACGATGCGAGCAGCACGGTTCAAATGATGATCCAAGAAGTAAGTTTTGTTTTGCAAGATAGGAAATGTTAAAACAGCAGAAACTTTCAGTGGAGTCTATTGCTGCACGAGTATTCATCAAGAAGCGCCTGAAGGAATTACCAGAAGTAAATTTTTTAATGATTTACAAAGAAAAATTATGAGTTTATTGTTATAATGACAATCAGACAAACTGAAATAATGACACAAGAAATTACAAATATATATAGTTGAAAAAAAGCGTAGAAAAAAGCAATGAATCCCATGAATAATCCAATTTTTCTGTAGGCGTTGTGAGATCCTCAGCCGACAGGCCACGGAGTCACTGAGAAAAACCATACATGTTTTGAAGCAGTATATATACTAAAATGTTCCAACCCTTTTGGCTTCCCGCGGATTGTGCCAGTTCGCTTGCAAACTGTCAATCACAAAAGACTTTTTTGTACTTTCTCAATTGTGATAATTCGAGGGAAAGAAACGGTTATGGTAACACCCTGCGCTCTGTTTCAACACTGTGCAGAATTCTCAAATTTTGCATTTTCCGACATTTTCAAATATTTTTTCCACTCGATGAGAGGAACCAGAATATGTGGTTTTCATCCCGCTCATTGAAATGAGAAATGAAAATGACGGGCAAAAAATGCAAATTGAGCTTTTTCGAAATGTAAAAACCTTGTGCAAATCAGACAAAAGCTGAATGAGCTGGGCTCGATGACGGCCTCACTTCTTTACAAACAGAGAGAAATGATTTTTTAGAACAATAAAATTGTTTGTGAGAAATTTTTAGCATCTTCTTCAAGAGGAAAAAATATTGGACACCAGCAATTGCATCATAACCAAAAATAATGAGATGGCATCAGTCCTTTTTTCATTGACTGTTCAATTTTTGAGTAAAAAACATGTAGTTTCGAGATATTGGTTGCAACATGTAGGTACATTCTGTCAGTTTCCAGTGCCAAACGATCTCAAACTTACCGTTTTTCAGACTCACGATCGCAATAGCAAAGAATTTGTACTTCGAGCACTCTACGAAATCATCGACATGAATCATGCAGTTATCTTCAACAAAATTGGTCAAGTATCTGGCGAACTTGCATATCTTGCCCGAATCCATGGTGATCCTGAGTTTGATACTGTTGAAACACAATTTATTTGGACAAGCGACTACCTTTTCAAGTCTGGACAACTGGAAGAGGACTGGAGAGGAGATTTCGTTGTTCCGGACACCCCAGAGTTCGAAATGCCGGTTGTTGAAGATTTAGGAGAGGAAGTTCAAGCAAATTTTATACAGGAAAGTGAACAAGAACTCCGTCGGCAACTGGAAAATTATCTTGCACTGGAAGGAAGAAAGGAAAATGAGTAAAACGTAATTTCTTCAACCTCCAGTCTACCAGTTCCACTTACCTCACTACTTATTCTGATTAGTTGTTTTATTTATATTTATACCTGCTCACCATGCTCACTCGGCTCACATCAAAACCATTTCTCACGTTGAAATCAGTCCACCATCAAATTCTCGTAGTATTATCAAATCTCGATTTTTTTCTTTCTGCTACTCGTTCTTTCTACTTTTCAATAAAATGTCGATATCTGCACTTGTCAAAGAATATGAATAATTTCCTATACTAGGTACTTGTCTCATTTTTCAGAGAGATTCCAGAGTTTCAGATCATGATGCCAGTTGCCCGTTATTATTTCAAAGTAACCTAATGAAACAAGAAGATTGAATTTACTTATCATTTCGTTGGTCGGTCTGTAGACAAGTTCATGCTGTTTCTGTGGAACTTTTCATCAAAGGAATTTGTGACCAGACGCAATGTGTGAACATTTCGACTTTCCGTTACTAGTGTCGGAAAGTTACTTTTTGTTATTTTTTTGACAATGAAAGTTGCGTCGATTTGTTTCATTACTAAGTTGCAAATGAAATATTGAATTTAGACTTCGTTTCAACGAGTAATTTGAAAAATTATAGAAAATGGAGCAATTCTGTTAATAATATTTTTGTGTTATCTGGATGATCCAAGTGATTGTTTCGTCAAAGTTGTTATTCTACTCTCAAATTCGGTTAGATTTGTTTTCTG
This sequence comes from Caenorhabditis brenneri, assembly GCA_000143925.2. Classification (NCBI taxonomy): domain Eukaryota; kingdom Metazoa; phylum Nematoda; class Chromadorea; order Rhabditida; family Rhabditidae; genus Caenorhabditis; species Caenorhabditis brenneri. Next base: position 1,513,458 of record GL379794.1, read on the forward strand.
GCGGGAAGTTCTCGTCTGTAACTTTTCCATACTTTTCAATTGTTTTCATGTTTACTGTTAAAAACGTTTTTAAAAAAATTATAAACATTGAGGGAGGCGTGTCTGCAGAAATAAAATTATGAGCTTGGTTAGTTATATAGAGCTTGGCGAGTTATGACGGAAAGTCTCTTATCATTTTACACGACAATCACTTTTAGTTTACGTTTTGAGGCCTTTGGAGGGGAACCTTCGCGTAGCTTTCAGTATGAATTGTTCACCTGATTCAGAATCTTCGCTTGTGGAATTAAACTATTGCTTGAGAAGCACACTTAAGAAATCAACTTGTAATTTTTGATGGAAGCATTTTCAAATGAAATTGATCAATTCAAAGTCGTTCCTCATGTAATTTCTAAAAAAATCTCTAATCAATTGTTTTCTGATTTTATATTCAGTTTTTGAGCCATGACACAGATGAAGTAAAAAAAGATGATCGAAAGCTTGAGAATCGAGGTTTTGAAATAAACCGGATTGAATAAGAAACTGTAAAGAAAAGAACAGGTATTATTTGCAATCTGATATCTTTCTAAAATGTCATATTCCTGTGCCTCACCTCTGCAAGTCATAACTCAAAAACTAACCACGGAATAAAAAAAATGAAAAAAATTTACTAAATAGTGCTTCTCAAGTAAAGGTTTTTGAATCGCGTTTGAAATTACCACTGAGGACTACGGAGAGATTTTTCATTATAGACCAAAGAGCGTGAACTGAAAGTGATTTGCGTCGGAAATGGTAAAAGCGAACGTTCTAGCAAAGATTTCGAAAAAATCACAAGCAAAGATTTCGAACCACGTGTAAGGTTAACACTAAAAGCTGCGCAAAAGTTCCTTTTCATAGGTCTCAAAACGTGAACTAAAAATAATTATCGTAAATCATTGTAAGACAATTTTCGATGAAACTCGCCAAGCTCGATTCGATTGTATACAATTTTCCCCTACTCTTCTTTAGTGGCAGGCCTCCTTCAACCCGAATCCCTCTCAACATTCTGCTCTGATGATGAATGCAAATTTGAAGGTTAGAATAGTTCTTAGCGATCTTTTTTTAACTTTTAAAATAACTTTTTTCATTGCATCCTTCGTTTCAACTTTCTATCCATTTGTTGGAAACTAAATTTTGACTCTCACTATTCATTTCCTCTTTTTTTTTGATAACCTTTTTTTCAAACGTCACCAAGTGGCAGGGCGATTTCGATTCTCCATTGCTTTCCAAAACAAAACATTTTGATATTTGATTTTGAATTCATATTCCAATCTTTCTTCCCTATTTTAGATTACTCTCGACCTCGTATCTTAGAGAATCCATTCTTAGTAAGCATCGGAGCATTCGACATGCTCTTTTTCAATTCAATCTATATATAAGGCATGGATTTGCTACTGGAATCGTTCTTTCCCTTCTTGTTTTTTTTTTCAATCTTTTTATTTTTATTTCTTCCCTCCCCATCACAAGTTCCCGTTCAAAAACCGAACGACAAGGCATGGCGTGAATGGGAATTGTGTCTTTGTGGTGTATGCGCGCCCTTTCTCCGTCTGTATTTGATGCATCACTGTCCCACCGGGTGGACAGCAGAAAAGTGCTGTACTCTTACGAAAGACAAAAGAAAGAGTATTGTAATTTGAGAGAAATGAGAGTACTGACCTGCCTCAAAAATGGCGCTCGCCTACTCATGAAGATGGCGCTCTGTATAATGCGAACATAACGCACAAGGAGATGGCAAAAGGTTATGTTAATCGAAAGGAAGACGTGCATGTATAAAGGCACTCTCTCCAAGCAACGGATTATTAACATAGGTGTAGTCCTAACGTAACATCCATGGGTAGGGGATTAGTTTGAGAATTCATCAATGAAAAGAAGCGGACATGCCAAAAGTTTAATTTCCTGGAAGGTAACCAGATAATCTCTCTTCAGTTGTCACAAATTTTGTTCGATTGCTCATGCGAATTTCCTTTAGTTTCACATGACGCGGGTTCGATCTCAAGGTTTTTTGTGTCATTTTTGAAAAAATATGACGGTCTGAATTCTCCGTTGCGTTTGTTTCCAAGCAACAGAAGCTTTAATATACATCTCTCATAATAGATTGGCAGCCTTTTTTCTTTCCGTTTTTCATTTTACTTCCATTTCATTAACTAAGTTGATGACGCATTCTTTCTGTGAGACGTTTTTTTTTTGTTTCCGGTGTTTTGATTTGTGTGGTTGTCAAAATTTTCGAATTCAAAAGCTGAATCATCTTTGCAAAAAGTGGAGGCAAATTTTCCGAATGGTTTTTTCATCATGCTTCTGTTTCTTCTTTTCTCATTGATATTTTCACATTTGACTTTGTAAACGTCATGAGTTGCCGTAAGAGAAACCAAATTTGTATTTGGAAATCAGAAACATCGACATGTTATTCATCACTATTCTCTTGAGTTTCTCATCACCACGCCCCCTTCCCGCCCATTGGTTTGAATCTTTCATTTGGTCTTCTATTAAGAGTACAAGCCCCTCTCCACACTATCATGCTGACCTTTGGCTCGTTGATTTGAAAAAGAGAGGGGGCGGGAGAGGGGTCCAGCAGTGACACAACGACCGTTCTCACACATAACTCTTTTTCCTCTCTGTTTTCTACAGTCTCTTAACGAAGTTAACGCTGTCTGCTCTCACTATTCTTCCTATCTCTCGCCTTGTGTCCCAGGCACCCTCCACACCACCATTCACCTTTCATTTGTTGCTGACAGTTCTTTTCTTTTCCTCTCAAAAGCTTTTTCCTATTCATGCACGAGAAAACAACGCACAGTAGCCGTTTGACACCACCTTGGTTTTCGACTATGCTTTATCAACGTAGCCTACTTACAGATGTATCCTCAACCTTACGGGCAAACGCAGTTTAACTACTCTACTAATAATCCTCCTCCGGTGACACAAAATGGACAGTACCAGCAGTATCAACCACTAACAAAACAACAATATCAGCAGGGACAAGCGGGATCATCTGGGCCACATCCTCAACAATCGATTAATCAGGCTATTGGACAGAGCCAGCAATATCAACAGAATGGACAGAACCAACAGTATCAAGAGTATGGGCAGAATCAGCAGTATCAACAGTATGGGCAAAACCAGCAGTATCACCAGGGACAAGCAGGACCATCTGGGTCATATCCACAACAATCAAATGGCCAACAGATGTACATGCCTCAGGTATGTTAAAGTTTCCAGCGACAGACTGAAATACTTTAAGAAGCTGAATTAGCTATTCAAACCTGAAGCGCTTTGTGATAGACTTTCGCAGCTTCAATCTTCTGGGTACACGTAAATTTCAGGAATAGTTCTTTGCTTGAAAGCTCAATTTGTTGAGTTCAGACCTTTTCTTAGCACTGAGCTCCCCGAACCTTTGATTGAAAAACGAAGTGACAGGCAAAACCTTCAAATTGAGTTTTTTTGTTATCTGAAATCCCCCCAAAAATTGGCTAGAAGTTAACAGAGCTACTGCGTGTTTCAGATCCACTAACAAACATACATACAGAAACGGTTATTAGATCGATGAAGATTAATGGGAACATTGTCTGTTAGAGAACAAAAATCATCTGAGCACTTTGTGCTCTATTGAAGCCCTTGCCCTCCATTTGAACTTTCAAACTTCCAGAAAAACAAATAATTTCGTGAATTTTCGACAGACTTTTCTGAAAAGTAATTCATTACTCAACTGAACCTGCTGTTAGTTTTCCCTAGGTACCATTTTTTGTACACATCTGCTTGCAATATGGCTATTGAACAAATGACCCCGCCAAAACTTTCACTTTTTCCTGTTGTCGTATTCATGCGCTATGTTACGTTAGTTAGAGGAAATTTGGTCCGACAAGCAGTATTTTGCCGTGGTCTAAGCACACGACATAAGGCTTCTTCTTCTTCAGAGTGTCAGTATAAATCTTCCAAAACAAGAGAGCTTTGAATCCATCATTTCATCAGTTCTTGCCCTTGAAATGAAATTGATTATCATTATCTTTATTTGACAAAAAGCACATTTGTTATACTTTCCAATCACTATAAGCTCTCTTGAATCAGAATTGATTGTTCAAATAGCAACTGTTCCTCCTCGAAATGACATTTTTTCAGTCAACGCTAATGCAAATCTGAGACCAAATAAGTTTCTGACCAATTTCATTTTTGTGAGGCTTCACACAACCCCCCTCCTATCTATTTTCTGATTCCAACTAATTCAAAAGAAAATCGGTCTAGCTTCGAACATTTTTCTGAACACAAAACGATCATCTTTCAGATGAATGGTGCGCAAGATACTAGTAATGCTCCATCACAAATTGTACAAAATTCACCAACACAACGAATGTACAGTCACCCACCATCACCTCCGTTGATGAACTCACAATATCAACCACCCCCTCAAACCATACATGTACAACAGCCATCAATGAACTCATACAACCAATCTCACATCAATGTAAGCACAAAATTGATAGGTTGTCAAAAACGTAATCAAATTCACTTTCAGCCAAAACCACATATTACTTCGGGTACGCATTCTCAAAAACATGCCCATGTTACTGGAACATATAGCAGTGGAAACTGTCCCACCTGCGCTAAACCATTCGATGCTGTACAAAACTATGATGTACCGTTTGGAGTATTCGACCACAAGGTTAGTGATGATTTTGAAAAAAGGATAATAAAGTACGCACCTATAGCACCTCCCTCCGGAATCATACGGCAAGCGGTCTCGTCCGAGAATGATTCGTGGCCCACCGAGTGTGATGAACATGGTATGTATCGTTATTCAGAATTCGAAGAAGTGCGAATTCTGATTTTTTACATCGTAATTTCCAGGCAAGACCGCCGCAATACTTCAATCAAACTAGTACTGGTCAACGTGCTCCTCACCCACTCATAATGGTTTGTGAAAATAATCTGTTTTTGAATCTATAAACTAAAATTTTGCAGCAGCAGCAAATGTCACAAAGTCAAACATTCTACCATCCACCACCATCATTACAAAATCCGTATGTGAGAAACAACAATATTCAATCACAAGTAATGGTCCAATGCCCTCATCCGATGGTTCAAAATCAGGTCGCAATGCCCAGTCCTTCAACTTCTGCGACCGTGAGGAATGCTGAAAATATGAATCCTAATTTTTTTATATTCAGACTTCCTACGCAGACAGCGCTTTCGAAGATGGACCTCAAGCAGAAAATTTCAAGTGAGTAGGAGACTGAAAAATAGTCGTTTTTAAAATTCGTTCCAGTTTCTAAACGGTAAAAACAAAAATCCTATTCCAGATCTAAGGCCGTGCACACAAAAATTGGCAGACCCACATATGACCGAAACAATGAGAATGCTTACCGAAGTGGACCACAAACAGGAAACATTGAGTGAGTGGGTGGCTAGAAGAACACTTGTTATCAAAATCCGTTCCAGTAGCTTAACGGTGTGAACAAATATCTGTTCCAGATCTAAGGTCCTGCATCCGAAATTTGGCAAAGTCCCATTTGACCGCATCAATGAGAATTCTTACCAAGATGGACCGCAACAAGAAAATATCGGGTGAGTAAGTGCCGTAAAAGTAGTCTTTTTCAAAATTCGTTACAATTGCTAATCGGTAAAAACAAATGCCTGTTCCAGGCAGAAGATCCTGCCCCCAAAAGATGGCGAACCCAGATATGACCGCATCAATGAGAATGCTTCCAAAAATGGACCGCAAACTGCACATATTGGGTGAGTTAGTGGTTAGAAAAATAGTCGTCCTCATTTTTTCCAATAGCTCAACAGTATGAACAAGTATCTGTTCCAGATCTATGACCGTGCTCACAATAATCGGCATGCTCACATATGACTGGGTCAAAGAGAATGAACACATATGTTATTTGCCGGATGGCAGCACTTTTACTGTTTTCGGTGATCCAGTAGCAAACATTCGCAAAACGTAAGAAACACTTTAGTTTCGATTAGTTGAATTAAACGTTTTTCAGGATCGAATTCATGGCGGCTAGTAATGAGCAGTTCCAAATGCTCGTTAAACAGAATGAACAAAGACAATTGGATGCCGTTAGACAGAATGAGCCAAACCAAGTGGACGCCGTTAAACAGAATGTGCAGAACCAAGTGGACGCTTACAAAAAATCGATCGAAGAGCAGAGAATCAAAAATGCTATCAGGAAGAGCGAAGTTGACTCTGAACCTACTGAAATACTTCCAAAGAAGCAACAAAACGACATGTCTCTAAAGGATCAAGGAACGTCTCTCTCACAGTCTTACACTGGTGTCAAATCGAATGCACCACAAGAACGGGCAGTTGTGCCCGCGGTCCAACCGATTGCCCAAACAGTTCCTGCCGTTGCAACTGATGCACTAACAGCCCAATCTGTCGTTCCACGCTCACCAGTTGCTGTGCCAATTGTTTCAGTTTCGGATCAAAAAACTGCAAAACCCTCACAGAAGACTCCAAAGTTGGAAGCAAACGCTAATGTTTCCCCACGTGTCACAGTGCAGCAAGAATCCGTTTCAATGCCAGTAGCAACACCCGAACAGATTCTTGCGGAAAAACGTGCTCTGAAAGAGGCTGAGCAACGTCTGCTGAAACAGAAGAAGGCCGAAAAACAACTGTTGATTAAGCTTGCAAAAGAGAAAAAGTTAGCTGAAGAAAATGAAAAAAAACAGAAGAAAGAAGCTGAAGCCGAGAAGAGAAGAATTGAGAACGCAAAACGAAAAGCTCAAGAGAAATTGGAAAAGGAAGAAAAATTGAAAGAGGAGAAACTTCTGAAACAGCAACAATTGCAGGAGAAAAAAGAGAGGCAAATTGAAGCCAGAAAAAGACAAAGAGCGAATAAAGCTGAACGGAAACGGGAAGCTGAAAAGAAGGCACAGGAAGAGTCAGCTGAACTGGAGCGGAGAATCGAAGCGAGCCGTGCTGAAAAAGCAGCAATGGAACTAGAAAAACTCAGAATCGAAGCCGAAAGAAAAAGTCAGGAGGAGGCCGCAATTCCACCGCCGAAAGTCAGCAAGAGACCGAGTTTCGATTTCTTAGTGGAAAACGCTGACAAGTACTATGATCTGCATCCAGACGACTTAGCGCACCTTTTGGAAGAACGCGCGAAGGCAAAAACTGTTGCTGATGAGACTAACACGACACCTCCACAGTTGAATTCCGAGACCAAAGCAGATTCGGAAAGAGAAAATGATGAAGAAGAAGATGATGATGAAGAAGAAGGAGAAGAAGTGGAGATTGGAATCGACGGAACGCTTCGTGCCCCAAGAGCAGAAGCAGAAGATGATGAGACCCTTGATGAAAATCTGTACATTGATGAAGAATACCCAGAAGGTGAGTCAAAATTCACTGTCATAAAGTTAGTAGTAGAATTTAATGTGTTTCCTTCTTGGAATAGTTGAATGTCTTGTTAGAATTCGAACATTTTTGGTTATCTTTCATAATACAAATTTTCAGCACGCTCATATCATTCAAGCATTGTAAGCTTTGATGTAGAAGATGAGGAGGAAGAGGAGTGGGATGGATGGATGCCTAATAGTGCTTCGGAACCAAATGATGTTCAAAACGGAACGAAATAAGGTGGATTCACATTAGTAAAAACTTAGAGAGGTTGTCATCCTTCATTTTTTCCTTCACAGTTTTGAGTTTTTCATCACACTTTTCTTTCTATCCTGTTACTAGACTTGTAGACGAATTTAGGCTTCATTCACTTATTCTGCCAGCTTTTACCTCACTTTCCATGACAGTATTTTTCACTCATTGAATGATCTTATGTTTTCTAGGGGAATGTGCAATACCTTTGATATTCATGACACAATTCATTCAGTACAAGCATGTTTGTTGATTAGGATCTCGATGTAGATTCATCAAGCGTGTCTAACTCTCACAAAGTTTCCGTAAAAAAGTTCTCATGACAAAAATAAGAAGAATCTCTTTCAAAATCACGGTTACCGACATTCACAACAGACTAATAATTGTTTCTTCATGGAACAGATTGAAAAACTGAGTTTTATCGTTGTTATTATGTATTGAGGCTTCTATCACTGTATTTTTTCATTGTAATTCGTGTTTCAATCACTAACATCTTTTTTAAAATCAAATTGCCCCCTCCCCGCCCCTTCCAATTCTTCAAGTTTTCATATCCTGTTTCAAACCTTGAAGCTATCACACCCGGATTCTGGATTATATACATTTTTTGTATCGGTTATTTTCTTGATTTCCCAGTTTTGTTCCAACTTTCCCTGTTTCAAATTGAAGCTGAGTTTTCTAACAGCAAAATTGCATTTTATGTTTTAGCATTCATCAGTTTTGACTGTAATCTCTGCTCTTGTTTCTGTTAATTTATGTATTCCATATTGAATCATGTCTTCTTAATAGGCGACAAAGCTTCTTGTGTTCGTTTATTACCATTGAATTTCTTATTCAAAATTTCAGACTGTTCAATAAAGTGCGACTTCCAAATTTTCTTCAAAAACCATCAAACTAATGAGCCTAAGACTATTTCAGGTACCTATGTTTTGAAAAGGAATAGCTTGGCAAACTCAATAGCGAAAATCATGAATAGGCAGAAGCTAGATTTCCCAACAAAAAGTTCTCTGATGATACTTTTCCTAAACTAAGCAGGTTTGATTTACCTGGCTTTCATGAATCATTGCAAATAAATTTTTGACCCCCGCAGATAAAAGAAATATTATGATCACTTGATCGTATGTGTATTGATATCCGGATCAATTGCCGAGCCTAGCATGTGCGTCAAGTTGGCACTTGAAAAAATTAGAAAAATAAGAGAGCTAGAGAGGCGAGTAGCCAACATCATGAGCCGCGTCAGATTTGACACTTTTCCGCGCATTTTGCATCTGTTGCGAACAAGAGAGGCGCCAATATTCATAAATAAAAAAAGAAACATTCGGGAATGTCAACACAAAAGCAAATTCATCCAGCAGCCTACCAGCATGAACACACACACATACAAACAAATCAAGCTGGGCCATTGTGGATGCTCGGCGCCGGCCACATTGCGCATGTTTGAGCTCGTTTCGTGAGCCTGATCACAGAAGGCGAACAGTCTCTTCCGTCCCCTCGTTTTCCCGCATAGGCTGGCGGCTCGCCGTTCGACGTATTTGCCTATCTCCTCGCCATCGCTTTGATTATCTGCGTCTCATCGCTTCTGAGCTTCTCAGCATTTCGAACTCCACCGTCCGCTTCTCTAATCCCGATCTTGGACTCACATTCTCTTAACTCTCTCTCACACTCAGTACCGACTTTTTATTTACTTGTCTCTCACTTCTAAATACTTTATCTAGAGGCACACTGTTGCTGTATTTTCTTCACATTTCTGTGTTTTTTTCCTACCTAGATTTGTGCCGTGTCCATGTTTTCACAGCTCTTTAGAACTCTTACTAACTCTCCGCAGCACTTACAAAAAAAATGAGAGAACGCAAGAAAAAAAACTTTTGTACATTTTTTGTAACAAACAAAAGTACAAATCACTTTCTGTGACTTTTCCTACTTTTGATTTCCAAGTAGACATCCAAACAACCTTTTTTTATTTAAGCACTGTTAAGATTCAAAATTATATTTTCAAAAAATAAGGGACATTTTCCAATATGAATTATACAGTTTTTCTGTGTGAAAGTTTTCAGAGAAAAACACGATATTGAATCTTTCATTGTCCAAAAAAGTGAAGTTTCGAAGTTCGAAAGTCTGAAATTGAGTACAACTTCCCTTTTTTCAAGTCAGCTAGCTTACAAAACCTCATTTTCATCAGTTAACTTACAGTTTGTCTGTTATTATGTTTAATAGAGTGAACGAAACAGAACTGAAGAACTTCGAACGGAATTTCAAAATTCATAGTTACTGCTTCTACGAATTATAACATCACATCACTACATTCACTGGATTTTTTGAAGCACATTAGGCAAAATAAATCCTTTCCTTCTATTTCTTTCGCAACCATATATGCATCCGTTCCTTGTCGTCAGTGTCCTACTCATTATTATTCAAATCATCTAATCCGTGACTAAAGTCCTCAACTTTTATTGCCTTCTTTTGTACGGTGTGCCCAGTCAGGGGGCACTTATGTGTTCTCAGCAGGCTGCCACTCTCATATTCCACCGATTTCAGCAATTCCATCAGAAGTTTTGGGGAAGAAACAACCTTCTCGGGTATTGACCAGAAATGGGCAAGCAAGGAGAAGAAGCTCGTCAGAAATGGATTGATATTCAACTTCATACATTCACCAATTGGATCAATGAACAGGTAAACCTTTTCGAGTATCGAAATTTCTCGATTCCACTTCCTTTTTTACACAAACCAATTCGAAGTTTGTTCTGATTCATAAATACTTGAAAAGAGTAGTCAAAAGAGTCAATTGGACCAATCAAGTAGATAATTCTCGCTTATCCCGCCTGACTATACAAATTCGAGTCAGATTGTGTACCATACCTGCCAAAGTGTTTACCCATATTTGCCAATCCACTTGGAAAGAGAGTTTCCGTTCAATTCGCTTCTCTTGGTAACTGTCATCCGTATTTGTACATGTCCGAAAAGTTCCGCCGCATTTTCTTCAGTTTAGGGTTCCTCAGAATAGGCTTCTGTGATGTTCATTGATAACAATGTTTGAAGAAAATTGCATGATGAACAAGCGTACCGCTGATCGGAACTCGGTCACAATGCATAAGCGGTTAGACAAATTATTAGTAATACATGTTGACGTTTCTTTTCGCTACTTCGGACATAAATGCAAACAAAGGATCGTGATTTCATAATTTTTCAGCTTCAAGGAAATGTGATCCAAGATTTGACACAAGATTTATCAGATGGAGTGAATTTAATCAGACTTGTCGAAATACTTCAAGGAAGAAGATACTATGGAAAAGTATATGATCAAGAACCAACAGAAATTCAAAAGTTAATGAACGTACAAATGGCATTGGATGCACTCAGAGAAGATGGCGTTAAAACCGTCAACATTGGAAGTCATGATATTGTTGATGGAAATGAAAAACTGATATTAGGTTTGATATGGTGTCTTGTTCAACGCTACCAAATTGCTTGCAAAACAAAAATCCCTCCAAAAAAGCTTGTCATGGCTTGGATTCAGGTGAGTCCAAAAATGAACGTGTTCCATTCATATAGTTTTTTGCAGAGTGCACTCCCCGAACTGAAACTTACAAATTTCCGTACAAATTGGAACGATGGAATCGCCTTAAGTGCTTTACTGGAATATTGCCAACCAGGGCTCTGTCCAGAATGGAGAAATTTGGATCCTTCAGCCGGACGAGACAATTGCCACAGAGCTATTCTTTTAGCCGAACGATATTTGGAAGTTCCGGGAATCATATCATCAGATCACTTATCTTCTCCACATCTTGACGAGCTATCTTGTTTAACATATCTGTCATATTTTATCACAAAAGGAGCCCCAGGGTATAGAGCAACACTGAAGAAAGTTTCTATGGTGAGTAGTAAAAGTTTTGATCAATTTCGAAATTTTTTATCTCTAAAAATTTAACTATTTGATGCAAACTCCTTCAATCCTTTTTTCCAGTTACTTCCTGATTGTAACGTAGAAGATTTGGAACACTCCTGGAGTGACGGTTTCTTACTGGCTCATCTTGTGGAAGCATGTGGTGGAAGTGTTCCAGAACTCGAACGAATGCGATTTGAAAATTTGGCTGATTTTGTGGAAAATGTTGCGATAGGTCTGTTTTTCATTGAGTATCCTTCAACAACATATTTCATATTGCACTTTTAGTTCTCGACGCAGCTGCAGATATTGGAGTTGGATCTCTCATTGGAGCAGATGACATTGCCGACCCACAAGGAGAGCATTTAGGTTTGTGCCACTGTTTTCTCCACCCATTAATTCGTTTGTAGGAACAATGGCACTTGTTGCGGCTTTATGCTCGATTCCATTAGAACAACAAGTGAAGTATACGGATTGTTATGTTAATCAACAGGTAATGATTACTTTCAAAAATATTTTATCAGAATTCCAAGTTCAGGTGAATTTGGATTTGGCTTTTACATCTGGAAGTGAAGTTAGAATTGAAGAATTAGATGTTCAAGGTGAGGTAGATCAATATGCAGCAATTTTAGTTCTTTTGATTCTAGTTTTTGGTTCGAACGGTCAAGCTTATTCGAATGAAGCAATAAAGTTGAGGAAAAGTAGAACGACTCAAGGAGCAAATCTTTCATTGATTCCTGTAGAGCCCGGATTCTTACAAGTGAGTTTTTTATGTCTGAAATCATTCCAAGAAAAACAAATGCTCCCATTTAATGCTATGAATCATCTATGGTCATAAACTTCCCATTCCTTCATTCTTCTACACCAAAAACTGAACAAGAGCGATTGATATTCATCGTTTTATTGTTCAACTATTGCCATCAATACCTCCGAATTATCAGCACTATCTCGTCGTTTTTTGAAACCATTCCGGCACCCCATACAATATGTGAGAAAATACACAGTATAGAACTGATGACACTTTTTTCCGGAAAAAAAAGAACGAGGCGAAACCACAACCACTCTTTTTCCATATTTCTAACGTGTCATCATTCCCTTTTTCGACATTTCTATATTCATAGTTTCGTTCTGAAAATCTTACGAAACGCCATTTTTTCGACACAAAATGCGATTAAAAGTCAAGACTCGAGTAGAGGTATGTGTTACATGGTTGGTTATTGGATTCTAATTAGATTTGGTACAAAACCACATATTGTTCTCTTTCACTATGTTTGTGGGCGCTGGCCTCATTAGATGCCTACAATAGATAGCTAGTGGACAGGGCCGAAACAAGAGACAAATGAAAAAAAGTTGACTCACAAAGACTTTTTAATAAAAAGAAACTTTGGAGAAAAGAACAACTTGTTGCAAAAACAGCTTTCTTTTTGATATTGATATTTAGTTTTTCTGTAGAACCTTCTTTTAGTTATCTCCAAGTTGGTAGACAATCTGAGTTCTAACTTTTGAGGTTTATGTTTCTCTCTTAATGCGCGATCATTATATATTGTGAGTGATCGCTTTTTATGTTTTTTGACGATAAAAAACAACACACAAATACAAATCTCTTATTAACTATTATGGTACGAAATCCGCTTGCACTCTACACCTAGCGTTCGCTCTTTCCACTTCACAGTAGTTTTTTTTTTCATTCTGCCATACATGATTCTTTTCGTTTACTGCCGCCCAAAATGTTGTCTGTGGAAGTGAGTTATTTTCTCCAACTACTAACTTTTTACAATACAAGCCAAAACGCATTCATTTCACTTTGGTTTCCGCTTACCGTTGACGTTGTCGCATTCAATGCGCACTCGTTTTCATATCTCTTTATTCTCCTTGACCTCCGATGCATGCGTTCGGTTCTCGTCGCCTGCTTACCGCAACATTATGCGTACCGCACATCCAAATAATGTTGTTGTGTACACGTGTGATCCGGGATGGATGTTCTAGCCATCGGGCATATGCAATTACCTTTTTTTCTGGACAAGACATTGATGCATGAATATGGGGCGATAATTGCAAATAGTTTTTTTTGCAACTACTTTTAACTTGCTTTCTACTAGCTTCTTAGAATCGTTTAGCATGTCCAAAGTTTATTCCTAGTCACAATAAATAGGTGGTATGACTGAAAATGGAGGGTACGAGAGTATTCGCCAAAAACTGCTCTCGAGACTATATCATACCGTAAGTCATATGATCTGCTAAATGATTTTGAATTAAGTTCAACCGCTAGTAGATTGTGTTCTCTTCTTGTTTTCCGGTGAATGCTTGACCTTCAACTATGGCATTCGTGTTGTTTCCTCCTTTTTACCCAACAACTTTTCATTTCAACTCTCTCGCTATACAATCTATAAAAAATGACCAAATCTGATGCTTTTCGCTGTTTTTTTCTCGGTTGCATCTCTAGGAATAGTGATATTGATGACGTTAGATGTTTCAGAAAGGCTTGGTATGATTTCAAACTTTTATTTTGAAGTTATCATCTCTATTTACGAGATAAACTGATTAACACATCATTCATAGTTTTGTTGCAAACGCGTACGCACTGATATCGAATTCCCCGTTTTCGGAAAGTGATTGATCTAATTAGGACAATAGTTTCATATTTCTTTTTCAAAATAGTATAGGAAGTTTATGAACATTCCAGCTATCTAATACTTCATTAAATTCTCAATTTCACGCTTTGTTTTTCAGGTCCGCATCTACTGCCAGGGCTCAGAACTACCAGCGAGCCCAATTTCCTTGCAAGTACACACGCAAGAAGAGACACGCAGCTCATCGCGTGCAGCTTCTCGTGCACATCCTGAGAACAGGAATCCTGGAACATCTTCGACAACGACTTCTGTAGTTAGAACCACAGTTTCACCTGTTCAAGGTCCCAAAGAGTCAGAGGGCATTGCACAGTTTTCATCTGAAACTGAAGTAAGTTTTCCTTCTTCTATTGCATGAACAAAACAAAAAACATCTCAGGTTGACATATCACACAAATCATTCGCCCAGAGACGTCTTCATATTATCAAGCAGCTCGAAGCGCAACACGTCAATCATATAGCGCAGGTATGAAAATGATAAAGAGGTTTAGAGATACCAGTCTTCATGGAACTGTTTAACCTTGACTTTGAAATATATTAGCCATTTCAATCACTTTTCAAATCAACACAAGGTGTATCTCAGTAATTCATCAAGTTTGTTTTATTTAATTGGCATCTGGCCTTTAGTTGGCATCTGGCCAAATTTGTTTCAAGTTGAAGATGATAAAAGATAGGAACAGTTTAAATAAAGGAATGTGATTTTTTATTTTTTTTTCTCTCCAAATCACACGGAAAAGATTCAACCGATCTCTCCTATTACACATCGCATTTCGAATCATTTGATAATCAACGTTCAAAAGATATACCTGTTGATTATGTGTTTCATTTCAGACTAAATCTCATCAACCTCATCAACCGCAGCAACAACATCATCAATCTCAACATCACCACACAGTGTCTCCAGCAATAGTTCAAGTTGTTCAGGTTGGTTAATAGAACGATGGCAGAGGTAGAGGGTGTGATGGTAATAAAAACGGAAACCTTGCGCGTGACACTGTTTGTTACTTTCGATTATTTTCTCTCCTTTTCTGACGGTTCCGTTACTACAATTAAGTTTTCTTAAGTAAATTTTCTTAGATTAATTGAACGTTTAGAGGGAAATCCATATACCTTATTGCCATAAGTTTCTTCCGTCAAATTATTTAAGGAAAAATACAGTTTTGATTGGAAATCTGAGAGTTTTTAGAAAAACAGTTCACGAAACTTGCTTTTCTTACTGCAGAAGTTTCATTTGCTTGTAACCTGAAAACAGAGAATCGTACTCTTTGAAAATAGAGCAACAATGTCATTTATAACTGAGAGCTTTCAATTTTGAGAGACCTTCTCGGAAATTCAAATTTTCACATTTCAACCTCATTTTTGAAGCTAACTTCTTATGTCAGATTCCCTAACATGGATATTTCACCTAGTTCAGTTTCACCCAGTATTTTTTCCCCAGTCTTCGAGCTTACTTCATTTTACTTTATGTAAAATAGAACGCCGATTGTACTATTTGTTCTTCTTTTTGAGTTTTGTTCACACTTCTGTATCATTTTAAAAATGCCGCCCATCTTATCAGTTATTTATCAGTTACCAAACATCATAATGTTTTTTTCTAACTTTCAGCCCACCCCACCACCGCCACCAACTCCAAATCAAAGTAGTTCTCATATTCCTCCAGCTCCTCCAATTCCAGCAGTTTTGGAAGCATCCGCATACAGAGAAATGCCACTTACAAGGTCCCCGGATGTTGGACTTGTTTCTTTCTCAGGACTTACAGAACCATGTTCAGTGGGTTCTATAGTTGAAGTTGTGGTTCGTTATTTTTGTCAAAAGTGCCAAATCAAGATTGTTTTTTTTTAGATCAATGCACACGGAGATGCAGTTTCTGGATCGGTATACGTTGAAGCAGTATCTCCATCTGGAACAGTGCACCCATGTACAGTACGTCATCAGAACAACTCGTATATGGCAACATTCACCCCTCAGGAAGTTGGTGAGTATCGAAGAAATGTTTCTGGATGGGACCATCCTTATCAGATAATAACATCTTGCGGTGGTAGAATCTCAAATCGGCGGGTCGTATCTTTTGATGAGGCACCAGTACCTATGGGGGCCATTTGAACGTAACTAACCTTTCCCTCTCTTTTCAATCCTTATAATAAACGGACTCCGCATAAAAGATAGTGATCAAAGAACTTTACCAAACATTCATTCAACAAGATGGATTGAGAAAGGGGCAAGAAAAGACGAATTGAATTAAATTAGTTGTTTTGTTTTCAGGATTATGGAGAATTGGTATCCTGTATGATGGCGAACACATTCGAGGAAGTCCTTTCGCATGCCAGGTTTATCTTCAGAAACAAGCGGCCATTGATAATCCGCTAAAGTGATTATTATGGGTTTATCGGTGGTTTTTTTTAGGTGTTCGATTCTGGCCTCGTTAATGTATACGGTCTAGATGTGGGATTGGTGGGACAAGAACTTCGGTTTTCCGTTAACACATCACAAGCAGGACATGGAAATCTGAATGTGAGTGAATAAAAACAAGCGAATATCACCAATGACATTCTATCGCATATTTTCATAATGATTGAAAAATGTAGTTATACTCTCGATTGAGGCCCAAAAAAAAAGCTCACGGTTGAGAATTTTGAGAAACCTTTCATATAAAAAATTAACCAAATTTCAAATTAGAGTTCAAAAAGTTTTTGGAACTAATCCTAAAAACAATACCAGCTTGCGGGCTTCTTTTCTGTTTCCGAAACACACCATAAACTATTTCAAACACGTCGTTTCAACCATATCATATCTTGTCACTCGAGATACCGTAATGCAGTCTGATGAAATGAGAAATTGAGAAATTACGGAAACGAATTG
Source organism: Caenorhabditis brenneri (assembly GCA_000143925.2). NCBI lineage: Eukaryota > Metazoa > Nematoda > Chromadorea > Rhabditida > Rhabditidae > Caenorhabditis > Caenorhabditis brenneri. The sequence goes on from GL379794.1 coordinate 1,530,421, forward strand.
GGTGAAGAATGAGAAACACGCATTCTTTCTGATCAGTTCTCTCAATGATGTGTACCTATGAAGATGAAATTAGAGGAATCATGATTTCAAAACAGTGTTTTCTAATATTGTGTTTTGATTCCAGGTTACTGTCTTGCGGCACGGTAGAGAGATACCCTTGACAATAGAAGAGCAAGCAAACTCAAAAACTTATCAAGTATCTTTCATTCCCGACGGAGCAGGACAGTATAAAATCCACGTTTTGTTCAATAGAATGGAAGTCAAAGGTATGAGTTTTGAAAAAATTGATTCAATTGAATAAAATCTTTATAGGATCCCCATTCATTCTGGATATTGCTGATGCTTCATCTGTTTCAACATATGGTGAAAACCTGCGATCAGCTTCTGTTGGAAAAACAGCTTCATTCATGGTTCATGCTGTTGGAGCAGATGCCAAGGATATCACAGCTCACGTCTCAGGTATTTTCGATATCCCGACACTAATAAATTACATGTGAAGTATACTAACCAAATGAGTTTCACATTTTCCACATTTTTCCTTTTTCACTCAACCTTTTCGCATGCTTTTTTTCCTTTCAAAATTTTCACGAAAATGATCAAATGAAAACAATGATGGAAACAAGTCAAACTCAATATATGTGTATGTCCAAGTCAACTCCAACTCGTCTCCGTCTTTTCTGTTCATCAATGTCTCAATGTTTTTGTTCTGTTGGTACGTTTTTCTATATTTGTTGATTATCTATCATTTGGGTTCTTCAAGAATCTAAGTTTTAGCTCCATCTGGAGGCAAATTTCCGGCTAAGGTTGTCACATTGGATGATGTCACATTTCAAATCGAATGGATGCCAAAAGAACCAGGTTTGTGCATACATAAGGGAAAGAAGAACCTAAATTTGATTTGTTCTGCTTGCGTATATTTTTTTACTAGAAGACACATAATACACATACATGCCTGTCATTTCATTTTAACTTGATTCGTATGAAAGGTTTTAGTTTTATTCGACACATTTTAGTTTCATAATTTTTCTAGTTATCGCAAATACATTTTTTCGAAGTTTTACAAATTTCACAAACATTTTTGGAGCAAGAGTTCGGAAACTTTAGTTCATTATCACTGGGACCAAGTTTTTGATAAGCCACTCCAAACAAACAACATTAGTAACAAGCATTTATTGCTCTCAATTCACGTATTACTTTCAAAACTTGTTACTATTACTTTCTACTCTTATCATACAAAGAAACTAACACCTTTTGTTATCGTCTCACATATCTAATGTTTCAATACTTTGTTTCCTCTCTCCATCTCTTCTCCCTAGTTGGGTGTGGTTTACATTTAGCAATTTAGCCTAAAAGCCGAATCAACCCCCATGACACATGGTTGACTTTTTTTGTTCCTCTTTATATTTACTTCATATTCCAAAATGAAGTACTTATACACAATCAAATTTTCAGCAAGAGACTTGAGGGCGTACATTCCTGCATTGTTATAAACCTGTTCACTTGATTGTGTGTGTGTTTTTGTTTTTCAGGGTTTCATTTTTTGTGTCATTCGCCAATTTTAATCTGTACAATACTTTCTTTTAGCGCCTAATAAGCATTTTCATAGGCTTCATGTTCCCAACGACCGTAGTTAGACGTTTTACTTCTACAATTGATAAAAAAAGTGGCATGAAGGTTTTGAACTTTGCGGGAGATCTTTTAGTTACCACCTCATGTTGTTAGAGAAGTATTGCTAGTCAATTTGTTGATAACTGAATGCATCCACAGTCTCTTTTGTCCTATCTCATAGAATGTACAATCAAAGGAGTAGGTTTAAGGGAATTGGCAGAAGAAGAAGGAAACCGCACACCGGTGTGTATGTGGTGGGGGGTAATCGACATTACGCCTAATGTTATCGGTCAATATCTCTCTATGGTGTCCTTCTTCTCGCCATCGTCTCGACAAGAGAAGATGGCCCCGAAAACTCTCCCCGTTTGTATCTTTTCTCTTCTTTTCCTCCTTCTTCCGACGTCGTCGTCGATGTTGTCGTTCCTTGCCGACCATCGATTATTTGTTGATGACAACACGCCGATTTAATGATTTTGATTAGGCCATCCTACTCTGTTTTAGTTTCTTTTGATTCAAACGTTTTTATATCACTAAAAATCATTGGGAACGATATGGCTTCCAAAGCTCAGATTCTGAATTACAGGCGAACACAGTGTGGATGTGATGCTGGCAGATCAGCGAGTACCAGATGCTCCGTTCGTGTGCAATGTCGGAGCTCCAGATCTTGTGCACGTAAGGAATATGCCGCGCAGGATACTGCCGTCGAAGCTCAACACAGATCACTCGTTTGAAAGTAAGTCTAATTTTTTTGGCTCTAAGAATGAACCATCAAAATTATTCTCAGAAAAGTTGGAAGTTCTTTTTGTACTTCTGTTCAACAGAACTCAATCTGATGTTCTTTTAGAAGTAATGAACGAATAAAAAAAAATATTTGAGTATCGGATATTCCTAAGATCAGACACAGTATGGTATTTGAAGATTTTTGTTACAAATTCATCAAATTGTAGCAAACTTTAAAAGCATCTGTGTTAAAATTCCAACTATTGTGTGTTAGAATAATCAATGCTCGAGAAAGTTCAAGGTTTTATATTAGGGGGTGATCACTGAAGAAGACAAACTTCTTAGGATCTCTGTTCATGCTCGGAACGTTGCACAAACTAAAGTGGAGTATATTTCATGTTCTAGTTTCTGTTTATTCACATTTTCAATCTTGACCCGTTACATTTTCCTCCTATACCGTAAGACATTAACACTATTCTCTATTCTCATCTTATTCCGTTTTTTTGAATTCCCACTAAATCACAAATGTCTTTTTTCTCTTTTCAATCTTTTGCCAACCTGCCCGATTAGATTAGATCTTTAAAAAACCGAACAATTTAACAAATTTCCAATTCTCCGCGAATATTAGTCACCCTCCGGTCATTTGGCGGGTAAGAGACAGAGACAACGGGCAAACGGTCAGAGACAAACATTTATGACGACATGTCAATTCGCTGACCCACATATTTCGATTTGCGTAACCCCCAGGAGGTACAACTTTGTTGAAAAACACGGGAAAAACAAAAAAAAGCACAGTCAGCAGAAATAAAAACTCTTCGGTTTTCTCATGGGTTATTCGAAGTTGTAAAAATTGTACGGGGAAGAGATAACAGTTTGAAAAAAGAGACGAAAACAACTAGTACATAATAAACACACCAGTTCGACTTTTTATTCACCCTATAATTGTGCCCGCGCAGAACGTAAAACTCTTCTCTTTCCATCATCATCGACACCGGGAATACATATCCCGCAGTCCAACATACTCAACAAACCACAATTCTCTAGTTTTTTATTCAATTTTTCGACTTTATTCATGCTCAAATTTGGAGTTGAAGAGCGATTCTGAGTGATCACCAACACTTGAAATTAGATTTGAAATGCCGAACTTCACTTACACGACCGGTTGGTTACACGTTCCCTTCAGCTCTGAAAAAGTGACGGGACTAGAGTTTGCGGGAAGTCAAGAGATGCTCATTCAGTTATACAATATTTGTTTACCTTTGAAGTTGAGAGGGAAAATGTGAGGAATAGAGAGAACGACGAGAGTTTTTTTGTATCCATCATACTTGCTCGTTTGAGTGGCAGAGGTTGCTTTGTGCCAACTCCCATTGGCATTTACTTACTTTTCGATTTGAGCGACACTCCCCTGGAACACTGTATGCTTTTCTTCTGTTGGAATTGGAAAGAAATCAGTTTTCAATTGTTCCATTTTTTGCTATTGTTCTTTTCTCCTCCTTCCTTTTTCTGGCCACCAAGAACACATTTCCAAAAAAATTGTAAAGTTTCTACAGTGATACAGTCCGCTCTTTTAGTTTCTTACGCTTCTAATTAATTTGGATTCTAGCGACAGAAATAACGTTTTGGAGTAATTTTCAATTTGATTACTGGATACTTCTAAAAATAACCAAAAATGAAGACTTTTGTAGAACTCCAAACCAAATATTGTCTGTGAAAATTTTAATTTTTAACAAATAAACAAAAAATGCGCGAATTCGAAAATCACTATTTACCAATGATGATAACCTCTGCCAAGTAACTCACCCCAAAAGACGTCCCGCGCCACATGTTTCTGTTTGCGAATGCAACCAACTTGAAAGTCGGAATGTGGGACTATAGACACTAGAAAATATTGAGAAACCTGAGGGAAAAAGTACAGAGACTTTGTCATATGGTTCTTTCGTATTTTATTTTTCATAGTTCATAGTAACTCTAACAATGAGGTAGTTGGGAGACGGTAGTAAGACAAAAATAGTTGTTTGTGTGAGCGCGCGTCTCATCGGAATCGTCTTCCAAACAATTTTCTTTCCCGATTTTCGATTCCCGACTTTTTCACTATTTGTTGGTTAGTTGCGCGAGTTTCATAAACTCCATATGTGTATTTAGTCTGGCAAAACGATATTCCAAAACGTGTAGTTAAAATTTTTCCAGTTTCATATGTAGTCTTTGAAAAAAATGACACGAATAACGCAAATTTCAGTTGACGCATCTGCTGCCGGATCCGGCAATCTTGAAATCATGATAAATGGTGGCCGAGTGCCATGTCGGGTACGAGAACTTGGAAGCCGACAGTACATGGCCATTTTCACACCGACACAGGTTAGTGGCAAAAACTAGAAAACATTTAGATGGGAATATTCAAGTTTTCTCAGCATTTTACAAAATTTGAGTTCAAAATGAAATATCACGAAACTTCTTATTTCAGTCCATCACCCATACAATTGAAATGAGGTTCAATGGAGAACACGTTTCGGGTAGTCCATGGAAATTGCCAGTTGAGGATCGCGGCGAAAGACGACAGGAAATGGAAAGGTATGTACATACTACTCGAAACATTTTCCATCAAACACAAAGCCCCGTACACACATACCAACACATTTGAGAAAAATGAGATAGAAGATAGACATGTGCGCTTTGTTTTGTTCTTTATTACTCATTTGCAATTCTGTGTTGCGTGTGTGTAGATATGCGTATGTGTAGCAGGAAAACTTTTTCAAATCAAAGAAGAAAACCCGACGAAACAATAAAACAACACATGTGAAAACATTTCTTTTCAGAACCATGTCCTACTACTCAGAGCTCTCAGGACCAGGATTGGTTAGAGCTCCCGTTAACCGTGTTGCACATTTTGATATCACTGGAGAAGGATTAGAGCTCAGTGATATTCAGGCCAAAATTGTTGGTCCCGATAACAAAGAGTTCCCTATTCGAATTATTCCAAGAACATCTGGTAAATACACAGCGGAGTATCAAATTGAGCAAGTTGGAGAACATCATCTAACCGTCTGGATCGCTGGCAGAAAAGTTGACGGTTCACCATTATCAGTAGCAGGTTCGTTCAAACACCAAATCCTGTGGTTTTTATCCTAGATGCAATCATCGAAAAAAAGTGTTTTTTTTTTGAGTGTTGGATTGCACATCTAGCCTACCATTGTATGCAAAATATTAATTGTATTGAGTTATGAATAATTATTTTGTAAGATGGAAATATTGTTATAGTTTTTGCCGGTTTTGAACAACGTCTTAGTTCCATTGCCGCTGATAAGCTACATGAATGTTCGATTGCCTTGATAGTTACTGTTCAAAATTCTCAACTTTCTCAAAATAATCTTATGCAACCTAAGTTTCATATAAACATTCTCAAAAATTGATTGGGGTTTGGTTTACTTTAACGTAATTTGATACGGCTTCCTCTTCTTTTTTAAATTGATGATAGGTTTTGATAATCACGTCAACAAAAGTTCGCAAATAAGAAGAAGAAGAAACCGTTTGCAGGTTACGCCACAGAAAAAGTTCGCCTGGAACCGTTGGGTGGAGGAGCGCCGAATCAGCCAGTACAGTTCTATGGTAAGTTAAAAGAGGGAAATAGAGGAGTAAAGAAGTGAGAGAGAGTTGAAAAGAGTAGGCGTTGCGGTAAGGCGGAAGCGCGAAAATTCCGAAGCAGTAGCGCGTATACAACACAACTACACAGTTCAGTTCGTATTCCAATTCTGATAGCCTGTCAGTCGGTTTTGTTAAAAACGAATTGAATTCTTTCCCGTTTACCTCCTTTCACTACTTTCTTCTATTCACCCGAAGTTCCTCGGAACTATTCCTTCAACCTAACAATATTCTCTAAGAAAACAACAAGAATACCATTAGCATATACCGCTCACTAATTAGTAGAGCGGTATAGGGGTGATGAGTGACGGACATTCGCTTCATGATGAGGTTGTCCATGTCGAAGGAGACAGCGTGGCAACCATAACAAGACCAGAGAAGCCTAGTTACTACTCTCAATTATATGTTATTCCTGCAGTTGATGCTGTGGAGGCTGGCAAAGGACAACTCGAAATCTCGGTGAATCAAGGGAGAGTCCCGAATAATGTGCAAATGCAAGGCGCTGGAAGGTTTGTGTCCTCTAATTTTCAACATTTTTCCCTTCATTTTATAAAAATGTATTTATGAGAATAAGGTCTTTTAGATGCTTGGTCACATTCATTCCACAACATGCTGGTACATACGTTATCGATGTCACATTCAATGGAGAGCAAGTTCATGGTAACACTTTTCATTATTTTTCCCCTGTTTTCATTTCATTTTCTCCTCCCCGTGGAAAATGCAACAAACAAGCAAACGTTTTGAATACACTAATCCTGTCAGATTATCACGCTGCCACAAAATTACACTGGTTGTTGATTCTCTGAGTATAAGTCCAAGTTTTAACAATGAAACATAAAACTGTAGAAGTTGTGAGGAGTAAAAACGACAAGTCTCTTTCTTGACTTCTTTGTTTATTAATTGCAGGCTGCCCGATTAAAGTGGAGATTCTGCCAAAACAAATAGGTCAGCAAATTCACGCCAATTTGACGCCGACCGCTGTTTCGACCGCCATTTCAGCAGGTTTGTCCTTATAAAGAAATAAGACTGTCTTCGCGAACGCATTGACCATAGATTGACATGTCCTCCCTTAGAATAACATGAACTAAACTTTTCTCGCTAAGAAATAGAAACAAAGGTCAATTGTACGTGATTGTGCGGAAAGAAACAGTAAAAACTGCAGACACTAAACCGGATACTATTTTCCTTTCTTGTTCAGCAAAACTTACACTTGGTTTAATCTCTTGCGCAAAAATTATAGAGTGAGAGGAATAGAAATAGCATTATATGGACATATAGTTTATGCTAATTTCGATTACGGTATTGCGAAGTAGGCCAATGTGGTTAAACGACGTCGAAGAAAAACAACATTTTAGGAGGAACATCTTCAATTGCTGGAGCATTCCGAGAAACTGCTCGTTCACCACTATCAGCCAGAAGCCCAACTTCTCCAACACTTCTTCAACATGCTCGTCAACGTAGTGAGGAGACAATGCTTAGAAGTCCACAACTCCTTAGAGAATCCAGAAAAGCTGATAAGCCATGGCAATCGGTACGAATATTTGATTTGGAAAACAGTATAGCTTTCAAAAAAATTTTGGTGATCCAAAATAAGAGCAGCAAGTTTTTGAAAATATGTTTCAAAAATTGGTAGTTAAGAGGGATTCCACACAATTATTGAGTGTACGGCGGCATACTTCTTCAAACTCAACCGATTCGGTTGAGTGTGAAAGAGTGTGCCGTCATACTTTAGCCCCTTCCTCCAAAAATTGTCTGGAATGCCTCTTAAATCACTTACAATTCTGAGGAAGAAGTAATAAAATTTCGAATTTTGGGAACAGGTTCTAGAGGACTGAAATTCACTGAAATGCCATTTTCCTGTTCACTTCAGATGTTCAACCCTTTTTTCAGTCATATGCCCCATCACCATCTCGTAACGCTTTCTCTCAATCTCCACACCGTGACTGGAGCGCTTCAACCGTCTACGACCGAGTTTATGGATCGAGCAGTGATGTGGAACGCACACTATCTCCAAGTGATCCATCAAGAAATCGTAATATTCGTGAGACAACAACAGTCATCCACAGAACTCCATCGCCAACTGGTTTGAGGTAAATTCGAAACACGATTTGACGGTTCTTGTCCTCTTCTAGTAGTTGTGACACAACAAATTAGGCGTTTTCAACCCTTGTCTATGTATGCATGTGTCTTCAAATCATCATTTATTTTCCTCTCTCGTTTTTTTTGCTAACTGGTGTCAACAATCAATTTACGTTGTCACTTATTTTAATAGATGTTACTTAGAAAACTTTTTTTAATTCTTCACTTTTCATAAACACGCTGTCCTTTACAGATCCACTCAGATTACTGAAACTATCACTCGCACTACTCACCGGTCTCCATCGCCACCAAGGGGAGCATCTAACACCTCGTACGGAAGTGTCAGGTACCGTAACTATCGTTTTGTCTGTTCTGTATGCTTGTAGTTTTTGGGTCTTTATTCAAAAAATCAGTTTTTTCTCAAAAATTAATTTTCAGAACCCAAGAGTTTGCTGAGCGCATTGCTCGTTCCCCATCACCACTTTCATATCAAAGGGAATTCATCGAGAAGCGAACAACTTACAGGTACCGAGATGGTTTTTATTCTTCGATTATTGTTTTTTTTTCAAGATCACCCTCGCCAGCTAGAACTTCTAGTGTAGCTCATTCGCATATCAGTGAAACACCTCTGTCACCAATTCAAGGAATGGATACTCCATTTGATACAACTGAACGAGTGAAAAAAGTTGAAAGAATGGATCCGTTGGCTGATGAAGAAGAACGAGAACAACGCAGAGCCCAACTTGAAAGAGACAATAAAACAACTCTTGGATACACTGTTGCTCAGTATGGAGACAGTCGTTCAACGCCTGAAAGACGTTACTTCGGAGACACACTCGATAAGAAAGATCGTCCACCATCTGCTGGTTACTATTCATCTATCCAACAAAGATCAACTTCTCCGGAGTACTCTACTGTATACGAGCGATATGAGAAAAAGAACGAGAAACCAGACTTACCACCACCAAGAGTCGAAGGACATGTGTCTGCTAGCTATAAAGGATATGAGCCTGTTTATTCAGAAGTGACAACCACTAGAACCACGACAACCACAGAATACGAAAACATCGACAAGAAACCAAATGTGCCAAAGAAGAGATCCTCCACTCCAGAAGGACATGTTGAGCCAGCCAATGACAATGATAATAAACAGACATTCTTGAGAACTCAATCTGAAAAAGTTTTCGAGCCAGTTGAAACGCACCTTCATCGGTCGGATGAGAAAGAATCGATTTACGACCTTCCACCACAAGAAAAACTTCACAAGTATCCAGAGGAGCCAAGCATTGCTCTTTCGGAAAAAGCACATTCAACCGCTATTTCCGACTATGCCAGAGGAAAAGAAGATGATATCTATGAAGCATCTCGTAACGCTTCTTACCCACCAGCACCAAAAATAGGATATTCTGAAACAAGAGAAGAATTAGGAAACTACAATCGTGCCAAAGAAGATCACTATGGAGTGGTTGGAGAATACCCACCAGCACCGAAAATCGCTTACTCCGACAGCAAAGAAGCAGTTGTACGTGATAACTATGCTCGTGCAACAGAAGATGCGTATGGAACAATTGGAGAGTGTCCACCAGCACCAAAGATTGCTTTAAAGACTGATGATTTGAAGGAAACACAAAAAGACTATGTTCAAGCTAAGAATGCCGACAAAAAAGAAGACACTCCATGCCCTCCACCACCAGTCATCGAGATTAGCAAGGCTGAACAAGCTCGCAGAACTGAGGAGTACCTTCGTGTCAAATCAGAAGACGATAAAATTCTTGCCAAGCACGGATTCTCTAGAAAGCCAGAGCCATCCATTGAGATTCAGGAACCAGTCACAGAACAAATTCGTGATGATGTTGTTGAGGCTGCGATGGCTCCAGAAGTTCCACTTAGACCAGCCGAGGAGCTTCCTCATTCTCCAGCTCCATCTTCGAGATCAACTCCAGCTACAACTCCGAAAATGTCTTTGAAGTTCAAGAAAGATGGGAAGGAAGGAAAACCTTTCGACTTCGGAAAAAGCAAATTTGTTTGCAAACATGATGTTATTAAAAGAGGAAAAGAAGTTGAAGTCAAATTGGAAGGAATTAAACTTGGAAAAGAAGATCAACTTCGTGTTGTTGTTTTACGTAAGTTGAAATCAATTGAATATATTCTGAATTGGTTTATTTTCAGCACCAGCAAACAAAGTTGTACCTGGAGCGAATGGTGGACCACCAACTGAGATTGAGCCTAAACTGAAGAAAAGTGGCGGCAAATATGAAATCACTTTCAAACCAACAGAAGTTGGAACTCACAAAGTATTTGCATATGTAAATGACATTCAACATCCACTTTCACCATTTGCTGTCCGCGTCTACGATGCTTCCGAGATTATTGTCGGCGAGATTCCACATCAATCAAATCTCAATGACACTGTTGAGTTCACAGGTAAGAAATAGTGAAAACGATGTCATGGGAAACTGAGATTGTAACTTATTACAGTTGACGCCGGACGTGCTGGTTTCGGAAATCTGGAGATGGCTATTAAAGACGCCGACGGTGTCATCATTCCTTCTCACGTTGCCCAATTGGAAAGTGGATCTGCCAAATTCTTGGTTACATTCACTCCAGCTACTAAGGGAGCTCACACAGTCAATATCACTTTCAATAAAGAAGTATTGAAGCGTAAGTGAAAAGTTTTGGTTTATAGAAAAAGACAACCACTCAATTCTTTCTCTTTTTCAATGTTTTGTTTTCAGATTCTCCATTTGAAGTGAATATTGTCGACGCTCCACTTCCTCCAGTTGTGCTTGAAGCTCCTGTCGGTTCGGCTGCCGTTGCCTCTCCATCATTGAGCAAAAAAGAACTGAAGGAGCAAGAAAAGGAAAAGAAAAGAGAAGAGAAAGAACGTGCTAAACGGGAAAAAGAAGAACGTGCTACCCTCAAAAAGGAGAAGAAGGTGAGTGTAGGTCTTTTTCAGTTTTATTCCACATGCATTTGTTTTTTTTTGTAAGATGAACAAGAAGAAAGAGAAAATCCATAATAGTGCAAAAGGCTGCTTGTGTATTTTTATACATTAATCCCCATCACATTTCATCAAATCAAGTCAGAGTCAGGTTAGAACCACAAGTTGAAGTGAACAGCACAACCTCCTCTTCTCAAAAAAAGAATGCTCATCCTATTTCACTGAATGTGATTGTTTACGGTTTCACCGGCTGTGGGGGGTTCTCAACATTGCGTACCTTCGCATTTCGATCAGTTCGCAAACATAATCCCATAAAGGGATTGGAGACAACAGAGACATTAGGATAGAAAAGACATTAGAAACGACCTTGTCCGTGTCACATCAACTTCAAATCATTTTTTGATTCTTCCGGTTGTGTTCTTTATAACCGTTTAGAAAGTTGTTCAGCCTTTCGAATATTGTTTCGGAACAGAAAAAATATAGCGTAGATATGTAACATACATTTCCGATAGAACGTCTTCCACTTATTTTTTCTTCTCTAGTACACATAAGTGGGAATTCGCTAGATAGTGTACACTGTTCCACTACTCCTATTATTCTATAGTTGTAATTTCCTCTGATTTGAAACACTTCTAAATCCGTTCCTATCAATTCCCAATTTTATCTTCACAAAAAGCCTTTGCGATAAGAAATATGCATGAAAACCCCATGCCTCAGAATAATTTGGTAATTGATCGAATCGAGTCCTCGTAAAATTATATTTTCAGAGCAAGACACATAGATTCCCAGCCAAAACGACTGTATCAAAGATTCCATCCCTGTCAAGGGTAGGACAACCGTCCTCCCTTGTGGTTGAGGTATCCGGTCACGATCAACTCGAGATTCGCGTCCTTGGTATGTTTACAACTAATTCGATCAATGATATCATTTCAGAACATTTCAGGAAACATATATTTTTGTTTAGGTTCTCAAAAAATCACTCCTACACTTCTCCATTTTCCCTTTCTGCATGATCATATTTTAACCATTACCCCCCATTAACACAAAGTTCGGAGCAAGTTTAGTTCACTTGTTTACAGATAGCAAGAAGAACGAAATTGGAACCGAAATCGTTGAAATCGAACCTGGACACATGCAAATCAACTTTACACCAGCTCAAGTTGGAGATCACGAGATCGATGTTCGATATGGCGGAGTCCCAGTCACTGGTTCTCCATTCACTTGCCGTGCTTATGATCCAGCAAAAATCAAAGTCGGAGCTATTCCAAAGGGTCTTCTTGACAAACCAGTTTATTTCACTGGTGAGAAAGTTTCAATGGAAAATAATGACTAACTATCCATTTTTCCAGTTGACGCTTCTGAAGCCGGAGTTGGAAATCTTGAAGTAGCTGTTTGCGAAGGACGTGTTCCATCAATGGCACATGCTTTGGGTCATCATAAATACGATATCTCATTTGTTCCAAAAGATGATGTTGATCACACAATCACCGTTCGTTTCAACAATGAACCAGTGCCAGGTATCAGTTTATGCACCAGCATTGTCCTATTGGCACGTTTCAGGATCACCATTCATTTGTCAACTTGTTGCCACCGCTCAAGCAACCGCTACCGGGGCCGGCATTGAGAGAATTCCAGTAGACGAAGAAACCGAGATTCAAATCCAGACAGATGGTAAGATTTTTCAAACCTCAATTTCTCTGAATCCATCGATTTTCAGATGTCGATGCTTCCCCAGAAGCCGTTGTACTGAACCCAAAAGGAAACGATGTGCCAGTCAATGTCACTCGTAGTCGTGAAACGAGACACTTTCACATCGCTACTT
>GL379794.1:1543804-1679254 GCA_000143925.2 Caenorhabditis brenneri
GCTGCTGCTGCTATCGGAACAGGAGCTACCATGGCTGCTGTTCAGCATGTCAGACACACTCCACAACATTCATCTGAACAAGTTCCAGTAAAGCAAACAGCTACAACAGTGCTTCAGAGAACTCCAGAAATTAAAGAGAAAGTTGAGAAGACTGGATTGGCAAGAGAATTGAACTCGGCTCAAGTTGGACAGAAGAAGGGATTTACCATCGAGCACATCAACAAGTCTTCTGATTGCAACGTCGTTATCACAGGTTAGTAGAAACTGAGTTAACAGCTTATTTGCAAATGATCGATATGAAAACGGTATACACTCCTGGGTTTTTTAACGCTTAGTGCTTATTTTGTGTTAATATCGGCTAATTGGGTTAACTTTTGTCCTGTTTTTGTCTTGAATGTATGTGTGTTATGTGTTATAAAGCTCCCGATGGATCAATGGTTCCTGTGACGATTCAAAAATCATCTACTTCGGCATATTCTGAGTTCACACCGACGCAAATAGGTAAGGGTAAAACATATACTTTCTTTTGAAAAAAGTCTGGCTATAGGAGATCATCTTGTGGAAATTTATTTGGATCATGAAATCATCGACGAGTTCATAATAAAAATTAAAGATGAGAGACATACCCTTCCGCCAGTATGCCTTGCTGGTCAGAAATACTCATTTGATGGTAAATATTACAATAACAAAGATTCAAATTTTAAAGTTTATGTTTCAGTTAACTCTGATGACAAAAACAAAGTCCGCGTAACAATTCGTGAACCTTCCGGAAGAATGTTACCAGTACAAATGGAAGATTTACCAGATGGAGGAGTACGTGTCTCCAGTCGCTTCAAAGAAGTTGGAACCCACTCAATCGACGTTTTTGTTGATGATCAACCTATTGGAGAGCGCAAAATGCAAACAGTGATTGACCCACTCAATGGAGCGCAATTGGTTTCCGAGCCAAAACGTGAAATCGTTGGAGAGCAGACTGAGCTTAAGATTCTCATTGACTCTGGCGTTGAATCCCAAGTTGAAGTTATCATCGAAGGACCTGATAGAGAAGATAATGAAGTTTTCATGAAGAAAGTCTCGGAAACTCTGTGGTCTGCTGTATGGACACCAAAAGTAGAAGGAGAACACGAGTTGTCTATTTTGGTAGCTGGAGAACAAATTCCTGGATCACCCTTCCAAATTCATGTGTTAGATCCATCAGCAGTTAGAGTGATTGGATTGAAGAACGCTCCGGTCGGAGTAGAGCAACAATTCAGTGTAGACTATACTAATAGTGGTGCCTCAATTGCCACTGTTGAAGTGAGACACGGAGATCAACCAATTCCAACAACTGTCAAAAAAATGAAGCCTGGACAGCTCCTTTGTACATTCACACCATTCGTAGACGGACCTCATCAAGTAGATGTTATTATTGACGGTGTCCCATTGACTGGTGAGTTTTTCTTGCCTCTAAACTTCACATGACTGTAATATTCATTAATTTCAGAAGGACCATATGAAGTCTTCATCAGTCATCTTGGCACAGTACGTGCATCTGGAGATGCTTTGAGAAAAGCTCAACGAGCCAGAACAGCTCGTTTTGAAGTGATCAATGTTGAACAAAACCGTGGTGAACTTGATGTTATGGTGTCAGGTAAACACCACAAGAATGCTCAAAACACTCCAACTCCCTATCCCGTGCTTCCTTCTACCAAAACATGCAAAACTTCAACTCATCAAATTCCAATCCCTACTTTAATAATAAAATTTCAGATATTTCAGGCAAAATATGTTATGTGTGTGTGCATGTTGAATGTTGTTTTAATGAGTTCTATGTCTCTGTCAAATTCTAAATTTCATTTTTCAGTTTCACATAATTTTCTTCACTGATTCTAACACATTCGTATTTTCATTTTCAGACCCGAAAGGAGGACCACTCCCAGTCCGTTGCTACAAGCAACAAGACGACAGTTACTGGGTTGAATTCACTCCAGAACATCTTGGAACTCACACCATCGAAGTCACTTTTGGTGATGTTCCAGTTCCAGGATCTCCATTCAAAACAGAAGTTATTGACCCAAAAAATGTCGAAATCCGTGGACTCTCCGAACAAATTCTGCTCCGTCATGCCACCACCATCAATGGTAAAAAATGAATTGGTGTTTACAAATATTTCAATTAATAATACATTTCAGTTGATCGCCGTAATGCTGGAAATGGAGAACTTCAAGTTGAGGTTACCGACCCAACTGGATCTCCACTTCGCATCGAAACTCTCAAATCGCCAGGAGGCGAAGACCGTATTACTTTCTTGCCAAACCAAACTGGACCACATAAAATCAATGTTAAAGTCGCTGGATTCCAGATCCCTGGTGATTTCACAATTGTACAAAAACCTATTAACAACAAAATTTACAGGATATCCACAAACAATTTTGGTTAGCGAGCAAGAAAAACCAGCGGTCTATGGTGCTGCCGTAGATCAATCGATCAAAATCGGCGAGCCAGCTTCTCTAATTTTTGATCCAAAGAAGAGCAACGGAGGTCTCAAAATTCATGTCGCTGGACCTGACAGACAAAAGGTTCATCACAATGTTATGCGTCGTCCAAATGGAACTTCCGAAGTCGTATTCTATCCTGAAGAAACTGGTGCCTACAATGTCAGTATTGATTTCAACAATCGTCCAATCTCTGGAAGTCCTTTCCTCGTGAATGTCGTCGATCCAACCAAAGTCATTGTCAACGACTTGGACATGGATCGCGATGGAACTCTTCTCCTCAGACTCGGTCACTCGAACTCATTTGATGTTGACGCGACGGCAGCCGGACCCGGTATTTTTTTGACGCAAAACAAATTTATGTATAGAATTTCAGGCAAACTTCGCGCGGAAGTTCGAGATTCCGACAGTAACCTGCTCGGTAATGGCCCGGTTGTCGAGGACATGGGACAGGGAAAATACCGCGTTCGATTCAACCCAGATCAACCCGGAAAGTATGTCATTGCTCCCAATATCTTTGATTTCGGACGTGAATAAGTAATAAAAAAAGAGGATTTCAGGTACTCGATCTATTTGTACTGGAACGAGTTGCCAGTAGAGAGCGCATTCCCAGTTAGAGCCCGATCGTCCGCCGAAGACTTGCCAACCACATCACGTGCTGTCAGAGAACCTGTACCACCACCAATCACAACTACCTATCACACACGGTAAGACTATTTTATAAAGGAAACCGATTTAAAAAAATCATTTCAGTGAAAAGTCTTCTGGTTCGAGTATCGATGACGAGATTAACAGAATAATGGTAAGAGGAGATGGACTTCACAGAGCTGTACTCAAGGAACACAACGAATTCATCATTGATGGAAGTGATATCAACAAAGAAGGACGGATCACAGCAACATTACTCGGTTCCAAGGCAGATATCCCAGTTAGAATACAACAGCTGGGTCATAATGTATACAAAGCCACGTACACACCGCTGACTGGAGGAACATATGAACTACACATTCTTTGGAATGGAAAGCACGTGAAAGGATCTCCGTTTGCTGTTTCTGCTGATACATCTGCTCACCTTGCTGATTTGATTGATGTAGACGCATCTACTCTCAAGATTGGAATCATCAATGAAAATATCAAAACATTGATTGATACCCGCCGTGCTGGATCTGGACAGCTTTCTGCTCTGTGCATGGGACCAAACAAACCAGCATACTGTGAACTCTATGACCACAGAGATGGAACATATGCATTGTGTGTGAGGCCAGCTGAAATTGGAAAACACACTTTGGTGATCAAGTACGACGATGAACATGTGAAAGGAAGTCCATTTGTTGTCCACGTGTCTCTCCCACCAGATCCGTCAAAGGTCCGTGTTTATGGACCAGGAGTTGAACATGGAATCCTTTCTTTGTTCAAATCCAACTTCGTTGTGGAAACCAGAGGAGCCGGAGCTGGACAACTCACTGTCCGTGTTCGTGGCCCAAAGGGAGCTTTCAACGTAGAGATGCAACGTGAGAAAAAGAACGAGAGAACGATTCACTGCAAATATGAGCCAAAAGAGCCAGGAGATTATCAGGTACTAAATTGAATGTCTTTTTTTTCTTTTTTTTTCACCAAACATCTGTATTTCAGGTCGAAGTCAAATGGCATGGAGAACACGTCCCAGGAAGTCCATTCCTTGTCATGATTGTTGACACCGAGAAAGAACTTTCTCGATTCCTCCGCGGTGAAGCTCCATCTCCAACACCAGCAACACCCTTCATTCCACCAGGATGGGTTGCCCCACCACCACCAATGTTCCAAATGCAACCAGGACAACAGCGATTCCTCCCACCACCAGGCCATTTCGGTCCAATGGGTGTTCCAAGTCCATATGGATCCGTACCTCCACCAACCAAACATAAAGGACGCAATCATTGATTTGATTTGATTAGTGATACCTCAACTACGTATAATATTTTTCAAAATTCTTTCATTTTCTATTCGCTTATCTGAAGTTACTAGCAATCATTGCTGTTTTAGCTTATTGGTTTATATTCAACTGCAAAAAATATTTTTGTTTAGAAATACAAATTCCTTTCGCTTTTCCTTGTCTTATTATCCCTTATACAATGTGATACTTTCTCTGATGATGACACAATTCTTCTTCATTTATTTCCTTTTTTTTAAATCGCTCATTTGATTTTTACTTACTTTTTCAAGAGAAGAATAATCCTGCCAAATGTTTTTTGTCTATTCTTACCTAGTTTCCTTTCAAATCTGAATGCTCATTAACACAATGAACAACATCCTGTGCTCCGCTCTTTTCTAATGTCTTTTGTAGAACTTTCATCCACTTTCCTGTCATGATTTAATAGATGTTCTAAAAAACAATACATAATAAAGTTTCACAAACCCAGCAGATACATGTAATACTACAAATAAGACAGACCACAACAACATCACGACGTTCTTATCAACCACAATCAGCACCACAATAAAGACTACACCGTGGTTGATATATAGAAACAATCAACCTCTCTATGTTGACCGGTTTATTTCTCTGCGTTTCTTCAGTTTATTTCTAATAGAAGAAACAATTTGAATTCCTTATTTTCGTAATTTCTTATCGTTTTTTCAGTTATCATGCCCAATTTGGAAAATGAACTTGTTCTAAGTGAACTGAAAGGAAATGTTCTCTGGGTGACTTTGAATCGCCCGAATAAGTATAATGCATTGACTCGTGTTGTAAGTTTGCAGAAAATTATTTGCGGGAAATTGTTTTCATTTTCAGATGTTCCTCGAATTATGTAGAATTTTCAAAGAAGCGGCTGATGAAGATGAAATTTCGTTTGTTGTTTTCACAGGAGGTGAAAATTTGAAAAATATATCTCACGCCAATTTTGTTTTTTTTCAGGTAAAGGAAAATATTATTGTGCGGGAAGTGACTTCTCTCCAGCTGAACTCGCAACTTTACAGTATGTATCTAAATTGTTTTCTGGGGGTGTTACTACCATTTCAGTGAAATTGAGCATCATGGGTACAAACTCTTTGTGGACATACTGATCAGTTTCCCAAAACCAGTTATTGCTCTAGTCAACGGACACGCTGTCGGGATTTCAGTCACCATGTTGGGACTAATGGATGCAGTTATTGCTATTGATACAGTATGTCATTATTACTTTGAATGATACCCGATTGTGTTTTCAGGCAACATTTTCTACACCATTTGCTGACATTGGTGTCTGTCCAGAGGCATGTTCAAGTTACACACTTCCAAGAATAATGGGTTATCAAAAAACAGCTGCTTTGATGTTGTTCAGTGAGAAGTTCACAGCACAGGAGGCCTATATTGCTGGATTAGTAACAAAGGTAGAGTTATTACTGCACAAAACCATTCACTCTGATATGTACAACTCCGAACGTAACCAGAACCGGAAAGCATAAACCATTTGGAAAAAAGAAACATTTTTGAATGAGAATTTGTTGGAATATCTACACATGGCTAATAAGTGTCAACGGCAACACTTTTTGAAAAAATTTGATTCTTTCAAAAAACAAGTAATCATTTTTTCAGGTACTTCCATCCGCGACATTCGAAGAAGATGCCAAGAAGATCTTGGATCGATACGCCCAACTTTCCCCATTTGTAAGTTTTTGGAATCGAAAAACTAATTCAATTGTTTTCTAACATTTAGACAATGAGCGTCGGTAAAGAATTGATGAGAACAACAGAAATCAAAGACGCGCTCCTGACTGTGAACAGAAAGGAAGAAGTTCAACTGAACGGTATGTTCTCACGTGAAGATACCATCGCTCGACTCACTGCAAAGTTCATGAAGCCTTCTAAAATTTAATGTTTTTTTTTAAGTAGTTCTGTAAACTGGAGTTTTTGTATCATCAAACAATATATATCGGAAAAAAAGTTTATTGGAATCCGAAACTACAAAGACAAAGTAAAATCCCGTTGAGAGGTTATCTACTGACCATAAAAACTAAACAAAGAACAATTATACTTGAAGATAAAAAAAAAACCCCAAGAGTCCAATCTGTTCATTACTAAACTAGCCATTAATCTATCCGTAAAGCTATTGGTTGTTGTTTGTTACATATACCCAAATTGACCATAAACAAAGTTAAATCAAATCCCGATTGAAGCATACCCGATGGGGCTTGTACAAAACATGACGAGAAGTTCAAGACACCTGTAAATGTATACTGTATAAAAATTTCAAAAGTCTATGACATACCATTTAATTTTGCGATACTTTTCATAATGATGGAAAGATAAAAACAAAGACGAGCTGGAACAAGTTTGAATCGACCGATAGAGCCATCTGAAAAACGAAACGATTAGATGTTTCATTTTCTCACTCACTATTTATTTTCTGTTTTGTGCTGATTTTGCAACCGAAGATTTTGGCTCCGAATCAGATTCTTCATTCAACTGTATGTCTGCTCCTTCTTCCGGTACGGAAACTTTTCTCTGCTTCTTTCTGGTAGCGGAAGCGGTTGTTCCAGCATTTCTTCTTTTTGCCGCCTTTTTCTCTGGCTGCTTTTTTTCTTCCGAGAGGAGACTCTCATCAGGTTCTTCAGACTCCAAACGAGCAGTTGTCGTCGACAATTTAGCATTCTTTCGTTGCCCAGAACGAGGTGTCTTTACGGATTTCTTTCTCGGGTTATTCTTCACTTTTCGAACGCGACCACCGGATCTTTTCTGCTCACCACTGTCATTTAGTGTTGCTGCACTTGTCGATTCAGTAATTTCGAGAGTAGTGGTTACTTGACTTCGTAGGTGTGCCTCGAAATAACCATCGAAGTCTTCTGATTTCAAACTATCAAGATTGAGTTGAGCCAACTCAGCAACTTTTTTCTGTTCAACGAAGTGTTCTCTCGCACTCTTGTTCCATTCACCAGCTGCTTCGAGCTCACTTTTTGATCTTAAGAGCTCTCCAATAACTTCCGATACTCTTAAATTCAAATGCATTTTGATAATTGACTTCCAATCATTCCAATCATCGAATTTTGGCGGTGGTGCATTTTCAGTGGAGAAACGGAAGAACCATTTCAACCATGGAAGGGAAGAATTGTTGTCAACTTTGTAAACAGCTCGGATCAAGATCCTTAATGGTTCTTTTGAGAGGTTCTTAAAACCTGCAATTGTTTTGGCGGCCTCGACTCGTTCGTCAAGGTTTGTCACTTCGAAGAAGTTTTGTTTTGCGAGGTATACGGTGGATGCAAGTAAGGTTTTCACAATCTTCGTTTTCAGTTCTTTGGAGCTTTTATATGCGAGGTTGTTGAGCAAGGCTGTACAGAAATCAATCACTCTTTTCTCCTCAATGTTAGAGTCCTGAAAATTATCAATTTTTGTCTCTGCAACTTTCTTTTTTTAGTTACTTGAACTGGTTTTGAGCATTGGAAATCCGAGAAAGTGCTCACTGGCCACAGGCGAGTTTCATAGTCCTGACACTCATCGTAGTCGCGGTCATGGGTCTCGCACCGTGCATACCCTTTTGATTTAGGGCTAAGAATTGGAACTTTACAATTTGCTGCAAAAATACGTTCATTTCTAATTGTTTTGAAAAACGATTTCAATTCACTTACAAGGTTGATTGACCATCACTGTAGATAAGACGCCCGCCAGCTTTTGATAATCATCCACAGTCCGTTTAGTAAGTTTCTCCTTGAACAATAATGTTATTGCATTCTTCCTTTTCGGGACATGATTGGGTGTTCTATTGTTTTCCTCGACCCATGCTATGCACGAATCAAAATCCTCTCTATCCAGAGTGGTCAAACGTTTTATACTGGCATAAAGGCGATCATTTTCACTCTTCTCCATGAATTGAACCAGACTATTGCCTGAAACACTTTTCATTTAAAGCTCTAGTTGGAAAAATGTATATACTTTAAAGTTTTCATCTATCCTAAAAATGAATCAAGCGTCAAGAGGGATACTTTTCGACTCACCAATATCATTCACACGTGTATCATTCTCAACTCTCCCAACGTTTTGTGATGTAGCTGCGATCGAATTGGCAAGCGGTGCATCCAAAATTGCACCTTCGTCTAATTTAGGCAGTTTCTTCTCTTGATGACGTTGCGATGTTGATGGATTGTTCCGACGTTTAACTGCACGTCCGTTCATTTCTTTATAATCTACTCGGGCAATGTCTCTGGCTTCCCGTGGTTTGACTCGAACTGAGGAAGTTCGTACGTTCAACTCCTTATCTTTTTTATTTGAATCTTGGGTAGCGCTGACTTGTGCCATGACTTTTTGTGTTGTTGTTGTTGTTGTGCTACTGCCGCCATCGTTATTGAAATCAAGTAAAGAAGCCTGAACATGTTCAGATTCTTCAGAAGATGACGAAGAACAGCACAAAGACGGAAGTTCTTGTTCTGGTCCTGAATTTGCACCCTCACGTGATTTTCGGGATTTTTTGACCGCCTTCTGTAAAACAATTATTTTTTGAACGTGAAAAAACAAAAATGAAAAATCAATTACCTTTTCCGGCAACGTCAACACATCAGCACTATCTGTATCTTCTTTCGGAATTTGAAGCTTTTTCTTCTTGTCAGGTTTGTTAGCTGGCGGAATTTCTTGCTTCATCATCTCAGAAATTGCTCCAGTTTCTGGATTTCCAGGTTCAGAAACACGTTCCGAATTCAAACTGTTGTCCTCTTCGATTGCCAGGTTATGAGAAACCTCATCTAACTTATTAACAATGCCAGCTGCTATTATTGGGCTGTTTCTCGTTTCAGAGGATTCGGTCACCTGATATTCTCCAATAGCAGATGCTTGGGGCGAAATTGGGACCTCTTGCTCCATCATTTCAAGAATTTCTTCAGTTACTGGATTTTCAGGTTTGTTAACGATTTCCGAGTTCACACCTTCTTCCTTCTTGGTAGACAGGTCATGAGAAACTTCAATGGAACTATCCACAGCGTCCGCTTTTTTCATTGAGTTGTTCACTGTTTCAGAGGAATCGGCGATCTGATAATCTCTATTTGAAGACGCCTGGGACACGATTGGATTCTTCTTCTGCATCATCTCAAACGTTTCTTCAACTTCTTGATCTCCAGGTTTGCTGACCAATTCTGTGTTCACACCGTCGTGTTCCTTGACAGACAGGTTATGAGTAACCTCAGTAGAACGATCGACAGCTTTCGATTCTTCTGTTGTGTTGTTCTCCGTGTCAGAGAAATCAATAACCTGATTTCCTTCAATCGAAGATAGCTGGAGTAAAACTGGGACTTCTTGCTTCATCATCGCAAACGATTCTTCAGTTTCTGGATTTTCGGGTTTGGTGAAAAGTTCAGAGTTAATACTGTCTTTTTCCTTGATAGACAGGTCATGAGAAATCTCGGTTGAACTATCGACAGGTTGTGCTTCTTTTATTGAGTTTTTCTTCGTTTCAGAGGAATCGATAACCTGATGATCTCCAATTGGAGAGGCTTGGTGAATAATTGGAGCCTCTTGCTTCATCATTCCAATCGTTTCTCCAGTTTTCGGACTTTCCGGATTAGTAAGATATTTAGAGTTCAGACTGTTTTGTTCCTTGATAGGTAGGTCATAAGAAGCCTTAGTGGAACTATCAACAGGTTGTGTCTCTTTCAATGGGCCGATCTCTGTTCCAAAAGGATCGGACTCCAGATAATCACCAACTGAAGATGCTTGAGTCGGTTGACGGATGACTGACGTTCCGAGTCTTCGTACATCGGAGTTGTTCTCTTCGACCAGAAATTCATCAGCAGAAATAGATTGTATGATTTCTCGATTTTGATCAAGTGCTTGAATGGAGCCATTATCGGTCGTGAGAATTTTTGAATTGACATGCACCTCTTCAGAACTTTCCATAGTCCCTTCTGTGGAGATTTGTGGAAATCTTGTGCCGTCACCATTGTTCACAGCAGCGTCGGTCTCCACAATTCCACGCTCCGTTTCTTTCTCCAACTGTTTGACACTTTCAATATTGCTATGAACGACAGCTTCTGCTTTTGTTTTTGAGTCAGTCTTCATTTCAGAGAAATCAGGAGACTCTTCAGAATTGTCCATAATTTTTTCTTGGGAGATCCGTGAAGAGCTTGTACCGTCACCATTGTTTACAGCGGCGTTGGCTTCAACAATTTCACTTTTCGTTTGCTTTTCCAACTGTTTGAAACTTGTAGTATTTCCATCAACGACAGTTTTTGCTTCTTCCCTTGACATCTTTGTTTCAGAGGAATCGGTAACTTGGTAATCTCCAATTGGAGATGATTGTTCCGTAATTGAGGCCTCTTGCTGCATCATCCCTACCTTTTCTTCAGTTTCTGGACTGTCAGGCTCAGTGAGATGTTCAGAGTTCACACTGTCTTTTTCCTTGATAAACAAGTTATGAGAAGCGTCAGCAGGAATATCAACAGCTTCGGCTCCGTTTAATGATATGCTCTTCGTATCAGTGGAATCGGTAAGCTGATAATTTCTGATGGGAGATGACTGGGGCGGAATCGGGACCTCTTGCTGCATCATCTCAACAGTATCTTCAGTTTCTGGATTCTCGCTTTTAGTAAAATATTCAGAGTTCACACTGTCTTCCTTCTTGATGGACAGGTTATGGGAAGAGTCAGTGGAACTGTCAATAGATCCTACTTTTTTGAGTGGGCTGTTCTCCGTTCCAAAAGGATTGGTTACCTTATATTCTCCAACTGAAGATGCTCGAGTCGTGTGACCATCTGATTGACGGATGACTGACGTTTCGAGTGTTCGTACCTTAGAGATGAACTCTTCAACCAGTAATTCATCAGCAGAAATTGATTTGACGATTTCCCGGTTTCCGTCAAGTGCTTGAATAGAGTCATTATCGGTCGCAGTAATTTTGAAATCAAAATGCAACTCTCCAAAACTCTGGATATTCTCTTCAGTGGAAACTTGTTGGGAGCTCATGCCGTCACCATTGTTCACAACAACGTCTTCAGTTTTTGAGGTTTCAGATTTGACAACAAGTTCAGAGTTAAGAGCGTTTTTCTCCTTGATAGACAGGTTTTGAGTAACCTCAGTAGAACAATTGACAGTATTCGCTTCTTCTGTTGTGTTGTTCTCTGTGTCAGAGAAATCGGCAATCTGATTTTCTTCAATCGAATATGGCTGGGGTAAAATTGGGACCCCTTGCTTCATCGTCCCAAACGATTCTTCAGTTTCGGGACTTTCGGGATTGGTGAAAATTTCAGAGTGAAGAGTGTCTTTTTCTTTGATAGACAGGTCATGAGAAATCTCGGTTGAAGTATCGACAGGTTGTGCCTCTTTCATTGAGTTTTTCTTCGTTTCAGAGGAATAGGTAAATTGATGATCACCAATTGAAGATGACTGCTGCACACCTTCAACCAGTAATTCATCAGCAGAAATTGGTTCGACGATTTCCCGGTTTCGGTCAAGTGATTGAATATAGTCATTGTCAGTCGTGAGAATGTTGGAATCAAGAGGAGACTCTTCAGATTTTTCCATATTCCCTTCTGTGGACATTTGTGGAGAGCTCATACTGTTAACATTGTTTACAGCAGCGTCTTCAGTTTTTGGACTTTCAGGTTTGACAACAATTGGTTCTTGGGATTTTTCGACTGCATCCTGAAAAAATTAATTTTTTTGAACATGAATAAACTAAATTGGAAAATTAATTACCTTTTCCGGCGTTGTCGACCCATCAACACTATCTGTGTCTTCGTTTGGAATATGAAGAATTTTGTTCTTGTCAGATTTGTTAGCTGGAGGAACTGGAATTTCTTGCTTCATCATCTCCGAAATTGTTCCGATTTCTGAACTTCCAGGTTCAACAGCACGTTCCGAGTTCAACCGGTTCCCCTCTTTGCTTTTCAGGTCATGAGAAGTCTCAGTGAAACAGTCAATAGTTTCTGGTTTATTCTGATGGATGTTCTCTGTTCCAAAGTGATCGGTCATCAGATATTCTCCAACTGAAGATGCTCTAATTCGCTGAGTATCTGATTGACTGATGACTGACGTATCGAGTGTTCGTTTCCCGGAGTTGTTCTCTTCTACCAGTGATTCATCAGCAGAAATTGATTTTATGATTTCCCGATTTTGATCAAATGCTTGAATAGAGCCATTATCGGTCATAGGAATTTTTGAATTGACATGCAGCTCTCCCGACCTTTCCATAGTCCCTTCTGTGGAGATTTGTGGAAATCTTGTGCCGTCACCATTGTTCACAGCAGCGTCGGTCTCCACAATTCCACGCTCCGTTTCTTTCTCCAACTGTTTGACACTTTTGATGTTTCCCTCAATGACATCTTCTGCTTCTGTTTTCGAATCTACCTCTGTTTCAGAGAATTCGGTTGGGTGATCAGTTCCAACTGAAGATGGGTGACGAGTAATTGGGACCTCTTCCTGCATCATCTCAGTCGTATCTTGAATTGCTGGATTTCCAGGTTTGGTGGCCATCTCAGTGTTCAGACTGTCTTTCTCTGTGATAGACATGTCATGAAAAGCCTCAGTAGATTTATCAAAAGCTTCGTATTCTTTCGACGGGCTGCTCTTTGTTCCAAAGGGATCGGCAATCTGATATTCTCCAACTGAAGATGCTCGAATTCGTTGGGTATCTGGCTGACGAATAGCTGACGTTTCGAGTGTTCGTGCCTCAGAGTTGTTTTCTTCGATCAGTAATTCTTCATCAGCAATTGATTGTATGATTTCCCGGTCTTGGTCAAGTGCTAGAATAGAGCCATTATCAGTCGTGCGAATTTTTGAATTGACAGGCAGTTCTCCAGAACTATCTATGTACTCTTCTGTAGAGATTTGAGGAGAGCTTCTGTCGTTGTTTACAGCTGCGTTGGTCTCAACCAGCTCACTTTCCGGTTGCTTCTCCAACTGTTTGTTACTCGTACTATCGATATCAACGTTAGAAACAGTCGAAATCTCTCTGTCAGCATTTTTCGCTTGGTAGTTGTCCCCAACTGTTACCTCGGGGTTGGCACCAAAGTCCGTGGTTTCGATATTCTGCTGCGAAGCGGCTCCCATTGAGACTGAGTCAAGTTTTTCAGTTACTTCGCTGATTTGAGATTCATTAGAGACAGTATCTCCTGGTTGCTCTTTTAGTAAGCTTTCACTATTCACACACAACTTCTTACTACTTTCAGCATCAGCGATATTTGAATCAGAGTAGTTTCTTCTGATTCCAATGCCGATTTTTGGGCTCGATTCAAGGTCCAAGCTCAGTGATTTGATTTCTCTGATTGCTGGTTTCTTCACAGAATTGGTTCTTTCTTCAACGCTGTCAGTTTCATTCCGCCGAAACAACGTATCCTCATCAGCTCTATCTGAGTGTCTTCGTAGATCAGACGTTTGTTCGGCTGTCCGTTTCGAAGCTTTGATGGAAGGAACTTGTGTTGACTTGTAAGATGTAGAAGATCCTTGTGATGAAGCGTGAGAATAAGATGTTTGGAGGAAGGGAAGAGGAGAACGTCGAACTGAAACGAATAAATGTATCTCGATTTCATATATATGAGTTATAAACTTACATGTAAAGGCTCCCAAATCGCTGTCCAATTCGGGATGAAGACTCATTCCAGGGTTTCCATACGAAAGTTCCGGGATCTCCTCTACCTGAAACCTGCATTTAGAGAAAAGAAACAGCGGTTAACATCTTTATAGATTTTTGTGCTACTGAAAACATAGATTTACTGTTTTGACCGAAACAAATACAGTCAAAATCCAAAAAAACACGTTTTTTGTTTTCACAACATTTTATGAACATATCAATCTTACGTACTTCACATAGGGTGCAATCATATTGACCGTGCGGAGTACACGTCCACATTTTTTGATCTGAAAATTGAAATATACTTAAGAAACGGTGATTAAGTAAAACGATGAGTAGAACACGGACTCTCCAGTGAACTTGTTAACAGAAAGTTATACTTTTCGAAAGCCATGAACTGCTAAAAAAAAGCACAAGCAGATTGAGCCGGGATAGTGATCCTTCCTTCGTAGAAGGTAGAATACAAAAAGGAGAAATCGGGAAAGAAGACAACCAGTGGAAATAAAATCTGTGAATATCAGCACGGTTGAAAGAAGGAATGAGCAGAGCGGGCCGTCTCTCTGGGAAATAATTCGTTTTATCGTTCATAAAATCAGATTCTCTGGGAATATAGTACTTTCCCATCTTTCTCTGGGAAAACAGAAAAAAAAAACTGTTGCTGAACTTCTGAACTAAAAAACCAACGACTCCAACTTTTTTAAACTGGACATTAACAACAAGATTATCTTTAGCACATGTGGCATCAGGATGATGAGACATTCTGGAACTATAGCTCTAGACGGAACAGTCATTCTTATTTGTAAAGCGCCCGTGGAAGGTGTCCGTTCATCCTGCGATCTGTCGATATCGCCAGTTTCTGAGGAAGCGAAAAAAAAGGGAACACGTTGATTTGGACAATAGTAAAGTCTGCTAATGCACCAAAGGCGCAAAAGCCGTTCGGTGAACTCGTTTCGAAACAAGGTGTTATAATTGAATGCTCAGGACAATAATTACTTACACATCTCTGTGAATATTCGTTTAGAAATACTTCAAATGAGCCTGTGAGATTTCCATACGTTAATCATTCAACTAATTGAAGTTCATTATGAACCTATCAAACTGATTATACCACTGAAGCTTTTCATTGTTTTCTCGGAAGTATGTGAAGTCCAAAATCACAATGCTTTTATGGACCGTGTGAATTCAGACGTTTGCTAATAATCCTGGAGTTGCGGGATAATTCTGGAGTTTCGTCGCATCATTCATTTATATTATGTAGAATTGAAAGATATAGGAAAAAACATCTCCGAAATGATCAAACGTTATTTTTCAGTTCGGTTGTACAATTGACTATAGGATAAGCTCCAAAAACGTTTCAGTGATAATCCTCAGAATCGAAACTGACTGTCAATTATTAGTTTTATTTGCATTAGGTTGTGTCAATTTTGCGACATGAAACGACATAGAATTCCGAAGGGAAGAGGAATCCGTTCAGAGAAAGATCCGAGTCCTATTCTGAACCAAGATATGGTCCATAAATGGTTGAACCAGGTCTTTCGTTGATTCTCTTTCTTTTTTTTCAATTATTACGGGAAAAAAGATCAGCGACCTCCTGGAAAGTTCCTTTTAACGCCAATAAACTAATATCCGTGAGAATGAAGACGCTCGGACCCAACGGTTCATATCTCGATTCAGAACAATCTCGAATCTTGCTCTGAACGGAGTCCTCTTTTCTTTTCTACTATATTCTGCGTTGATTCATGTGTTAATTTTTCTTTTCGAAGTGTGAACTTCTTGTTCAAATGTCTTCCTTATATAAAATTCTTTTGCATGTTATTTCTTCGATTTCGTTTATATTCCAATATAATTTTTTTTATTGGAAAATGTAATCATTCAAAATTCTTAATACGGTGAATATCTCAACTTGCTCATTCAAAAAATAATATATCTCATCAATTTCATTTACTCCAATATGGATTGAGTTGTCATCGCAGAGAGATTGATTGGAGGTGGAGAAGATTAGTAGATCTTATTGAGATAATGTCATACAAAAAGATGTGACGTCATTCACTCATGTTTTGATTTGTTTCTTGAACGCTAACAATTTTTGACAAGTGGCGGTAAAACTTTTCTTCCTATTCTTGTTGTCTCGAAACGTTTACTTTTTTGTAATAAAGAGCAATTCGTTTTGCAGTTATTGAAATAATTAGTTATAACAGTTACATTGAAACCAATAAAAGCATTCAGATGACGTTATCAATCAAACAATTATTCTCTCAAACATTCATCCCAAGAACCGTATTGTCATTACTAGAATTATCCATTACTTCGATTTTCCCATTTGTGGACTTTGCCCTTCATTATCGCTGCTATTATCGCAATACGCTACGGAGACACGTAAAAGATAACCAATTCTTTGGGTCACCATCTCTTCTCCTCGGTTTTCTTTCTTTCTCTGTCCAACATACTACTCTAGGCCAGATTGTAGGGAACAAAGTCCGAGGAGACACACAGTGAGAATATAAGTCAATGAGAGAGGCGCAGAGAAAAAGACAGAGAGTGTTGATGTACACTGCCACACAAAAGAGTCGCTCGGTCGACGTCTTCGACCAGCCTGTTCTTTTTTTTTTGCGTGCACCTCTCATTATATGACCTTCGTCTTAATCCACCCATTGATCGGGCCTTTTGGTTTTCTCTCTCTTTAGTTTTCCTATCTCGTTCATTTTTTCTCACGAACAATCACTGAACTAACGTTTCTTTTTTCAGAATGCTTAGTTCAACTTGCACCGCTGCTGTTCGTGGACTCTCCACCACCGCTCAACTTTCAAAAATCAACAATGTGACTATTATTGGAGCGGGATTGATGGGATCCGGAATCGCCCAAGTGTCGGCCAACGCCAAGCTCAACGTGACCGTTGTCGACAGCAATCAATCGGCTCTTGATAAAGCTCAAAAGGGAATCACAAGCAGTCTCCAACGAGTTGCCAAGAAGAAGCATGCTGAAGATGCTGCGGTAAGGTTTCTTCCTTTTTCCGTAAAGTTTTTGAGATTGAGAAAAATGGAGAGATCTTACAGGCTCAAACCGCTCTCGTCAGCTCTGTACTTGATCGTATCAAGATGTCGACCAACGTCTCCGACTCTGTGAAGGACGCCGATTTGGTTATTGAGGCTATTGTCGAGAACATCGATATCAAGAGGAAACTGTTTGCCGAGGTTGAGGCCGCCGCTAAGCCGTAAGTGAGAAATGGGAAAAATTGGGGCAACGATAAGATTATAGTGCTAATAGGATGGGTAGGAAGATGTATTAAAAGACCAGAAGCAAAGCCCTAAGCAAAGCAATAGATAACAGAACACTCAAACACTCTATTGAAATCCGTTAACATGGCATTGAGCCTAGTGAAAACAAAAATTGAAAGGAAAGTTCTTTCGGACACCTTTCATTTGATGATCCAAATAGAAAACTACAAACAGCCTGAGGAAAGCCTGTCCAGTTGGCCAGCCTCATGCCGTTGCAGTCAGCCTTAAAGCAGCTCGTGCTTGACTCCGAAGCACTGATCTAGTAACTTATTAATGTAATTTAGTGCTAAAGTTTAGAAGAACTTCCCGGAAAACCGATTCCAAAGATTAGTGGGGTTGCACGAATCTGAAGATAACTGAAACTCTCTATTGAAATCCGTTAACATGACATCGAGCCTATTAAAACCAAAAGTTGAAAAGAAAGTTCTATCGAACACCTTTCTTTTGATGATTCAAATGAAAACCTACAAACAGCCTGAGGAAAGCTTGTCTAGTTGGTCAGCCACATGCTGTTCATAGTCAGTATTAAAACAGCTCGTGATCGACTTCGAAGCAAATGATTGAGTAACTCGTTCTTGTAATCTAGTGCAAAAGTTCAAAGGAAGTATCTTCCCGAAAAACCGATTCCAAAGAGTAGTGAGGCTGCACAAATATGAAGATAACTGAAACTCCCTATTGAAATCCGTTAACATGACAGTGCGCCTAGTAAAGCCGAACGTTGATAGAAAGATTTCATCAGGCAATTTTTATTTAATAATCCAATTGAAAACCCACAAACAGCCTAGAGTATCTAGTTGGCCAGCCACATGCCGTTGACAGTCAGAATTAAAACAGCTCGTGCTTGATTCCGAAGCAACTGATTGAGTATATCATTCATTTAAAATAGTGCATACTTCAAGAAGAAGTAACTTCCCAAAGAATCGCCTCCAAAAATTAAGTAGGTTGCACGAATATGAAGTTATGATGATCTTAGAAAGACTGCATTCTAATTCATACAAACAAAAACGTGTAGAGAACACTATAGAGGTTAAAAGGAAGAAAATAAGCACTGCAAACCAAGAAAAAGAAACACTGCAACCTAGTTCACTCAAAGAAACGTTTTATAGAACGACGTTGATCACCACCAACACCTCATCTCTTCGCCTTGCCGACATCGGACTCAACTTGAAAGATAAGACTCGCTTCGGAGGACTTCACTTCTTCAATCCAGTCCCGATGATGAAGCTGCTCGAAGTTGTCCGCCACAACGACACTTCCGATGACACTTTCAACAAACTTATGGAGTATGGAAAGACTGTCGGAAAGACTACTGTCGCATGCAAGGTATTAGACACACTGCAGTCACATTCTAATTAAACTTGACTTCTTACAGGACACTCCCGGATTCATCGTCAACCGACTCTTGGTGCCATACATGTTTGAAGCTCTCCGTCTCTATGAGCGTGGGGATGCTTCCATGCCGGACATCGATGTCGCCATGAAGCTTGGAGCTGGATACCCAATGGGACCATTCGAACTCAGCGACTATGTTGGGCTCGATACCTGCAAGTTCATCATGGACGGTTGGCACAAGCAGTACCCGGATGAGGTCGCCTTCAAGCCAAGTCCACTTCTCGACTCACTCGTTGATGCTGGAAAAACCGGTCGCAAATCCGGAGAAGGATTCTACAAGTACAAATAAATCAATCAGCTGTGCAATAATGCTACCTTGTAAAAAATCTATAAGCTAATAATTGTCTAGTTAAGTTTCTTATGGGTTCTACGTGGCCAATAAACGTGTAAATGACAGTGATATCTCTCTAAAAGTTACGTAGTGCGGTAAACTCAAGTACTAATCACCAGATACCTTTCTTCAAACAGCTTCAGCACGTTCAATCAACGAAAAATGTCATCATACAAAGCAAAGTAACAACGGGACTCAGAAAAATCGAAATATTCGTGGAAAAACACGAGAATAATGCAAAAACAAGAATTGAGTCAAGCAAAAAAATCAAAACACGGGAAAAGCGCCAGCATTATGCACATGTGAGTACGTGTAAGTGAGGAGAAGAAGGAGAGAATGGGCGTTTGACTGCACACTATTATTATCTTGTTGGAATAAGAAAGAGTTAAGAAATTCAATACTAAACCTAAGTTAACGTAGTCATAGTAACCAAGGCACAGCGAGAGGAATGCTCCGCTGCCTTCGGCCAGCTTCCTTTCCAATTGATTTGCTCTGGGTAGAATTTGGAATGGAGCTACACAATGAGGACACTTTCTTGAAGAGAAACTGCTATGATATTGAATGTGAAGAGGGATTGTTTCTGACACACCGTATGCTCCTAACTCTTAAACACACTTTTATTACATCTTTCTTCATTCCACATCAGAACACTTGCAATACAGCTGCGAAAAGAACAACAACTCAAAGTCCACAATTAACACACAGATTTATTTCGATCATTAGATTACTTCAAATTCAGAGGCGAGAGAAACGTTTGGCAAAGCTAATTGTTTAGCGGGTGTGTAATTGGCAAAGATTAATATAAAATATGAAAACGAAAAGTGAAAGAAGATGAAATTTATTCAACATCTTGATCGTGCTCATCGAACTCTCCCTCGTCATCGGCGGTGGCTTCTTGGTACTGTTGGTATTCCGAAACCAAGTCGTTCATGTTGCTCTCAGCTTCAGTAAACTCCATTTCATCCATACCTTCTCCAGTGTACCAATGTAAGAAAGCTTTGCGTCGGAACATAGCTGAAATGACAGATTTAGATTGAAATATTCAAATTTATTCTGAATCATAAAATTTCAAAATCTTATTAGCTTTGGTAGTATATGCTGAACACCAAATTACCTGTGAATTGTTCACTGATTCTCTTGAAAAGCTCCTGAATAGCGGTTGAGTTTCCAATGAAGGTAGCCGCCATCTTGACTCCTCTTGGTGGAATGTCGCACACGGCAGTCTTGACGTTGTTTGGAATCCATTCGACGAAGTACGATGAGTTCTTATTCTGGACATTGAGCATTTGCTCATCAACCTCCTTCATACTCATTCTGCCTCTGAATATTGCAGCAACAGTCAAGTAGCGTCCGTGACGTGGGTCACAGGCAGCCATCATGTTCTTGGCATCGAACATTTGTTGAGTGAGCTCCGGAACGGTCAAAGATCTGAAATGATGTTGTCTATCCTGGTCTTTTATTCAATTTAGATACCGGTATTGTTGACTTCCTCTAGAGGTGAGTGGGGCAAATCCAGGCATGAAGAAATGAAGACGTGGGAAAGGAACCATGTTCACCGCTAATTTGCGTAAATCGGCGTTCAACTAAAAGGTTACGTCATAATTAGGGCCTTTCTTCTTCTGCATCTTACCTGTCCCGGGAATCGAAGGCAGGTGGTAACACCACTCATCGTCATTGACACAAGATGATTCAAATCTCCGTATGTCGGTGTCGTGAGCTTGAGAGTACGGAAGCAGATGTCATATAAGGCTTCGTTGTCAATGCAGAAGGTCTCGTCGGTGTTTTCAACGAGTTGATGGACGGAAAGAGTAGCATTGTAAGGCTCAACGACAGTGTCCGAAACTTTTGGGCTTGGAACAACCGAGAAGGTGTTCATGATACGATCCGGGTACTCCTCACGAATCTTCGAGATCAGAAGTGTTCCCATTCCAGATCCGGTTCCTCCACCCAGAGAGTGGGTCATTTGAAAACCCTAAACATTATTTTTCTTATTTTTGAACATATGCTACGAGGCTGCGAATCATTCGCCTTATGTCGTCAATCCATTACTAATTGCTTTAAAAAAACGCATGTGTTTAACGTGGTTGTTGTACAACACCTCTTCACTTCTCACCAATTTTCTGTTTCCGTCGAGGACTCAAGAAACAGGTGCTCAATACTAAACAGGAAGCAACAAATTAGGTACACGTAAGGCGTTGAACCATAACCTCCCCCTCTTTTCGTTTTCTTTCTCGTTTTCTTGATTCATTTTGAATTTAGCCTGTCAAAACTAGTTACCTGAAGACAGTCACAGCTTTCAGCTTCCTTGCGAACAACATCGAGAACATTGTCTACGAGCTCAGCTCCCTCAGTGTAGTGACCTTTGGCCCAGTTGTTTCCGGCACCACTCTGACCGAAGACGAAGTTGTCAGGACGGAAGAGTTGTCCAAATGGACCTGCTCTCACAGAGTCCATAGTTCCTGGCTCCAAATCAACAAGACAAGCACGTGGAACGTATTTTCCTCCTAAAAAATGCAGAAATTTTTGAGAAAACAATCAAGGACAACTATAGATTTAGGTATATATGCTATTTAGTCTGCTAGTTCCTACAATTGAAAACACATCACTTACCGCTAGCCTCATTGTAGTAAACGTTGATTCTCTCCAGTTGGAGATCCGAATCTCCGTTATAAGCTCCAGTTGGGTCGATTCCATGCTCATCAGAAATGACCTCCCAGAACTGAAATTGGCAATGAGACACTGTTTCCTACAACTGTTCCACTTACCTTAGCTCCAATTTGGTTTCCACACTGTCCTGCCTGGATATGAACAATCTCACGCATGTTGTCACTAAATTATATTTATTAAAAACAATTATCCAAAAATGAGAAATACGAGGAGCAAAGAATAGGGCTCTCAAAAAAAGGGGTAAGAATGAATGACCAAAAAAGGTTATAAGAAGGTGGGTGTGTCCTAAAAAGGACGAATGGGAGGTGGATTAAGGCTTGTTGCCTTGCAGGTGCCTGACTAGTGAAGCGTATGTGCGCGCACACGCAGAGTCCCTGCTTCATCGATCCCAGGCCGGAGCTGCCATGACAACGTCCGCCAACAAACGACAGCCATTACTCCGCGGTGTTTATGTCGGGCTGGTTGAAGCCGGCTATACAAAATGTCCGAATTGCTCACACTCGTTTTGCATTTCCGTTAGGAGGTGGAAGCTGCCGAGATTGGGAAAATAGGAGAGAACAATTCAGAGAAACACCTCAAAAAAATGAAGAATAGAAAAGTTTACGCGGGAAATCTGAAAGTCTTTGAAGAAACATTCGTAAGCACAAAGAAAATCCTATGATCGAAGCTTCAAATATTCAGACTGACCAGATGGTTGTTAATCATCTAAATCAAAGTGAACCATACAGAATTGAATGCTATTATCAATTTTTTCAGAAACTGCCACAGGCGAAAAATTGATTTCACTGATGAGCCTTCTTCACAGTGCACCGGTTATTATAATTGGACTAAAAAACATTTGTTTTGGAAACACTTAAGTAGATTTTTTTCTTTTTTTTTTGGAAAAAAAGTTGGACGTCCATTTTCTGAAAAGCACGTTAACTCGAAGCTTCTCATTTAATTTTCTAACCGATGAGATTGAAACCAACTTGTCGGACGGTTGGAGCACTTTTCTTTACAGCTCATCAAATCGTCAACCCACAGTTTTAAAAAACAAAATTCATATATCCAGTTTGAAAATTTTGATATTCACAAAAAATACCAATAATATCGAGATTGGAGAAGATGAGAGAACAAGTATTTTTGGAATTGTTTCAAGCAGACCGTGCTTTCCCGAGTTCATGTAAATGAGCAGATTTTCTTTTTTCCCAGTAAGCGAGAGTGAGAAGAGAGTTTGTTGGAGTGGAGATCCTTATCTTATAAGTCGAGTCGTTCAATAATTTGATAATTTGTGGAGGATCATCATTCAGTTTGTAAGCTAGATCCCCTGAAAAGAATAAGTTGCGAAACTGATATATTGAGTTCTTGTACATTCGTTGTCATTCCTCTCACCACTATTAATTAAAAACGGCGATGGGAAATATGCAAACTTGATTATGTTGTGGGATTTTGTCTGCAACTCGATAATTGTTTTCCTGCCAAGAGCTGCAACTATTAAACTAGCGTGGTCGTCTTCAACGACTTGCCGAGTATCCGCCTGAAACAACAGTTGAATAATTTTCCATGCTTGATACAACTGACCGTTACAACCACTCGATAACCTCTTATCAGTTTTTCATTCAGATTGTAAGCTAAGCACCCAGAACCATCTCTCGTCATTGTCATTGGTTCGAAGTCAATATGTGTAGAACAGACTGAACAACCTAAAAGTAATAGGATGTTAGAAACATGTGTTTCCAATATATCTCTCACTTGCATGAAGTGGAGGTGGAAATAACTCTGCAAGCCGTTTCTTTTTCAGCTTTTCTGAAAACTAATATAAATTTTGAAAAAACATCAAAATTTATTACTCATTGAAACTGGCAACACTGGAGGACATGGTATAGCTCTCTTTGTTTTGGTCTTCAATATATTCGAATCCATTTTTCACAGTCTTTCATGAATTATATCTGAAATTCGTTTATGATAAAACAATGAATTGCTTGTGAAACATAAAACAAATTTTGAACGACAGCTTTAGTATAGTTTTTATTGAACTTTTTTTTAAAATTAGAATTTGTATTTCATCACGGGATAAACAGTTTTTTGAAGATTGAATTTCATCCAGTATGAAAAAAAGTTTTTCGGAAGTGTGATACTCCATGACGACCATGGTAAAAAAAAAAAACTAAAAAAGAAATTGAAAAAAGAACTAGAGTCCAAAATCTAAAGGAAACTGAAGCTTTACAAAATCGAGTTTCTTAGAGTGCAACAAAATGAAAGACACAATTCGATTATCAATCTTATATATCTGCACTGAGAGAGAAAAGAGAGAAGTGATAAAAGAAAAGAAACAACTTTGATCGATTGAGAGGAACATCGACAGGTAGCATGATTCCGAAAAAAATTGCCACTTCTTGTCGGCATCAGGAGGGAGGGAAACGAAAAAGATAGCCCAGTGTCGCAAGATGATATCGGAACATTATATAACAGCGAACATTCAAAATTTTCTCACGGAAATAAATAGAAAATATTATCATTCTTGTCGTTGTCATGAATTGAAAACTTTCGAATTTGAAAAATCGCTTTAGAAATGTGTTCTCTTGAAATAACAAAAGAAGAAAGCCAGCATAACATCATTTCTCAATATCTAGCGGTTTCAACCATGGTTACGGAGAAAACCAATAAAATATTTTATGCGAGTCACTCTAGGAATATAATATCTTATATCCGCACAATCGAAGGTAAAAATGGCAATAACTTTTTCTACTTTTGTCTCTCGCATTTGCTATAGGAAACGATGAATCATCTTTTATGAGCATCGGGCACAATGCGGCAGGTAAAAGTCGATGCTTCTAGATTGAAAAAATCGCGAAAGTATTGCCAATAACGACATAAATACGAAGGTGCCCAAATCAGGAACTTTTTTTGTTTCACATTGGAACTGCTCCTGAACAGAACCATTTCGTTCTCAAAAATACATGTAAACTCTCATTTTGAACAATTTCGACTTAAGAAATTTGTAATTTCGAATGCCATGCACTGAGTCTATTTTTCAAAGTTTTGTTTCTTGCTCACCTTTTTCAACACATTCCATTCGAGCGACCTGTAACAAAAAGAAAAACACGTGATTATTACGCTGTCATAGCATGAAGTTTTTTTGTATAATTCAACAGTTGCGAAATCAAAATAAAAAATGGATATGGTGCTTGAAAATAAATAAAAGTTGGTACTGGCCAGCATTGATATGCACTTAAAATCACGAAATTGGTAGATGACATCTCCGAAATGGCAGATTTGGTATTATTTTGACAAGAAGAAAGTTGAGTGAGACTATATTGTTTTTCCTTGTTATCCTCTCCAGAAACGATAGAATGCGTACATGAAGATACAACACACAATGCATCCAATGACGAAAAGGATCCAATCTTCACGAACACGTCTGTCGATGACTTGAAGAGTGGAATTAGAGAGTCCAAGCTGTAATTATGAATTTATAAACGTGAAAAAATCAGAATCCTCACAGCTTTTCCAATTCCATGCATTTTCTGGCTGACTCCTCGTAAGCTGAAGTGTTGAGACTTCAAATTGTCGAGAACGGCGGAGCCTTGACTGATCAACTCGTCCAGCTGAAAAGTGAAATTGTGACTGGTTTTGAGACAAAACTGAAAAAGCGGCCAATAGAATCCTATTATCCAGTTTTTTTTTTTTTGGAAAGAACATCGTCCAGAACAGGGAGAATGAGCTCAGTCTAACTTGCTACCTCACAAAAGTGGAAAAAAAATTGGAAAAAAAGGCGACATGAAGAGTGTCTTTTTTCGTGACATTGTACCAAGCAACGATTCATTCTTCCACTTTGAAGAAATCAGATATGTAATGATAGAAGAAACTTACGCGGTTGTGAGACGAATGGAGACGGTCGTTGAGCAGGAGTTCATGATCGCCCATCGAGAGAGCTGTGTCGTTGGGTCGGAACCTAGAAGAAAAGTTGTATAAGAATAAGATCACTACAGCGAGTTTGAAGTGTGATATTAATCGTAACGAGACTCGTTTTTGAATAATAAGTTGCGCTCTGTTCTTGTTTTGATAGCGAAACACACGCTTGAAGCCGGTGACGCTTCTTCCAATGGTTGCGTGGCCTGATGACCGGTTATCATTTTACCTTGTCAGCCTAACATATGTTATTCCATATTTCTATTCATGGTGGTCGGGTACCAAAATTTACTATGATCAAACCGAGATAGCGAAGTACCCGCGGGTTCATTCATGATTTTCCCTTCTGAATTCAACATCGCACGTCAAGGCTAGAATTTCGTTTTTTATCTCGACTACATGAACTATTTTTGTTCAAAACGATCTCCGAGCTAATGTTCAGCTATGGGATCATTACCAGTCACTTTTCCTTCTTTTCACCAACTTTACACCCGAAAAACACATACCTTGTTCTCAAAAGCTCGTCTCTCTCGGAAGCTGCCCTCCATCTTTGTGTCATCCTTGTATGAACTGCAGAAACTGCCATATCCACTCTTTGAACATCCGCCCGCAACTGATCAACTCTCATTCGAGCCTGCAACATGGTTCATATTGATTTTTTCCCGGAAATCACTTACTGCTTGCCGTCTTGCTGGAGGTTCTCTTGACACATAGTTTTCCAGTGTTTGACAGTTTTCTTTTAGTGTTCTGAAAGCTTTTTGATGAAGTTTTTGTGGTATTCTGTGAGAAAACTAACGTGATATCTGCATAAATACTTTGAACAACCACTTGTGCGTCCTGTTCATTTTGTGTCCCTTCCAATCGTCCGAGGTCGTGCTGCACCTTTTGTAGTAGAAAATTTGTGCTTTGGTATAGAGCCTCCATTGCTGAAAAAATATTTTAATTAAGAAAATGTTGTAAATATGCAAATTGAAGAAGCTTATCGTATAATAAAAAAATCTCCAAATAAATGGTGAGTCGTCGTCCGCAAACACCTTACGCGCAACTGCACTATTTGACGTCACTCTTGAACGGCATCGAGGAAGAAAGAAGGAGAAGAAGAAGAGGAGGAAGAAAGGCAATTGTGTGTGTATCAAACGAAAAAATGTCGAAAGAGGAATGGCAGAATAGCAAAATGAAAGAAGGAATGAAATAAAAAAAAAAAGAAAAAGCAGAATGCAGTTCATTTGTCATAGTAAATTTTGGATTGAAGTTCATTGTACTTGTTTCATTAATATTTTCGTATTTGAGTACCAATTGTTAAAGTAAAGTGAAAAAAGTGGGCTCGTCTATTGAGTAGAATTCTTTGAAAAAATCTCATCCCGACAAACAAAGTAAGATTATCTTATCTTGAGAACAAATAGGCGGTTATTGTTAGAAAACTCGTCGAATAACAATTCACCAAGGGGAAGTTATTTTTGTCAACAGGAACTTTTAGAACTTCTACAATCCAAAAAAATTGTTCTATGTTCATTCTTGTACTAAGTTTGATGTGAAATCTAGGTTATCCGGATTTTGACTATCTCATTTTTGCCGTTCTATTTTTTTTTCATTTACTGGAGATTAACTATAACCATTATCATTTTTCTGTTTGCTGAAACCACCTGTTTGCTCAGCATTGCTTTACCCAAACAGTAAACAATGAAGTTCCACAGTCGGATGAAAGAAGCCTCATTGCAAACAAAAGAAGCGATTAGTTTCACTATTTCCGATTTGAAGTTGAATATGACCTCTAAATATTCGGATCATTAGTATTCAAAACTTCTTTTGTCAGCAACTACTTTTCATCCTTACCATAATCCTATTATTCTCTTCTTTCTTTTTTTGCGAAAACAAGTCAAAACCAACTCCATTTCAACTCAATTTGAAATTCTCATTTATTTTAATGGACAGCCAAAAACTCCAACTCCTCGGTTTTTCATACTTCTTTTCTCTTGAAAATGTGTCAGCTTCTCTTTTTTGTCGCTTGTTGAGTTTGGAAGATAAAACTAAAAAAGGAACAAGAAAAACAAAACAACAATATTATTCTTCTTTTTTTTCCAAGGCGGTTGAAAGTTTTTTTTTTTTTTGGTTTTTTGTCACTCAGCTTCCATGAAATTCAGCCAGAAAACTATACGAATAACTCACTGAAAAAGCAAGAAATTTTTTCTCATATATTTTTGGTTCAATGTCATTTCAACTGACTTCTCAGAAAACCCTTTGAAGAAATAAAAATCCAATAACTGGAGCCGAAATCACAATAGTTGTTCCTCTTTGATCATTTCAAATGCCATTTCATGGATGCCGGTGAGCCCACAAACAGCTGTGCTGTCTGCTCTTCTCAACCACTGATATGTGTTTTGAAATGACACTGGCAGGTTTTCCGTTTCGTTTTTTTTTTTCCATGTCATCCCATTTCATTTTCCGTGCCAACTAATTTGCATCTCTCCTCAATCGTTAAGACCTCTTTTGCTCTTCCCCATCTTTTCGCCACTTGAATTTGTAATGATGGAAACAAAAATGTTTCTGGAGAAGGATATAAGGAGGAAAAATTGGATGTACAAGTGTCACGACACGTACATCTATTTCATTTCTTGGTGGATTACTACAAAATAATTTCTAATTTGCTGTTCGCGAGAGATTCTCAGTTTTCGAAACTTCAAATTTTGGTTGAAGGTTTTTCAGTTTTTATTCTTAACATGTGGACAGCAGAAAACATATAGTCGAAAGAAAACTCAATCGTGGTATACTAAAATAGCAAATCATACGTCTCCATTTCCATTTGTAGAGTATAATCCTTCTTCTTATCCTGATAAATAATTGACCGGGCCAACTGAGTTTTCATCTGTTCTCTCTTTCCTTTCTATCCTCTTCTTTCACTTCTTTCACCACTACATCACCAACTTTTTCCATCTCCTATTTTTTTTTTTGCTCCAACTTTCAACCCTATTCCATTTCACTGCTCTTCCCATGAAGCTACTGATGACGAGCAAAGCGAAACGAGGTCCGGGCAGCGTCTAGGAGAATCAAATTTCACTGCATTCACATTGCCACTGACTCTTCTTCACAACACAAAATTTCAATTTTCCTTTTGTTATGCCGCGTGCCTTAACTGCTCAGGACCATCATTTGATTTATTCCAACCGAGCAAGAAAAGGAGAGAGAAATGTTGGGAAAACGGACGTGAGTCGTTTACGTGCGCATTTCTTCTCTGACCAACCAATTATTCTGCTTCGGCAAACCCATCAAATCTCTATTTCTATTCCAGGGGATTCCACAGCTCACTTGCATAATATACATTCCAGAAAGCTATGGCTAGAAAAATATTCTAAGCGCCTTATTTTTTGAAAAAGTATTGTTAAATCCTCAGCTTAATGCCCTCGCAATCTCAAAAAATGTTACTGATTCTTGAAACACGAAAGTTCACCAGTTTTTTAGCTAATTATATTTTCATGTCGTGCATTTTGGAAACCAAATCGCCATAGTCACCAAGTATCTCTTTCTCGTGCGTTTTCCACTATTCGATAAGACAACTTTTTCAAACTATAGCGTTCCTTATTTCGAGTTTCGCTCACTAGTTTTTAGTCCAAAAAACCGTTTCAATCTATGATTTATAAATTTCGTAAATTCATGGACACATATGTTTTGCTTTTCACAGTTACATCGTGATTAACACTTCTAATACAATAACAAGAATAAACAAATACTTGTTTCGCAATTCAACTTGTTTTTGAACATATTAAAAAATCAAAATTCTCCTTTCGAAATCTAGATTTTCGGATTTCTATTGGAAATTGTATTTTCTCTCCTCCAAATCAATCAGCTAGTGGTGAACAGCGAACACATATGATGTCTACATTTTCTTTTGTTTTTGTTTTGACAACTGCCATCCTGCAATCCTGCCATCATATTCTCGCTCATCTATCTATTGGAGTGATGTTTCGGGAGGCACCTGCGTTGGTCGTTTGCCCTTCCTTCCTTGCCTCTTTCCCGTCCCGCAATTATGACTCACTGTCTCTGATACTCCCGTGTTTTCTGCGTATTCTCGTTTACTAATGTTCCTTTTTACTGTCAGCTATCGGAACCTAGCATCTTTTCACCATCTCTTCTCTACTTCCAAATTGTGACTTTGTTTCATCATTCTCGTATTTTCTTCTCAAAACTGGCATAGGTAGTTTTGCTATTCTGCATCCACCATTTAGTAGCCCCACTCAAAAATTTTATATTTTTCCGTGACGCACCATCGTTTTTTG
This sequence comes from Caenorhabditis brenneri, assembly GCA_000143925.2. Lineage (NCBI taxonomy): Eukaryota > Metazoa > Nematoda > Chromadorea > Rhabditida > Rhabditidae > Caenorhabditis > Caenorhabditis brenneri. The sequence continues at coordinate 1,573,614 of GL379794.1, forward strand.
ATAAGACTTTTTCCTTTCTCTCTTCACATGATACTATATTTCAACGTTACTTTCCGTTTATCGATAACACATTTGGTTGACTGTTTTCTCTGCAACTTTCTTTTTCTCCCTTTCTTACATTTCCTTGTTTTCAAAAACAATATAAAATCTGATTCAGGGTACCAGAACCTGTGATATGTGGCGTTCAGAAGAGGATAAACCTAGCACATCCACTGCCTCAGCTAGGCCGTCTAATTCAAAGCATGCAAGTGTAACCAATTTGGAGAGATCTAAATCATCAACATCATTGTTCAAACGGGCCATTAGTCTTCAAGTATGCACTTTTGTTCTTGGAGTGTCCTTCAATGTTTTCAATCTTACAGTTTCTTGTCAAGAACGCAGAACATGTTGTGGATCGTGAGAAAGCTGCATATATCAAAATGAGATACAAAGACACTGCTAAATACGTGATTTGGCCAGTATGTCGTCTTCCGAATAAAATCGAACAGCCGGTGAGTGTTCTCCTTGTTAAAAAAAAAAGGTGTTCAAGTTCTACCCGTCTGTCAATGGTTAAACCCTCAATACAGTTTTAGGGCACCAACTGTAGAAATTTTCCGATGCCTAACAATTTATTCTTTGTCTGAATTCAAAAATGCGATATTTCTTCAGAAACCAGCTCCTCTTGTGCCAACCCCTTCTCGTGATCCCCGAACTGTTCTAATGGAGCCAGACTTGGAGGATCACAAATCTCCATACATGCCAGCTACCATCAACCACGTTCTCCGTTCTGATTCAGAAGACTCAAGTGATGCGGAACAAGTTCTTGAGATGACACGGTTATGATTTCTTCGTGAATGTTATTAGCAGAATGCTCGTTCGTCGCATGATTCTCCTTTTCTCCCTTTTCTAAACTCACTATTCTCCCTTTCATACTAACAGATTAAGTTAAACCCAGCTTGTTGTGATGCAAGTAGACCTGTGTTATGTTTATCAACAAGAATCCTACGTTTTAGTTGCTCATCTACTGAATCGACCAGCCAGTGATACCTTCGTCTTTTCTCCAACTACACATTTCCGGTGCTACAAAAACCAAAATGCGATTCCCATCAAATTCCAATTCCAAGTGTGATTCAAAGGTGATATCTAAAGAATTGTCGACCTTAAACCTGTCATTGTACATTCTGCTTTTTGTCCTTTATTTACAACGTATTCACAATAAATATAATCAAAATGAGATGAGTGAGACAATTATATGAATTAAATAATCATATATATCCGTTTGAAAGAAAGAGGAAACTGGTTTAGAATTCAACCATGAGAGTTTTTCCAAACTCCGACTCGTCGATCAATCCTTTGGAGAGCAAATACTCATCGAAGTCGATGGTTTCAGCGATGCGGATTTGCTCACGTTGACTGAAATTAGTTTTTTATTGAATTAGAAGTCGGATAGTATTAGTCACCGTGCGATTGCTGCTTGTTTGCGGCGGTACTCCGCCATAGCTTGGGCGAAGTCGTCTCCAACATCGAGCATTTCTGGATAGCCTTCATCTTCGCTATCAGTTTGGGAGTCTGCCGAGTTGCTGGACGATCCAAAGTCCCATCCGTTTGCGCTGTCGGAAGAGTCTTCAAAGGCAGCCGTTGAGGCGAGCTCATCATCGGCATCTTCCACACCGGTGACCGTCTCTTCGGCCTCCTCGTCTTCATCGCCGAACATATGACGATTGTAGGCTCGTCGGAATTTCTAAATAATGCAACGCTTATGAAAAGCTTGAAGTTGAATCACAGTCTCAGTCTTACATCGAACTCCTGCTTCACGAGACGATAGCGTCTGTAGACATAACGGAATTCTGGTCCTGCGTAAAAAAGGACGGTTAACAAGATGACCCAAAACATGGCAATTTTATTGAAGATCTGAAAAACAACAACCTGAGTTTTATATCAGTTCCACTTCTAACTGGTTGTCATGGTGACTAAGACGTGGTTAGAGATCAAAAACAAACTCCGAAAAAGCTCTAAAGTTGAAGAAAATTTCAGAAAACCTTCACAAACTCGTACATAAAACATTAGTACTCTAAAAACCTGAAAAAAAGCATGAACTCTTGGAACGCACCATAATCTTGGTAGAAGCTGATTCGAATACTTTTCCAAGAAACTCCTTCAGTGGCTTCTCCCATGTACATTGATTTGTCTCCATTTTGCTGAAAAAAAGCAATTGAAAAAGTTAATGGAATGAAGGAAGAGAGCAATGCGCGTGAAATGGAGAATGAGATTGTTTGAGATTTCAAAATGAAGAAAAAGAAAGAGAGTCGAAGAGGTGCGCGCCTGCATGCAATGAGTGAGAGAGCGTGAGTGGGAAACAACTTATCCTCGTGCTGAGCTTAGAAGTTTTGCCATGTGAGCTGCGTGGAAAAACTCACAATACCAGGAAAGGGCACGAGCAATGAACACTTTTGATAATGAGTGAGAATTGTCAGTGTCTGATCAAGACAGATACCGAGATTGTGAGTAAGAAGAAGTCAGACACGTAGACATAACAAATATTATACACCTGAATTTTGCTTTGTCTTGACTTTTTCAAAACAAAACGTTCGGGGAAACCATGTGCATATAAATTTGAGAAAAATTTTCAATATTTCAAAACGATGAAAACATGTTTATCTTCTTATATATTGAAAACATACGGTTTAGTGGGAGCATCGTCTTATCTGTAAACGGTACCAGGTAGTCTGGTTGACTCTCTGTCCTCCACAGGACTAACCTATTGGAAAACACAAAAAGGAACAATTACATTTTTCAAAAAAGGTATTTTCGTCTACATCGAGAAAAAACAACTGGAGCACAACAAGACCGACTGCGCGCACCTTCTCTCATCTATCTAGCTGTCTCATTCTACCACACTACCTAACGGAGCCAGCATGCTTCTATCGATTTTTGAATCACGGAGACGACACTCAACAACTAGTCTTCGAACACAAATTGAGCAAGAGAAAACGTCTTTGATGGAGTGCTCACACAGAAGGGCTCAACAGAGCGAAGAGAATTTCTCTTGATCTCTTCTCCTGAAAAAAAAGAAGGAAAAAAGAGAAACGGAAAAGGAGGCTAATCTATTCCTTCTCTCGTTTGAACTGAGGGCGACTTTTTTCTGAAAAGCACACAATACTGGATAATTGGCATGGTTCAATGTGATCATGCTCTTTCTCGAAGTATTCATTCTTCATATAAAAACAAAAATAGTTAGTCCACAATATTGAATAAAAATGAGCAATTAGGCAGTACTTATGACAGATTACTTGGTTTTCTTAGTTTCGGTGTCCTTCTTAACGGCAGTACGTCTCTTAAACTGTTTGACTGGATCTTTCGGAGTGACTCCTGAGCGAGCAGCAATTTGATACCAGATACAGCTGTATAAAATGCAGATGAACCAGATGATGAAAATGTATTCGGCTCTGTTCTCGTAGTCAGTTCCACACACTGCGTACCATTCCAATGGCATATCAGGTTCTTGCTAAATAATGTCATTTTTAGTTACCGTTCTAAAAAGTTTGTTATTTTACCTGCTGTGGTGGTCCACCTGGAACACAATGGAAGTCAATGTATTTCTCATCGAAGTTGTCGGTACAGAAATACTTCTGCTTCTGAAGAACGAGACCAGTTGGAGTTTGCACTTTTTGAGTCTCATTGCATGGTCCGATTGGTTGATGAAGACCATCACTGACAATATTAACAGGATCAGAGATCACAACGGCAATCATGAAGAAAAGGTATTCGATTGCGATAGCTGCAGCAAGCTCATCAAACCAGAATCTATTTCCGGTACGAGCATTGACGTTTTTGTTCTGACGATCGGCAAAAATGACGATAAGTGCATAGATGGATAAGAAAGCAATTGTGGTGTATTCCGAGTGAACCTAAAAATATGTACTTTTGGTGGAAAGTTATTAATGGATAATGTACTTTGAAGATATCATGCATTGGATGATAGAGAAGTGCAAATTGAATTGTTCCAAGCCAGAATGCTCCCATCCCAGCAAAGACGACACAGAGAATTTCTCGTGGAAGTCTGATAATTAATGATACAAAAAGATACTGAAAAACAATTAACTTACTTTCTCCAGTCATACTCCTTATCCACCAATTTGCTTCTCGCATACATCAGAATCCATGTGAAAGAGCAAGCAAACGATGCGTGGAAATAGTAGGAGTTCCATGGTACCCAGTTCATTCTGTCGAAGATATTTGGATCGGTATCGTGCCATGTCCACCAGACCAATTTGATTCCCATGATATCATAAGGCATATCAAGCATGACAGCGCCAAGTCCGACGGCTGGTCCATAAGCCCACCATGGAAGATGAAGTCTGAAATGTTAAAAAATGTGATGAAATGGCTCAGATCAAAGTAGTTTGTACCTGCTCATGAGAACAAAGGAAGTGTAGTCGAACATGTGGTAGATTCCAATCAAGATGTACAATGGAGCTCGAGCACCAAAGAAGGTGAGGATTCCTTGAGCCTGCCAGAAGTTGTCCATGTCAGGGATCCAATAGCACAGATTCTCTACATTCAGGGCGTGGATGAGGATTCCAAACCATACCAATACAAATCGAGTTCCAGAGCGCCAGGCGTGAGCGAATGTGAGTCCAGCAAGAATGAAAAATAGGATTTCTCCGAAGAGAAATGAGGTGTGATTTTCATAGATTTTCGAAACTTCTTGATACTTGCAGATCCAGTCAAACCACTGAAAAAGTTTTTGTAGGTGAAGTTTGCTTTTCACTAATTTTCAACTTACTTGTATTGCGTGAAGAGCTCTCTGTCCCCATTCTTTGCGAGTCTCCGGTCCCACATCAAATGGCAAGTTGTCGAAAACGTAACGATCCATAAGGTAATCCATTTCTGTAAAATTATCAAAATAGTTCGACAACAAAACTTGGTATGAACAATAAAGTCTTCAGAACGAGTTTTGTGAGTAGAACACCATTCCTGCCGGTAGGTGTACCAAATGAGAAAACGGAAGGAGATGAGTAAACAAAGATGATAGAGAAAAAGGTTCAGTGTGCCAAAATCAGAAAACTGATGAAATAGCTTTGTTTCTGGTAAAAATCATCCACAAAACCTTTTTCCTGTGTTAGATAAAATACTTCAAACAAATCTTAGTTTTGCATATGCGCTTTATCGAGAAGGTTTGGGAATGAGTCATTGCTACAACCAACACAGAAAGTGAAGAAGGTGTTTGTACGTGTATGTGTGCACGAGGGTGATAGTGCGTCCCTTTCGGACAGTTGACCTCAATCGATTGGCAAGCCGTGGCCAGGAAAGTAAACATAACAAGTACATGGCTAGCAAAGGCAAAAAGAGAACGGTGAAGGCAAATGTTATATATCAGCTCTAGGTTACACTCCTTTTTTTCTCTGTTCTCTTCTCTTTGACATTTTTGAACAGTAAATGGCGGCAGGCAGAACAGATAGTTAAAAAAAACATTTTTCTGATTAGTTGATATTGGAACGGGATATATCCAATCTTTTAAAATAAGACTTTGTTCGAAAAATGATGAAGCGACTGTTCCGCAACAATTATTTTTTAACTTGAAGTTGGAAACAATATGAGAAAAAGACAACTAGGGGCTGATGTTTTGAAATTGAATGCAACTTTTCCGAAAGGTAGAAATTCGCATCAATAAAACTAATCAAGGAAAAGACACATATTGATAACTACGTGAATGTAGAAAGAGAAAAAGGCCGGGCATAATGACCAGAAAAGAAATACAAGATATTGAATGAATAGAATAAATATTTGGAAGAAAACGCAGAAAGAGACCGTTCCGCTCATCTTGCGGACCATGACAAGAGATCTTGGGTGAGTAAACATTCTCAGAGAAAGAACAGGGAAAAAGATTAATAACCCCATAAAATTTGTTAGAAAGGAGAAAGACAAGAAGGTTTTGGATTCTACGTGCACAGAAACACTTTTATATTACCCAAGAAGGAAAAAAAAACGTTTCGTGGTTTCTGCCAAACTTACAGGAGTTTATCAGTTAAACTATAAATGATTGACAGAAAAAACTCAATATGATAAATAATCAAATAAGACTATATGCTGATAAACAGTATAGTAAACGACGTGGCATTTTGAATGGCAGTACAAATCACAGTTTTAATTTTGCATGTTTATTGGTCAAATAAAAAATGATTCAATCTGTAGTGGGAAGATTTGTAAAGTTACTTATTCAGCCTGAATTCTATTTCTATTGGCTTAAGAGATTTTCTTCGGCTACTGCTGCTATAAAAAATAAGGTTTTTCAAGTCATTGAACCTTTGCTGTTATTTTCGAACACTCTGCACTTTTTCTAAATTTGCACTTTCAATGTTTTTTTCTCGGATCGCTCGATTCTCTTCGTGAAGTATAGACCTTCATCATGTTGGACTGCTTGGATGTTCAGCTCTGCGGGATGTCATTAAAAATTGTATCCTACTGACGGAGGTTATCCTTGCCAATTCATAAAGATTTCCTTTGTTTGTAGGAGAAATCCAATGATACAATTTTAGCCAGGAAGAGGCGGAGCCGTGTTAGCTGTTTCAGCTTTTAATATTCACTCTATTGCTTTCCGTTCATATCAGTTTCACTTTGTGGAAGATGTCAACTCGTCCAACAACTAACTTGGAGAGACTCATGGCTTCTGTTAACTTCAAAGAAGATGAAGTTGTTCTTACTCCAGAACCATTGATGGCTAAAGGTCTGAAACCATACTTCAATTTCAACCAAATTCCAGCTCCAACTACTGGAGAAACTACTGATTCTGGAGAAGAATCCAAGAAAGAAGATGAAGATGAGTTCTTCACTGCTTCTCAAGGATCTAGTTACTCAAGTTCTTTAGAAGATGTGCCTCTTACTCCGGAACTTTTGACATCCGGTGTTCAAGTTGAAACTTTGGCAGGAACCAGGTGATTCAAAGAATTTCTTCAGATTTTTAGTTATTCTTGATCTTCAGAAACATGTGGAATGGTCGTCACGAGCCTCGCCAAAAACGATTGGTGAAACGATCCAGCTCTGTTCGTCAACCTGTGAAGAAAATAATGCATACCAGCAGTCTTCCCACTCCATCTGACTCGGTCTTCAAATACGACAGCAATTGTTAGTCCGGTTTTCTCTAAGATCTTTAACCTCTTTCAAATTTTAAATTTGTCTTTTAGATGAGATTGTGAAAGTGAAAAAGTACTTTTTTCTTTTCAGCCGACGGATTAGATGACTATCAAGGGGAGTCTGAACGGAACAAGAAGCGCAAGATGAAGAAACGATCGAATGGCAATGAGAAACGACAAGAAAATGGAAAGGAAAAGAAGAATTGAGCAGATGACCTTTCAAGACAACCGCTTTTTTGTACTATTAGTTGGCATTTGGAGGACGTCCTTTCTGCCTAAAATCACATATTTAAACCGAACCCCTCAACACCATTCTTTGTGTCCGCATTTTCCCGATGCCATTTCCTTAGAATTGTCTAGATCTCAAGTTTGTTGTCTTCCCTTCTAAAGTGAACTCATTCTTACTTCTTCTCAATTTTCCTGAATAAAATACTTACTAGTTTGATGAGTTTTTTAAAAGTGCAACCCTGATGCTGAAGCTCAACCAAAAGGTTAAATTTGAAGCCTTAGCCTCGCGTTAAGATTTGTTTCAGTGTAGTGTTAATTAGGCAATCATTAATCACGTTCTCATAAAAAAGTAAGAAGTTCTTGAATTCAACTTATTCAGGTTTTTTGATGCGTGATTTCGGTTAACTTTTATTAAGTATGTATAAAGATATAATATAGAAAATCTGTTAATATAAGGTAATTATTACTCCAATTCAATCAGGCTCATCAGAATTCGTCGTTCTCCTCTTCCAAATCTGCGGTGTCTCGGCTGACCTTAAAAATCAGTTTGTCTACTACATCTTGTCATTTTTGGCAAACCTCCGCGTAGTCCTTTTCGAGAGCTGCTAAGTCATCGCGAGCCTCCACGAATTCTCCTTCTTCCATTCCTATAATTGGGAAGATTTTCTTTTGTGATGTAAAAAGAAATGTTTTCGAATCCTTTTCTCTCACTCAGTTTTGTTTTTCTAATCTTCTTAATCTAGAACTACCGTATTTTCTTACCTTCTCCTACAAACCAGTGTACAAATGCGCGTTTCGAATACATTAGATCGAATTTGTGGTCGAGTCGTGCCCACGCCTCAGCAATAGCTGTAGTGTTTGACAACATGCAAACGGCTCGATGAACCTGAATGTGAAAATTCAATGGCGTCACAATGTTACTTCAATTACTTTGGCAAGGTCTCCACCCTCAACTGTAACTGGAGCTTGGTAATTGATTCCGACTTTGAAACCAGTTGGACACCTTAAATGTAGTTTTTTTTAAATGTAGTTCATACTTTTTTTGATGTAGAAGTTACCAGTCAACAAAATTGATTCCACGTTTTGCTTTCACTGAAGAGATGGCAGCATTCACATCTTTTGGCACGACATCTCCACGATAAAGCAAGCAAACAGCCTGAAAGAAATCAGTTCTGTTAGAGAATATAAGATTCAAATACCATGTATTTTCCAGCGCTAGGATCACATTTCACCATCTGATTAGCCTTTTCAAAACACATATGAGTGATATCCTGAACTGAAAGAGGTTCATGGTGAGCTCTATCAGCGGAGATAACTGGGGCGTAGGTTGCAAGTGGGAAATGGATTCTTGGATATGGTACTAGATTAGTCTGTAAAACAACTCTTTCATCTTTATTTTTTGAAATTTCAACCAACCTGAAACTCGTTGAGGTCAACGTTCAAGGCTCCATCAAATCTTAAAGATGCGGTGATAGAAGATACCACTTGAGCGATGAGGCGGTTGAGATTTGAGTAGGAAGGTCTCTGCGATTAAAATCTGCTATGTCACTTCTAATTTATCTCTCGCTACCTCAACATGAAGTTTTTGACGGCAAAGGTCGTAAATCGCTTCGTTGTCAACCATGAAAGAGCAGTCGGACAACTCCAATGTAGTATGAGTAGTCAGAATAGAGTTGTAAGGCTCAACGACTGACGTGGAGACTTGTGGGGCGGGATAGACGCTATAAACTTTGAATTTACGACTTTTCTAGGGGAAAATTCACCTAAATTCCAGTTTGCTTTTCTTTCCAAATTCCACTGAAAGTCTTTCCATCAAAAGAGAGCTGAACCCGGAGCCAGTTCCTCCTCCAAATGAGTGAAAAACAAGGAATCCTTGGAGACCTTCACAGTTTTCAGTCTGAAAATGAGAATTCATAAAACTAGAACTTTTCCTGTTTATGCTCTATTTTTGATTCAAATTCGTTTTGTCTAGAATACCTGTTTTCTGATTCTGTCCAAAACAACATCGATGAGTTCTTTCCCGATTGTATAGTGTCCACGAGCATAGTTGTTCGCAGCATCTTCTTTTCCATTAATGATTTGGTCCGGATGGAACAAATTACAATATACGCCGTTTCTGATCTCATCCAAAACAGTTGGCTCCAAATCTACATATATAGCACGTGGCACATGCTTCCCATTCATTGACTCCGAGAAAAAAGCCTGAAGAGATTGTTGTTTGTTCTCCTCTTCTTCTTTTAAAAATCCAGCTTCATCAAGCCCATGTTCCATACAATAAAGCTCCCAACAAGCGTTTCCAATTTGAGAACCAGCTTGCCCAATATGAATAGACACACATTCTCTCTGAAATTGAACATTTTTTTATAATGAATAATAAGAAAAATGTGAAACTCACACCGTCAGAAGGCATTCTTTTTTTCGTGAGAGGCAAACGCAACTTTTAGAGTTTCTAACTAACAAAATGAATTGGGAGGTCGTTTTCCGATTTTCAACTCCGATAGGCAGTTTTGCGGGTTATGTTAAAATACGGAACGATCATTATCTATTTTTCTCTCAAACACCGCAAACAGTTTCGCCGCATTTCGAAGATTGATGGCTATCTCAAATGCCAGAATCGAGAAATATTGAGGTCGAAATCTGAGATTCGGAGGCGAAAAAAACAAAAAAAGAGGAAAACGGAACTGAAAAGAGGAGGGCACAGAGAAAAAGTTCATTTTAAGAAAGCTTCTCGATTTTCGGAACGCTGCAAGATTTCTCAGATATGTAGCTGGCAAAAGGAACAGTAGTCGTTTCTTTTCTCGAATTATTTCAATTCAGCTTCATCCCATTTTTTGTTGAATTTATAGACCGATATATCCCCACTTTAGTAAACTTGGCACCGTGTTCATATCTATATGAAAGAGAAATCTACACTTTTTTTGAAAAGACTTGTAATTTTCTACGAAAGTATTAGTCGTTTTCTCAAAGTTAGCTAGCAGGAATAGTGTGAGTTACAATAGCAAGTTTGTTTCCTTCTGTTCAGTTGTTTTATTCGTCTCTGGTTTTTGCTCTCTTTGTAGATTTGTTCCCAAGTCGCATTATTCTCATTTTCAGAGGCTTGGAAAGCTTTGTATTGGTCTTGCAAATTTTCTGTCACTCTCGTCAATCAAAAGGTATACTCGAAAAAAAAGTATCAACTATAAATGATTATTGCAGTATAACCATCTCAAAATGCTCCCAGAAGATCGTCAGCCATTTACTGGGTCCACCGCTCCGAAGACTCCAGTTCCTAAACCAGTCGACGAAACTGACTAACTGTTCTCCTGACTCAAGTTTTAAAGCTAATATACATTAATGGTCTCAATATTCCTAATCTCTCAAGCTTGATGTAAAAAATGTAGAGAGGTGATTCTTAAGTCTTGTTTCACCGGAATAAATCCTTTCTTATAAAACGCCAGGCTTCAAATTTTAGGTATTTGTTATGCAAAAGGTCGAATTGACAACAGTATCTTATGATCTGAATAAGTCAGAACGTGTTTGAAACATGTTTCTAGGGTGGCACTCTTGTGAAATTGAATACCAAAAAAATACAATCAAAGTTTCAGAGGCTCATAGAATTAAGCATTCATCAATCATTTTAAAATTTCACATCTAGGCAAAAAGAATGGGCCGAACCGGGGATTGAACCCGGGACCTCTCGCACCCAAAGCGAGAATCATACCACTAGACCATTCGGCCACATCCGTTGCCTTTTCCTGCTTTGTACACAAACGAGAAACTTTTCAAACGTTCAATTTGACTCCCTCTCGCGGCGAGACGCCTGTGTTTCACATGTGGTCACTTTCTGCCCTCTCCTACGCATATGTTTGCGGATTGGACAAAAAGCGAAATAAATCATGAAAATCAAAAGTGATTGCGGTGAATTCGCGCGTGTGAACAGGCTCTTTTGATTGTATTAAGATGATGGGGTGAGAAAAGGTGGGAAACGTGTTTGACTTAGAGATTTTCAATGCGAGGTGGCACAGGCTCCATTTCAAAGTTGCTGGTTTTGATGTGCTCATCCTCTTTGTCTGATGATGCCCTTCCCATCAGTGTCTATTATTATCAAATTCCTGATTTTTTCTCTCTTCTTCATTCGGTTTTTTGACGCGTGATCGTCCAGTCATTCTATTTCAATTCACTTACTTATTTCAGGAAAAAAGAAGAAGAAAGTAACCTATTTAGTTGCGTATTCTGGTAGTTTCCTATGCAGCGGACGTTCGATGGTTACGAGTAATTGGAGGAGCGCGAAATTTGACTAATAATTCAATGTTGGGGTGACAATTTAGGTGACGATGGATCGGAAAAGAAGTAATATGCGTTCGTCCGCAGATTTGTCATTACCTTTCGTTTCGTCGCCCATCTCGTGGCACGCAAGACTTCCAATGTTTTCTTCCGGCTAAAAGTAGAATTGGCTCTGCGTTTTTCACATTCATTCGGATCATAGTTTTTGGGATTGAAGTTTGATAGGTACAATATCCATCTAGTTTATCAGTTTTTCTTTCGATGTCAAAAATCGAATGTGGTGCTTCGATTTTTATCGTTGAGAAACGAAAACGATGTTAGTTTTTTTTGAACAGTATCACTCTATTATGCAACAATGCATTGTATGTCTGTTTTCGTACTTTTTTCAATTCCTTCACGTAGCTTTTCATTTTTTGTATTGATAGTTTTCATTCGGAAGTGAGTAGAAGGTGTTTGAAAAAATAAATTCCTTTTCTATTTGAAGGTACTTCTTCTGGAGCATTTCTCTAGAAATTTTGAAATTTGAATTCAAATTTGAACAGATGTTATGTCGGTAGAACTCTTTGAACCGATTTCAATTTCGAAATTCTCATTTCGGTCGAACTTGTAAACAACATTCAAATTTTATTTTTTTCACATTACCCTTCCAATGCCATAGCACAATAATAGCAGGTGCTCGTACTGCCCATTGCCATTTCCCATTCAGCTGTACATATCATAGAAACAGTGCTCAATCTAACTGTCACCGAATAAGTTGAATGCAAACATCGAAAGGGTGCGGTTTGTCCGGCATGTGTTCTTCAACCCTATTTGGTAATAATAATCCGCCTTCCATTTTTTTTCGGTCAGATTTGGCTCTAGTTTCATTTCTATCGTTTGAAATTTCTGAATGGTGAACAAAAAAATAGTCCTCATTTCATTTTTATTCCTATTGTCTGCCTATGCTCGTCGAAATTCGGAACCGTAATGCAAACAAATCTCAAAATACCATGAACGAGAGGTGTTGTGTACTTGAAACGTAGATGCCTTTTTATGCCGTACAGAAAGAGTCAGAAAAGACACTTTCTCTCAAATACGAGACGCGGCGGCTCATCAGAGGTTCCCAGTAATGTTTGATGGTGCCGACTCTTTTGTTCATCACCTTTACACTCTTGTATTTTACCTGCCCCGTCTAGCGACCCATAAGTGACTCAAAGTTTTCCAAATTTATGTATATATTTCATAGTAAAAACTCAGTGTCTGGTGGGTTCTCAGATTAGGATCTCGGGAATTTCCTCCGTAAAGTGCGTAAGCGCTATAAAAAACTCCCGAGAATGGAATACAGGAGGTCATTTGACTGCCTACAGGAAAACAAAAACACAGAAAAAAAAACAAAACCATTTCGGGAAGTACGACCACCATGCGGCCTAAGCTAATTGTTCCCCTACGCCAGTCATGGTGGGGCGGTAACTCAATTAGGAATAAAGGCGCGATATTTCTTATTCCATCTCGCTTTTTATGTATCCATTTCCTCTTTTCGTTGTTTCGCAATGACGAGTGCAATGAGATTTGGCCCCAACATCTTGTTTTTATTATGCCATCCTTACCGTCATAGCCCTTTTTTCAATCTTTTGCCAACCCGAGATTAGGTTCCTCCATTTGTCTTTTTTCGGTTTCAATGTCATTCGGTTTGAAGATGTCCAGTTTTGAGCAATTGTAGTAGTTTGTCATTCAAGAAGTACTGAAATTGCATTGAAATAGGAAAATCGAGTTTAGTAGGAAGTCATGTATGATTGATTCACAACAGATTCATCATGAATAGTACGCATCTTGAGGAATATCCTATCTCAATTTTTGTTTTTAACCGTGACACATGTTTTGACTATATTTCCCGTTTTGAAAAAAATGAAACCGAGTTTTGGAATTCTGCCATTCTCATCTTTTTTCACAATTCGAACATTTTTGGAAAAACTTGAAAACGAATGGCAATACATTAACATTAAACCGCAAAATTAGGTAATTGAAGGTTAAGTAACGAGGCAACTATTTTTGCATCCACATCATGTGAAGTGTATTGAAAGGAAAAAATTGGTTCAATGCTCCTACATTGTTTTCGAAAAGAAGATTTTTTCGATCAGTTTGTTAAAGTTGTGAGATTCCTATTTGAATTAACTCAAGATTTCTGAAACTTTTCTTTACTGGTAATTCTTGAGGGAAAAACTTGGAGGTGGGTGTTTATCTAGATTTGGAGCAGTTGTATTTTAGAGAGTTTTTGATGATCCTTATATTTTTCAATCGATTCATTTGAAAACAGCATTTGCAAATTATTCAATTTCCCTTAAATAATATATGACTTTTGCTGAATTCAAAAATTCTGATTTCCCAGGACCTTTTACAAAATTCCTAACTTATTGTGATTTTTATTTGATAATTTCAAGTTTCACGTTTTGAAAAACAGATCATATTCTTAGAGTTCCGAGTCACATTTTCCCCCAAACAATTAGCTACTTTTCCTTCTTTTTATTTCCTTTTGTTCGTTTTTTTCTCATTTTGTGACAGCCAATTTCAGTTCTCACTTCTAATTTTCTCACTTCAAAGACCGCATTTCACTTGGAGTTCGTTTTCTTTCTTCTTCTCACATTCTTGAAAAGTATATTGCAGAATGAAAGTAATCGACGAAAAACCGGAAGATGAAGAAGGGGAAGAGAGTGAATTGGAGAGTAAAACACCGATGGGATGCACCAAAAAAAGTATCAAGGAAGACCTTCCACCCATTTGTCATGGTTGGCTTATCGTTTGTGGTAAGTGTACTTGCTTTTCAATCTCAACACCATTTTCTTTCTCTGTCTTCTTACTTGAAACATCTCGAATTCATCAGTTTCCAGTCATTTTTTTGCTTTTGTAATTAGGATTATTTTCACATTGTAGTACAACTGATAATAATAAAACTGTGGTGATACACCAGAAAAATAAAAAGGCTAGTACGAAGACAATTCTACGATCATTCAACGATCATTATAGTGCCGGTTGTAGTAGCTAACCGGCAAGTCCATTTGATATATACTATATTATTGTGACACTTTCACTTCATACTGGTATCCGTCCACTCATTTACTTTTCTACATTCCTATGGCTATACCTTTTCAATGCTAAAATGTTATGTCAGAGGTGTTTTAAATACGTTGCATGCTGTAAAAGCACGTTCTAAAAATGTTTTGGAGTAGTTTCAATCACACTTAAACACTATTGAAACTAATATTTTTATATACCTTGTATACTTTCTATGATAAAGATCAGCATATTTTTATATGGTGATGAATAAAATCCATATGAACTTTGTTTCCATGTGGATATAGTTCCCCAATATTTTCTAAAAATAATCTGATAGTACTTGTCTGAAAAAATGAACTGTTTTCTAAATTAGCTGAAAAATTTGCAATGAAAAATCTTAATTTTTGATTATCAGCTATTTTTTCAAGCACAGAATCAAGCTGAATTGTTAGAACGAATCCTACATATTTAGTAATGGTCTTATCTTCTGAATCTTCTTACAGTTTCTAGATTTTGACACTTTTCTTAATTTGTTAATTTCTTCACGTCAAAAACATGTTTCAATTCACTAAATTTTCTCACATTTCACATATCAAGAGGAGAATCGTTACAACATTAGTTAATTTCGATTCTGCCTCACCTGACGGCTCTAGCTGGGAGTCATTGAACAAAAAACACCGGCTGTCGGCTTTTATTGTTTATGACCTCATCCTAAAATTTTACGGAGTGCGGAAAGAAATTAGACGGAGAAAAAAAAAGAAGAAGTCCTCGGAAGATGAATAAGATGGAAGGTGAAATCCGACGGAAGAAAAGAAAAACGATAGATTTTCTCTTCAGTCTAGCTTCACTTGTGTTTACTTTTGCCTTTTGACACCTCCACCTTCATGAACCAATAAAAATTTTTGACAAGTTGGAGGAAATGAAACCTTTTGGCGACCCTTCCCCCTCTGCATAAGAAAAGAGGAATTTCTTAATACAAACATATTCGTTTCCAATTCTAAATCCGTATAAATAAACAAAACGAGGACGACTTACACTTTTCTTGTTTCTGATGCTTTGAGTTTGTAGCTACTGAATATTCTCATTTCTCTTATTTTTCAAACTTCTGTATGCGAGTTACAGTTTTAACTCATCTGAGTACCTCATTCATTTATTCAAATAACCGTATCAGTTTTCAGGAGAACTAAGTCTTCATTTTGTTTCTTGCTCTTAAGCATAATCAATAGTTTCTAGTTATAATTAAGTAAACACTATGAAAATTTGATTCAAGCAATGTATTAATTTTAGGACAATCAATTAGAAACTTGACAAATTCGTGAAAAAAGTCTTGTATTCCCGTAGAGTCTACATACACAATTTGGGTGACCATTTTCGAAAATTGGAACTGAATTCATCTTTTCCAGCAATCCCTCATTGATCTCATTAGTCTCATTGTCGATTTCCAAACCGCTTTGAGCTCAAACGATACTCTCGTTTGCATATTTATCCTGTCGAATATCGCACCATTCCGCTATTTGATTTAGCACCTTTCGCATTAATATTATAATATATATCCAATAAGAAAAAGACAATTCGATATCTTTTTGGTGGTCACTCAGAAATCGCGTGTAGTAGCACTTCAGCTGTACAGCCTCCAGCATCATCTTCATTCTCATTTCGTTTTCTTTCCTGAATTCAAAAAAGAGAACAACACTCAACTTTCTCTTGAACGAAAAAAATCCACTAATTGCCCTAAAAGTGGGCCTTTTCGGAAAAATGGTGCCAACCTTGAAACGATGACTCTCGCTCCTCATTATATCCATCACTCTCCCGCGTTTTATTGCCAATTCCACTTGAAACGATCATTTTTGAGCGCCTCCGGGCGAGATCATAAGTTGATGATCCACACTTTTTTCTCTAATCTCTTTGTATACATTTCGTATAGAAAATAAGTTCAAACTTTTTTTCGAACTAATAATTCTTATAATGTTCAGAGGGTACACCAAGAAAGATGATGAATAAAGAAGTCAAATTACCATGGCATGCTGGTTACTGTGTTTTCGATCCAAGACAAAGTACGATGAATTGTTACAAACAGGAATATCCGTTTATCACGGTAAGTATTCTCTGAACTTTTGTTCGTTCTTTGTATCATTCGTAGCTAGAAGAAAAGTGTAATATGAAGTGTCAAAGATACCGCTGGGTTAATTAGGAACCTGCAAAAACGGGTTGGCTTTTTATGAGTTTTTCCTTATCAAATTTAATTACCATACTTATTTCCGCTGATTCCAGAATAGCCTTTTCTGAAAAAAAGTTTAGAGGTAGTTTTTCTGACAATTTTGTTGAAAAAAATTCAGTTGGATGACATTAGTCTAGTTCTTGCATGGTATTAACCTTTCTTTTTTTATGTATCACTTTTCTGAAATGGTAGTTGATTTCGTCCAAACCGGTGACATATCACAAATTTCTAATTTTTCGAAAACTATTGAATTTGAACCATTAATTTCGTGATATCGAAAAAAAACCTATCCGATGAATTCTTCAAAACTTTCTGTTTCTTTTTTGAACACCCACCTAGACTTCCTAGACGTCCTGAATTTTCTGACCCAATTCTGACAAATCCCTGTAATTTCAAGATTACGCAACAAGTTTCATTCTAATTGTGACGTGTCTGTTCCATTTAACTTTTTAGAAAAAATTGACTTTCAAATTTTTCCAATCCTGAGATTCGATACATTTTTCTCACTTTTTGGCTTTATTCACACTTAATTCTAGAATCGTATGCTTCAACGGAACCGGACAGTTCGTATGGATGGTGATCGGTCGGCATTTGCTAAACATTGGGGTAAGTTAACACCTTTTTTCATGCAATAAATAACACTGCCTTTCCGTTTGTATAGGAACATGAGAGTACCTAACGGCAAACATAATATGAAATGTATAGCGACAAAATGGCGTTTTTCATTCCCTTTCTAGAATAGAAACTTAGGCAAAAAACGACGAAAATAGACTAATAAAGTGATGAAAGCAACCTTTTTCAGGATTTCTGCCTGACCATTACGGACCACCAATGACTGGATCTCTTACTTTGGGAAGATCTCACACAAGACTCCCAAAAGAAAGAATTCCGACAAAAGAAAGGTTCTTCAGCATTTCCAGAATTCCAAGCCGTCTAACAAAGTTTTCAACAGTTAGAGGAGTGCCAGTAGAGTTTTACGGTTAGTTTTGCAAGCTGCGCAATTTATTAACAGCACAGAAAGATATGACCTTTCGGTACTTTGTTAGTTTGTACCGATTTGTAAACAATGCTCGTGCCCACTCTGAGAGGCTACAATTGTCTCGTCATTTTCTCACATTTTTCCTCTAACCTATGACATTTTTTTTCAAGTTTATTTCGTTTTCACTGTGTTCTACTTGATGATTTGCAATACTGATATTTTGATCTTTCATTACACTTGCTTATTAGTGCTCTTATAACAAGTTTCTCTTCTGTCCTCTAATGACGGTATGAGCGGAATCCGCAAACAATACGGAAAAAAAGATGTTGAATTAATGAGCAAGCATCTGAGCTGTTGAGGAAGTAGAAATAAAAGTTAGTGTTGAAAATTAAAACGTCAATATAAAACTACAGTTTCGTGGGCACGGTTTTAATCCCAAGTACAAATGTCTCGCAAGTTACGCCACCGTTTCATTTGTCGTTTTTGTCTCAATCTACTACGGGACGCACACATGTTTTTTCATTCTCGTGGTTCACGGATTATCCCACGAATGGAAGAGAATAGAGAAAACGCCTTATTGGCTCCTTTTTTGTCTGTTCAAATGTGTTGTTCTCCGGTAGGCTTGCTTGTTAAGCATACATGAGTCTCTCAAGGTGTTGTATGTCTCTTCCACAACCCTTGACTTCGACCTCACCGAGATTTCGTTCCCTCTTGTAAGTCTCTCACTTTTTTCTGCTTTGAGCGGACAAGACCAGACCTTTTTTTCTCAAAGACATGTACTCATCTTCAAATCAATTCGAATGACCATTAAACATTTTTCGACCTATTTGGATTTTAAAATTAGGGTTATTCCAGCAGGACGCTAAAAAAAAACTCTGTTTAAGGTTTGAAGTTAATAAGTTTTGTTTTCATTTTTCTAGTTTTTCAAAACCTTCACCTAGCAAAAAGATCGTTTCTGATTCCAGAACTACATTCATTTTATGAATTCGGATGCTTATTCCTAGATTTTGAGCAATTGCTATAGGTTTTCATCACATCACCTACAGTGACTTGAACATATTCTTCTTTAGAATTTTTTCATCAGAAGTTCTACGTTTATTAAATTTTCCCATCAGAATAAGAGTCGTTCAGCCACAGTTCCTGAACATGAAAACGCTGTATAGACGCCGAACGTTTTCCGTTTTTCTCTCATTCATATACATTTGACTCATCCCCTGTTCCCCAAATTCAGAAAAAACCCAGCAAAAATTAGAGAGAACAACAGATTAAAGTTTTGCATAACCTTAAGGACAAGTTCGAGAATAAAAAATCATCAGGCTGGTAGATAACCTGTTGTCGGTAAACAATTTCAATGTCTGCCATCCATTTTATGACCCTTCTCTCATCCTTTTTTGACTATTCAATACTTATGTTTTTCTGTCATCGTCATCTTCTCCTCCGTTGACTAGCCAACAGAATAATTTTTGCAGATATTCTTATTCAAAACCATTGTTCAAATAATTGTTGAATACCTGCAAACAATTACTGAATCTGATTTCATATATCCAACCAATTCTATCCAGAACACTGCTTTGTTCTGTTCAATTGCGCAAGAAGCGAACGTTGGCAAGACAGGGCAGTGAAAAGAGAAGCTGGTCGAATTGTGATAGGACGGGTTATTAACGCCATTCGCAAAACGATAAGCAATAGAAAAGGACGGTTGGCAGGCATACATCTGAAGAGAAGAAAAAGAAGACGACGAAAAGAAGGAGAACCAAAAGTTATCGGGCAAAAAGTGTGTTGTAGGACATAGACACGGACACACGCCGGTCATACCTAAAGCCATTCCCTCCAAATCTTCCACCCAACCCATTTCTTAATTTTCGCCATCTCCAATAGTACCTGTCTACCAACACGTCGTCAACTCTGAAACCAAGGAGCCCGATCGAGCGTCGAGTGTCGGCATCGTCACACTCCTCGACGGGCTCCATGCACCGACAAGGTGTCCATCCCAATGCACTTCATCATCTGTTGCTAGCCAACAAGAAACGTAGCAACACAACAACATGTGCTCATAGTACAGCTTCAACGCCAAGATCTTCAAATACTTATAGTAGTGGAAGCGCCACGTCATCCATACCGTTATATGTGAACACGCAAGCAATGGCTCTAGCTGAGCAGCTACCGAAAGCCGAGAAACGAGTGTCGTTCAAGGATCTCGACATGAGCGGCCGCCTACCGGCGACTACTAGCACTGTCCAACAACCATCTTCCTCATCTTTTCACCTTAGGACCGGCGGTGGATTGCATGCTCGGAAGTTGCATCGTTGTGATACTGGAGACATGAGCCTTTTAGAGAGGTAAGTCAAGTGTTTTTTGCATCTTCATCAATCAATTTTTGATTTCTCCTTCCTAAATAGTTAGTGAAAGTGCTGGGTTTAACTAACTCAAATTAGTCACTATTTCACACTCGACTGACCCGGAATAGACTTTTGCTTTTATCTCATTCTGGAATCTATTTGACTTTTTGCCATGACAAAGTTCCCTTGTTTACCTGTCCATTCTTTCATTTTTTTTTCGAAAATCGCGTTTTGAACTAGTATTTTCCCACTGGCATTGTTGTGTTTTTGTCGGGAGGACTCTAAAAGTGAAGAACACAGCCCATTTCATTCGAATTCCAAATTTTTCTTTTCTCGTCAAATTTGAATTACAAATTCTAATTTTAGTTCCTCGTGTTTTATTTGAAAATGGAACCCGTGAAAAGTGTTTTTTTCACTTATCATCTTTTCGTTCCCTGGTCTGTTCAAGGATTTTTTCAAGAACTCTGTCAATATATTAGCAGCAAGAAAAGTATTACCAGCACTTGAAAAATTTGCTAATACACCTCATTCGTACTAAGGGTCTAGACAAAAAACTGAATTTCGTTCAAGTTTTTTTTTGAAAATTTTTGGTTTTTCTTGAGTTTGAATATGTGAAATTGAGAATCCGATTTTCAGTCTCAAATTTTGTATCTATTTAGCTTATTTGAATCACTTCTCATAGCCTTATTACTTTTCTGAATCTAATTGTGTCCTACACTGCTCAAAGTTAGTACATTGCTGAAATTCAGGTACTTATCTCGTGAAAATATGCATACTCCGTCACCCATACCACTGGAGTATCAACAACACCCACTGCAACCATCATCAAACTATCAGAATTATTCTCCAAGGCATGTGCATTTTGCACAAACTCAATCTAGACGCCCTTTTCAACGCGATCAACGAGACGAAACAGCGAGTATTCGAAAACGATTAAGCCGAAGTTGTGATCATCTTAGTGATCACAATTTCAGCCCTAGATTGCCGCCAATCAGGAGAAAACCCACAAAACATGTACCTTCTGCTTTAACTTTGGTTATCCACGGTTAGTTTCATTTTATGATCTGAGATTTTGTTGGATTATTTTTATTTATTTTTTCTCATTCTGCTCATTTTTTGGAGTGCCTTTTTCTATGCAGCTAATGCCTGATAAGCTAGAACATTATGTGAAGTGGGCGCCGCTCAAAGAAATGCACAGTCGTCCGCAACATGTATACACCGCGCCGATGGATTAGATAGAACAACACTTTGTATTCTTTTTTTCAATGTATTTTTTTGTAGTGTAGGTGGGGTCGCGGCAAAGTTCCGAAAGAGGAGAATGTTTGCAAACATGAGATTAAACAAAAATGGAAAGATACAACAAGGCGTTGATGGTCATCATAAGAACGCCTAATTAGCTAACGCTTTTTAGAAAGTTCGAAAGTGTTGGAAGAGAAAGTTGGGGAAACGATTCATGATTCAAAAACAGAGAGGGTTCTAAGATGGCAATTATAGAACAATTCGAAAGACTGAATGCATAGTTACCTACTTACCCTTGACCGGAAATCGAGAGTGGAGTAGAATATATAAGTAGGAAACAATGAATTATTCTTCCACCTCAAAACGTTTTCTTCCTTATTGTGACTGGTTTCTCAAACTGTGGAAGGAAACTGCACATAAAAATTCTGAAGAACTTCTAAATTGCAAAAAATTGAACCTGCAAAGTTTTCCCGATTTATTGTATCAAATATATCAAACTGTTTTGCTTCCTTCTCTTATCAAATTTAGTTGTTTTTCTCTACTACAGTTTTACTGAAAACAGTAATTTCCTATTATTCATGCTGACTTGCTGCTTTGGCGGTACTTTTTTTCAAAAAGAACCAATAAAAATTATTTTCCATTAGACAAAACCCATATTTTATCAATTATCCAACCCAGTTTCTTATTCTCAATATTCTTTATCGAATGTTCCGTTGCCGACAAAACTTCAAAGGGTAATTAAGACCCCACGCAACAACTATTTGTACCTTTTTTCCAAGTTTTTAACGACTGCCGGATAATCAAGGGGGTAAAAGAAATAGACCTAATCTTTTTTATCTTTTTTCGATAGGGGAGTTAAAAGAATATAGGTTTCGTAGGGTCAGTAGAAGATATCTCATTCTACTTGGATTCTTTTTTGTTCGCTGTAGTAATTTTTATTCTTTTGTATTTGCCCAAAAACAAACGAAGGACATATCAGTGACGAAACGAATTGAGGTGTGGAGTGCGCTTGTTGTGTGTTTGAGCTTGTGCCGGTTATCGTGAGAATGATTCAGAATTTCCTCATATTTGAATAGAATTGAAGTACTTGACGGACACATTCGCTTAAAAATCGTTTTTATGGTAGTCAATAAACTTGCTCAGTAGCCTACCTGGGCATTTCCATCCAGCTAATCATTTCTAAATCCGATTTAGTTGTTGGAAGAGTCTCCTCGGCTCATCTTGCTTCTCCTTCCAATATGCCACCCGCTACTCTTGTTTCTTTAGCAACAAAAGAGAGAGGGAAACGTCATTAACCCGAGAAATTGAATAGAAAACTTGCCATCTTGCGCACAGTTGTAACTCGAGCTCCTTGTCTCCATTCCATATCCTTCTGCCAACATATGCAATCTGTCATCATTCATTTGTCACTGGTCTTGGCGTCGTTTTCCCAAAAACCCTTCACTCTGTCTTTTCCGTTGCTACTCACACGACTTTTCACTTCTTTTCTTCTCTTTTTTCACAATTAGACACACGTCACTGAAACTGAAACCGAAACCGAAGAACCCGAAAATCGGTGAAGAACAGCACGGAACAGTGATTTTTGTTAGTCTAACTTTTCATTATGTTTCCGTTTAGATTATGCTAATTGGACCATTGTTAAAGCGTGGTCGTGGTTTTCGTAGAATTTTTTTCAAATGGCTAGGTTCTATTCCAATGTGCCCTTCTATTAGAACATGTTTTGTTTGACGATATTTTCTCTTTTTCACTCTTTTTTCTCAACTCTTCGAAAATTCATTAAATTTCTGTGAAATAAAAATAGAAGTTCACATAAGAATCAGGAAAAACTTGAAAATTATAATTCAGACATTACTTACCAAAACCTCGCCATACTAAATAAAAATAGCCTCTCTTTTTCAAATTTTCCGGGTGTCATTCATTTTTATTTCATTGCATTTCTCGTCCTTGATCCATCTTGAGATGGAACAGGTGGTCAATTTCTCTTTTGCTACAGAGAGTAAACGACCCTACCCGTCTTCGGCTCAATTACTCCTCTTTTATAACCCTATAAAGCAACATGCATGCGACCTAAATGGGTGTTCGTTTCTAATGTTTTAACTTCTAGTTTTATGCCTCTTCAACCCGCTTACTCACAGTTCATTGTGCGTAAGCTGAGGAACAAACAGATGTTCAAATTTTGGGCCGTTTTTTGCCTTTTTAAACTTTTTCAATCGTTTCCAACAGTAGGATCACTTTGTTTGTAGTAGTGGTGAGAGTCTTGTTGCAGAGTAAGAGAGAAAACAGAACTCCGCGTAACTTCCCTTTCTCCCCCCATTTCAACCAGTTAGTTAGTTTTCTAGAAACCACTTGACACCTCTGGGCAAAAACTCTCAATGACATCTTATGATATTATTAACCTTTTCAATGCCTTTTTTCAATTCTTTTTGAACCACTACATCATTTTTGAAGCTGTTTTTTCCAGAATAATTTAACCCCCTGTCATCCTAGAATCCGACATGCGATTTCACTTTTTCTAGTCGTTTTTTAGCTGAAATTCGCGTTTTGAAAGAAATTAATTTGCCACCCTTCTTACCCTTTTTGATGACTACTATTCTCATCAATTTTATATTGTTTCAAGACACTCTTTGGAATATTAGAGCATATGGTGTCTAGGCTTTTAAGCCTTATTTGGAAAGTGAAAGATTGAGAATGAGAAAACTAAACAGTGAATAGGAGGAATTTAGAATAGTAGAAAGAAAAAAGAAGTTTTGCATAATTTTAACTAAACGGGTGGATTGCGCCAACCAAGGCTAAAGAGGTTTATTTGGAAACTTGTTAAACCGAACCAAGCCCTTTTGCAAAACGCATCCGTTTAATCTTGATCCACCCGAGATAATGCAATGGATGGTATGGCAGCTGTCTCGACGGATCCTCCAAACTCATTTGTAGTGGTGGAGACAATTACGACCTCTTGCCAGCTGTCTAGTACACTTGTTAGTTACTTGTATTCTTGTCTCTGTTCCGTAGACAGTTCATTCTTTTTGGATAATGTGGTGTGGAAAACAATTTCTTCTCTTTTTGAGTCTAAATTAACATTCTTAGAACATTTTGGAGATGTCGAGGTAGATGGGTGCAGTTTTTTTCCATAGTACTTCCAAACTGCCGAGTAGTATTACCTCTAATTTTTTCTCCATTTCAATTACATCCAAGTCAAGGTTCAACGATAGAACACCACCTTGTATTTCACACCTAATAATTACCGCTACATGTGTCCTTTTATAAATTTCCTGTACTTCAGATTCAATTTTCTCAAGGTGTTGTCCTTTCTGGCGTTGAGGATGAAAACAATAAGAATGAAAAGGAATAGAACCCCATAATAAATCAAACCGTTTTTTTTCCATGTCTTCATGACGGTTTCGTTATTGTTACCTCTTCTCAGCATGTTATCTTTTCTTATGTCTATAGTTCTTCTATTCAAATAACCTATATTTTTCATTCATTTCTGTTCTCAATTGGCAAGACCGATAAGCTTCTTTCTTCTTCTTTTCGCATTTTTTCTGCATTTTGCCAACAAGCAGTTTATACCAGTTTTCTAATGAGATTTCCTTTTTTCCTACTGGCGTTCTTCATCATTCCCTTACTTGTCAATCAAATACACCCAAGTTTTGTGTAAATAAGTAGATGGGTGGGGTAGGAACTTTAGGACTTTAGGATTGAAATTGGCAGGTGGAGGTGACTCAATGTCAACTAGGATTTTTTGGATCGTTCAAAAACATGTTTGGATAGTTTTCATTTCATCCTTAAAATCTATAACAACTTTATAAAACTGGAAAAGTCGTTTAGAAAGATTGTCACACCTATTTCGAAAGTTTTTGGGGAACACACCTTATTGAAAAGCATTCACTATTTTGTTGTTCCTGATAGACGGAAAAGTTGGATTCAACATTTTTCTCATTCTACGTTTTTGGTAATCAAAATTATGTTTTAGGATTCCAGGTTGTCCAGTTCCCATCACCATTATTTCATAACTTTCCATTTTTTACTGAAAGTCTGAATGTTGTATTTATCATTATTATTGAAATCATCACTAGTGAGAGCTAAACAATATGTTTCCCGAATTATCAACCTGTGAATGTTCTGAAATTCTGAAAACCACATGACTGTCCTTTTATTTTTGGATCAACTTTATGATCTGTATTGGCTATCGTTGATCCACTCCCTGTTCACAGAAAAAAGCAGAAATCATCATTAGATTAGTGGATACGCAGGCATTATTTGAACGAGATTGAGCAAATGAGCGGAAAACAGTCATTGTGTGAAAAACGAAACGAGTCTTCCTCTCACCTTTTTTTCTCAATTTCGGTGATGGCTGTCGCGGCGACGGCTGCCAGCAGACCACCGGTCAGATTGTGGGGTCTTTGCCATTGATATTTAGAGGAAAAAAGAATAGAAATGGATGAGGAATGAGGCGAGAAAAAGTAAGAAAGAACAATACCATCAACCTTCACAGATCCTCTTTCGGTTCGTTTTTTATTCATTTCTGGCATCATCCTCCTCCGTTTTCATTGATTTCCTCACACTTTCATCCGTCACTATGAATCCAATTGGATTCTTCTTAGCTGTTCCCAGACCACACTGTTTTACATGTATTGGTTTTTTTCTCGTAGTATGACCTCGTAATCTTCACAATTATTAGATTCCATTTCACTGTTGTTTTCCATTCTTCACCGTAACATTCTATCCTTCTCCAATCGTTTGCTTTAATATTTTACCTGATAAGTGCATGTTATAGAAAGCATTGGGATAAATCGAAAATGGAAACTTTCGATATACGACCTTCGAAATACGGGAGTGTTCGAGGTAAGTCAGTAGTTTTTTTTAATTGGGTGACTGAAAAAAAATCAACTCATATCGTTCTGGAGTGTGAAGTTTGGTAATGCTAGTAAGACTTTCATATCGTCTATAAATCGAAACTCGAGGTGTCTGTTTTATTAGTATTTGTTCTCATCCACGCCCGAATTTTTTCATATATTTTTTCTGTATTTTACTATAGCAAAGTTCTATTTGAATTTGAAAAGATTACACACATTGCCATCTGTAGAATTGATTCTTATTCGGCTCTTATCAGGATCAAATTATCCCAATGTTTTGCATTTAAAATTGAGTTAATTTTTCAAAAAAGTTTTTAAACAAAAAGCTAAGCGTGTTATTGGTTTTACTAATCAGCTATTTTTGACCATAAATTTCATTCCCCCCCCCCCTCCCCCTTTCCCCTTCATGTGATTATTTTGTGCATTCCTTGACTGATTTCTAAGTATAAGAAACAAAGCAAAAAAAACCAATTTCCGGCGGCTTCTTGCAGTAAATCCTAAGACTTTTTATTACCATTTTTCTTTTCCTTTCATCTCATTTCCTTCACTTTCTTCCGTACGCGAGAATGCATTTCATTATCCCAGAAAAGAAGAATGGATGGAAGGAAATTATTTTGAAAAAAATAGCCAATTTCCTACAGTATGGATGTGAAAAAAATGGATGCAAAAGTCGAATTTCCGGACCCTCGTGATTTTTCTTTTTTTTCTCGAAAAGAAAGAAAAACATAGAATGTAAGCACAAACCGTTGACAGCCAGATTATATACTGTAAAGAGTGACAACTGAAATTGAAATTAAGCATCCCAACTCGGTGTTTGATTGAGGGTTTTGCCTGACGGAAGCGTGGGCTTGAGAACTCTGTGAATCCATAATTATTTTTCATCCCTGGATATTTGTATACTGTAGTTCCGCCTTGTAGTCTGAAAAGATCAGGGTGAACTTTTCTTCTCGTGACGTCTACTGTCTCAATATTCTTGCAACTTGAACCAAGATGAATTTGACGATCCAATGAAAGTATTCATCAGCACTGTGTCACTGATTGTCGTTTATGTTTTGATTAATTGGGATGAATGCCATTTCAGCGTCTTGCATCAGATGCCACGAGACCAGTCAAAATCGTTTATAAACTGCCATAAATCGTGGTCATTATGTGAAAAGAGAGATTGATAATGAAAACGAGAGAGAATAAGAATTGATGAACCAAAAGTTTATCATGCAAACGGAACATACGCCCTTCTTCTACTACAGTCATCTGTATGGACGCTGTCGATTTCACACCTTTCCCGCAGAAACGGAAATAACGAATCATGTCAAAGTTGAAATTTAGATATTTGGGTAGATTTGAGAGATGAATCGCAACAATCTCCTTTGGCTTCTTTCTAATCGGGAAAACTAGACCGTTCGGCGTCTATCGAGAAACCTACATCTTTGTTTATCATCTCCACGATCTTTTTTTGATGTGACGTTGATCATCGCCTTGGCCCTATCCCTTGGACCTTTGAAAAACGGAAGCCATGCTGTGGTAAAAAAAGTGAAATCCTGGCGCCATGCTCCTCCTGTGGCTCCATCGTTTCATCAAGTTTCAAGCGGACTCGTTTATCTTTCTTATCAAGATTTTATTACATCGGCAACAAGAGAGGAAATGAGAACCAGAAACGCTTGAAAATCATTAACCAGAAGATATCTGGATGATATATATCCCAATGGTTTTTAGGTATTCTCTTATCTCTTTTGACTGGTAGAAGAAAACAGAGACACAACAGAAAGACAACGAATGTGATATGCCAGAGCTGTTTCTTCATTTGAATCATTATCATTCATCATTCCTCTATTCGACAGCTGATAACCTTCTGTTCGAAATCCATCTCTACCCACTCATCCTTTTTCTCTTTTCTCTTACACTTGGGAAGCTGGGACGCCAAAAAAACGACTGCACCTCCACATCTTCTTCCCGATTACAAAGTGAGGGTGGGCGGAGCCAGATGCCGAATTTTGGCAGTCGGTCAAACGCTCCCGTCGCACACACACTCTCTCGGCTGTTTCTTCCTCACGTTTCTGCAACTGGCCTTTTTCTTCATTCCGCTTCTACCACCCATCAAGGACCGCCCATTTCGACCATTCCATCAAAGGACACCCTCGAGCTCATTCAGCTCAATTTCCGAAACGAACTCACACCCTTTTCTTTTTTTTTCTCCGACTTTGAAGATGGCTCTTATTAACTACTTCTACTGTCCATTGCTCGTCATTGGGGAGATCTGGGCCCAATTGGTGAAGTTCTATTTCATCGCTTTGGAGAAGCTGGTCTTGTTCTTCCGTAAGTGGTGTTGCTGCTGCAAGAAGGACAACAAGGAGGAGGAGAACGTTGAAGCTGGAAACGTCGCCAAACCAGCTCAAGGAGCATCCCGTGGAGATCGTGCGGATGCCACTGAGGCCGAGTTGCAGCCGTTCTTGGCGTCGCAGGAACCAGTCGGAGACCACGGAACCTGCTGTGAGTCGGAGATCTAATCATACTAATTTGAGGTTTTATAATTTATTCTTTGCTTGGCTTATTACGTACTATTTATTTTACTCTCACAATCATCTGTTTAACATTTCTAAGTCTATTTTCGACATGTAAAAATTGTAAAGTCACTGTCACATTCACTGTCCCGTTACTGTCCCTAACCCCGTTTTTCATCTCAACGATTTCTGGATCTCTAAATCCCAGTTTTGATCTTGCCTTTCTTCTTCTAAAGATTTCTCTCATGCACTTTTAACTCTCTACAATGGACACATTCAAATCTCGTTCTCCATATATTATTCTGAATAGTAGAAGCCTTCTGAGAATCAAACAGTTTGTGCTTATCTATGTGATATGATAAAGGAGATGTTGCAATATGTTTTTTGTATTTTTTTCTGAGAGTGAACTTCTTGATGCTACCGCTGCATTTGACCAGCCGGGCCTCAAAACTGGTTTCATTGAATAGTGACACATTCAACCTATCATCATCATCAATATCAGCCTTTTGACAGCGGATGTCAAGAACGTCATCAATGGAGTTTCTAACCAACTGACAACAAACATTTCTTTCAGGACAACATGATAAAACCAGTGAACGTTTCTTTAGAAGACATTTGTTTTTTCAATGGCTGAAAAGCTTCTGGTGTTTATCAGAAAAAACATGTAAATGAATGGGTAACCGACATAGTGGCTACAGTACTTTCCAAGAGAGAACAAGAATAGTATAGATGAAGTGAAACAACATCCATTGAAGATTTTCTCCATTCAGTCCATCTTTCACAGTAAAGTAGATGGATGAATTCTAAGTGAGCAGCTGAGGTTTGTCGTCGAGAAGAGTCAACCTAAAAGCTGTGAAAAGAATAATGAAACCGAGCTGTCCATCTCAGTAACCTCATTTTTCATCAATTGACATCTTTCTGAAGCATTTGTCCAACAAAAAAGCAGCTGAATTGTTTGTAAAGTGAGATGAAATGGTCCTAGTATGAGAGGATAAAGCTTCAGCGTGAATAAAGAAGAGAACTTGCTGTGTTTACATTGTCCATTATGGCTCTATCCATTCTGAGACCTTCAACTGGAAAAATTGGCATGTGTACCCTTACCTTGCCTAGTTTTTTTTTATTTGTTTCCAATCCCAACCTTGGGGCCATGTGAGCTACTAGAAGCTGGTTTGGAATTCGATTGTAAGTGAAATGACGTTTTTGATCATAATTCAATGCTCATGAAATTTATGACCATTTTCTTTCTTGTTTTGCTTTTGTTTTTAATGTTCTTCATACGGACTTATATGGCTCATAAAAGTGAGCCAACCGCCTAAAACGTTTTCAAGAAGGCACGATAGGGGAGCACGGGAAGCAAAGTCCATCTTCGATGTAAATAGAAATAATAAACGGAGAAATATGATATTGAGTTCATTATCAAAGTGTTGACTGATGAGGTGGTTGGGAACTAAATAATCAAACTTGTAGTTTTTCTTAGCTTTTTGAATAAATCAGTTCAGGCGCTTTTGTAGTTAAAAAAACTATTTCCCAGAGATTGAGAATATCTTCATCGGCCATTCGGGAAAAATTGTTGAGTCAACCCAATATTCAATCTAAGTAACCCAAGTTTCCGTTCTTAATTATCAAAAAAGGGAATCTTTTACCCAAAACTATAAACGTTTTTTTGTACGCTTTATTATTTTGCCCCGATCGCGCTAGGAATTTTGTTGCATTCGTTCAAAAAATAGCTTGTTCTAGTCTTTTTTGACGTTATCGTTCTTCTAGTTAGTTTTTCTCATTCACAAGTTCAAACAGTTCGTTTTTACTGTGAAAGCAAGTCTGAAAGAACTTTTCCTCGAGATGCATCATCCAGAATCAGCACGAGTACCAATTAAACATATACTTTCACTAATACCATAAACACCTTCTTCTTTTGAATGGAATTTATTTTTCCTCGACCGATAATGATACGATGAGGCGGTGAAGATGACATGTCGTGTTCCCCTTTGAGTGATGATGGGTAGGTGCGCCTGTTCTTATTCAAGTGGACACATAAGTGGTACGATCTTGTGGGGGTTGTCAATGAGCAAACGACACAATCAAGAACAAGATTTGATATCAAAATGCACATTGGAATTTTGTCTGTAAACGATGGAAACAGTAAATTCCAATATGTAAATTGATTTCTTATCTTTGTGGTCTAATGCTCAAACATTGTTTGACCTCAGAAACATGGAATCACGAACAAAAGATCAATTGAGATACACACAGGGGACAAATCACTTGTTTGCTCTTTCTCTAACGTTTTTAGAACTTTGATCATGCGGTATTAGGTATATCGAAGAAGTTTTTTTTTTCAAAGTCCTTGTGCTAGATTCGAATCTTTGTATTTTCCGTTTCTCGTCCTTGAAATTTGATTGAATTGAAATCAAAACCAAAGAGTTTGTATTAGGTTTACGATCGTTCCAAATCCAAATGGTTTCCGATCTTGTCCGATTTGATGGATCAAAAAAAGTGAGAGGTGGTGTTAAGTGAGCGTTTCCAATTCAACAGTTTTGGCGTTAAGAATTTGTTACCACAAGTATTTGAAAGTGAAGTTCTCCATTTTTTCATAATTCATTTCACACTTTTTCACTCGGAAACGGATTATTGTTATCGTAACCCTCATTAACACCTTCAGCCCTTTTACGTAATCGCCGCGAAAGTGTAAAGTTGTAACAATCATCTTCCGAGAAATTCTTCATGCTAATTAAATGAATAGGTTTTGTGGTAAGACGCAGATAGTTAGGAAAATAAAAAGAACAAATTATTTGATGCTATCAAACTTATGCATATAGTGACGCAGACCTCAAAACAACTATTGAGGCTTAGTACCGCGCGGAAAGAACGCGGAAGACGCGGAGGGTAAGAAGAGGGAAGCGTAAGCCCTCCATTGAAAAACTGTAGGCAGAAGAGTGAATGGGCGGAGTGACGAGTGACCATCAAGAACAACGGTGCGTTTTCCCTCACTCTTCCTCCCCAAATTTCTTCAATTTGAATCAAATTGTACACGATCGTCACTGTGTTGCGCGACGGCAGAAGCTGAAGCTTAGAGATAACAAGAGAGAAACACCATAGAGAGAAAAGGAGAAAGAAAAAAAGAGAAAGATCTTCCAGTGCCCATCTCAATCAGTCCCTCCCTTTCCCTCGTTCATTAATAATCTTTCTGTCACTCTTTCTCTCTTTCTGTGATTCGTTTTACCACTCTATTATTATCAGTGAGTAGCGTGGCGTGTTGCAAGGCCAAATGTGTTGCGAACGGACCACCCACTGATTATCAAAACTTCTATTGGTGTTTTCCTCTGATAGTTTCTTCTAAACAATGCGACGATATGGAATATCTCCATGGTACTCTCAAAGTACATATTCTCTAAATATTATTCCTGAAGAATATGTGCCACCAGTCGACTATGATATTGATTTTCGTGGTAATCTTTTTTTAAACCTCAATCCTGTACCACCATGTTTACTTAGGCGACGCTAACACTAACACTTTGAAATGAATCTTCAGTGAGTCGGAAAATTTATTTGATGTATCTGTTTCGAGAAGGGAAAAACAAGATTTTTTGCCTTGCACTCTTCTGTTCCTGTCTCTCAGAAGGATAAGAAAACAGATACGGTCACGCAGATGGTGTAATGTAAAATAAGTGGCAGATTGATTGATGTAGAAGCTTATTATCTTCGATTGATAGGCAAATCTTTTGAAATAATGTCTGGGATGATGTATATAATAATTTTTGTTGAATGTATTTATTTTGAAAAACAATTACCTTGTTCAATGGAATTCTTACAGTTTGATTTATTTCCAAAAGCTTATATAAGAAGTTACTAAACTGGAATTTGTGAGAATTCGCATATCATTAAGACAATTTTTGGTTATCGTTTAACGTCACGGTGATCATAAATGCCATTCCACACTTTCTCCTGGATATTCATTGCCAAGTGATGGCTTCAGGTTTCAAATAATGCGATAGGGTTAGACGCGTTAATTCAAGCGTTTCTTGCGCACCATTCATCATCTTCTCTTTCCACAACAATTCTATTGTTTTACTTGCACTTCTGTGATCATAACAAACAAGAACAATACCAAAAACGGAATTGTGTGCACAAGGGTTAGACTGAGCAGACAACATTTGGTGAATGAATTTAGTGGAACAAAGGTCAAATTAAAAATCTGAACATGAGTGAATGTTGTGTTCTGCAATTTGTAAAACAATTAACTGAAAAAAAGGCTTCTCTTGCAATAAATTGTCTTATTTTCAGACGCCATCCACGATGAGACAACTACTGGAAGTTCTCAGGTTGGAGGAGAATCCTTGGATCGGAGGGGATGGTCCGCAGCGTCGAATGGAAACCGTAGTACACTGACAGCATCAGTGCATAATAATCTGATGAATGGACGGATGTCATCGTCTAGTCACAACCTATCGACTAGACTTTCCGGATCTTCACAGAATCTTCATCAACCAACAAATGCATACGGGGTGAGTTGAAGTTGAGAAGAAATGCTGCAATTTTTCGAAATGTGAGCCGTTATACGGATGAAAAATATTAAAAAAACAGATAGAAAAGCATGTAGTTGCTTTTAGTCCTATCATTTTCTTGAAAACGTTGATAATTGAGATTATTAATTTAGTTTCCAGTGACTAGTTCTTTGAATAATTTTTGTGACACCCCAATTAGATCAAGTTGATAGTTTTAGCGTTAATTTATCACAAAAGATATAGTGGAAATTTCGTCTTAATTATTAGGACATCAATATGAAATTTGGTTACAGAAAAACTATTGTTTCTGTAAAATGACTAGTTGTAGAGACATTATTTTGCACAGGTCACCTTTCAGTAACGTTTCTTTTTTTTCTGTATTTTATCAGCTCTCACAATTTTTAATGAACGTTTCATTATGAGAATTTTTTCATTTGCACTTCCTCCCTTTAAAGTATTAAAAAAAACCGTCAATCACCGATTTATGAATGTGCACATGTAGAGATAGAAAAAGCAAAGAAAGATTATTTGATTATTATTATTTGAAAAAGAACATACGTATTTTTGAATGGTGGGAGTGTATGTGATGAGTCACACAATAACTAACACTGCCAAAAAAGGAATACAACTGATAAACCATTTCTTATGACGAAGCATCTCTTGAGACAATATGAAAATGTTCGATGTAACGGCTTTCTCGTCGGATGATGTCTATGTTATTATTAACTCAATATGGCAATTACAGTTTCCAATTGTACCGCCAGCCAACAATCCATCGGACTCATCGGCTTCTGGCCGAATTGCGGTAAGTATTTGCTTTA
Organism: Caenorhabditis brenneri; assembly: GCA_000143925.2. Classification (NCBI taxonomy): domain Eukaryota; kingdom Metazoa; phylum Nematoda; class Chromadorea; order Rhabditida; family Rhabditidae; genus Caenorhabditis; species Caenorhabditis brenneri. The sequence goes on from GL379794.1 coordinate 1,607,693, forward strand.
CATACAAGCTCTAAACTTTTGTCTATCGAATTGGAAAATTTAATATTATTCATCAATAAGAATTTAAAAAATTGGGAAATTTAATTTCATTTCGGAAATTTCTTGAAATTCAAAATTTTTAGAACCTCCTATCTCGACCATTCCGCTCCAATCCACTGAAACGTACAAAGAGTGTGAGCAAAATGGAAAAATCTTTGGCAGAAGCGAATCAAAAGTGAGTTCTCATATTTCCTCCCATCAAGTTTTGATTTTCATTGAACGAAAATAATAACAAAGTCATAAAATATTTTGGAACCCATCGGTGAGATGAAGAGAAAAGTGGAAACCTGAGAACGATCGTAACTAACCTTAAGTATCCATCATCCATCTGTTCCACCCACGATTGTAATCGTAAAGTCCAATAATTGGAGACATTTTTCATATATTTTCACTTCCTCAAAAATCTCTTCTTCTCACATTTCATCTCTCAAAACTTTTGAGTGTGGAGTCATTCACACTTCATTCTCGCACGCCTGTTGATAATTCTTGGACCAAAGTGCAGAGTGGACACAAAAAAACAAAATTTTCAATTTGTTGATTGCATAGAAAAAATTATAGCATTTCACTGGTCCCGGAACCCAATCGAAAAATTTTCACTTTCAATACAATGTTCCGAATAGGAATGGGTTAAACCCATTTTGAACAGTCAGATGTCAAAGGAAAAAGTTGAAATGTGTATTTTCCTATAAATCCAACTGGTTTCGATGTCTCTTTTCACTTTTAACGCGATTGCATAACCCAATCGAGATCAAGTGACGGTTTATGGGTTTACTATTTCTTTTTCTATTGGTTCTAATTGCATCAATAAGTTTTTTCTTAGAAGCGTTTGATTTTTCAAATTGAAGAAAAGAAGTATCATCACAAAACAAATAACTTTTGATGGACTTCTGAGTTTCATTGATAAGCTGATAGAGATGAGTCATGAAACACTCAACCTATGCAAGATTCCCCTCGACTTTTTCTTTGAATTCAAAGTGGAAGCTGTCCAGAAACTTTCTTATGGCTATCACATCACATATGTCCGTCTCCTCAACTTTTTTTGATTTCACATTTAGCTGACATGTTTCGTTGATAAACAAGAGAAAGCTCCCATGGGTGACATTGAGGATCGAACGAATAGAATTCAAATTCATTTCTATCAGAACAACATGTTCAAGCGACAGCTTTGAAGCAAAAACTAGAACGGAAATAGTTATTCCCAAACGCTCGAGTCCTTTTTTTTGAAGTTCTTATCAGTAGACATTCGTGAGTAATACCTTTTAGTGGTGTTTACCTTTCATCAACCTATCAAAAATGGATTCATTTTGTACTAACATATTAATTGGACACCGAGAGCTCACCTCCACTTTTTTCGATCATAACTGCCCCCACGGGTTAGTGCCAGTTAGTGTTTTACACCACCAACTTTTATGTAATTGTCCCTGCTTCTCTCTCTCAAGTTTTTCATTTTTCCGCACACCTCTCCATCTCTTGTTCCACTCATTTTTTTTCCGGCTCTTTCTGATTTGCCCGCACACAATGACTTGGCCAGGTCCCCAAACTTTTTTCTCCATCTGTTGATGAGAGCACGGCAACTCACAAGAAGCGCGGCCCATCCGGATTGTGCTCTTTTCATTTTTTTTTCCTCATTTCACATATGCCCTCTTATCCAGATGAAGTTCCTAGTGCCACCTGTGCCGTCATTTTTTGTTTTGACATATCTTTTCATTTCATTGTTTTCGATAATAGAGAAAAAGAGAATCGCCTACCTTATTTTTTGTGATATGTTTCTGATCACTAGGAAGTGTATGAAATCTGAGAAGGAAAAATTACATCTTTCAAATTTACTCATCTAGGTTAGAAATAACTTCCGTCTTCAAAATTTTGCTTGCGAGAATTTCAAAGTCGAACAGTGGTAGTGCTTCTTTTTCGGAAAATCTGAATGTGTAAATGAAGATCAGATACATGTTTTTTATTGAGTTCTTCAAAACCTGTGAAACCCCGATGCTATTTTTCAGACAATTTTATTTTTTCTTTTAATGATAGAATTCAAAATTTTTGAATACACCACTGGAAAGGAAAACAGTCTATGAAAAGCTTTCTATGATTTTTTCTGTTTTCCTGCAGTTTTCCAAACAGCTTTTTTGTCAAGTTCCAAAGTATGCGTTGCTTTGAAAAACAGTACTTCCTTATGAATGCAACATCTGGAACACGATGAAAGAACACTATTCGGGAAAAAAACCGTCGTTACTTATCATTAAGATCGATTACCAAAAACTCAATTTTCAAGATATCTGAACACACGGTTTCATGAAAATCCTCATAAAATCCAAAAGCGTAATTATCTATATTCTCCCCATTGCGATAAAATGATAATTTCTCTTTTCGACATCCGTCTATTTGAAACAATAACCTGCGGGGGCGTTCATCTTGTCACTTCGAAGCGCGTCAATTGATTTGAATATTCAATCTTTCTAGCGCTTTCCTTCAAAAGAAGCAATCAAGACCGCCGCAACAGCATCTTCTTTTATTCATCTTCATCATCATTCCAATCCAATTTCATTTTCCCCTTCTTCTCCCAATTTGAAATTATCAAAACTTTCTGTGTTCTGTTTGTGAATCTAAATATTTTCTACCATCTTCTTCTCAATTTGAATGCAACATGTACAATCGCTCATTTCGTTTACCGAAACGTCTAGACACGGTTACCATACCGATGTTCGGTTCAGAACGGTTGCCGAGTACACGGTCCGAACGATGTTTACCACGTATCACAACGGCATTTGTGTCTGATTGCTCCGATATGCAGTGCCTATCTCCAAATCGAGAAAAACACAACGCGAATCCACGTCTAGTACGGGGAAGAATCGTTTACAAGTCAAAACGGTAAGTTTCAATAGAAAAATCGGCAAAAATGGTTTGCATTAAGTCTTAGCAGACTTAATACCACCAATAAAAGTGATGACTTGTAACTTTCCTTCACTGATCCGTGTTTTCTCTTTCGACGTTCTTTCTTTTCTTAATTCCCTGTAAAAGGAGCGGCAAAGGGTCAGAATCCTCCTTGAATTGGCAGTATTATCCTTAAACGCCACCCACTGTGCTAAACCCCTGGGGCGGACAGGGGCCGGGAGCGGATTTAGAAGTCGCGAAGCATCGTCATTTTCTCCATTTTCTCCCGACTTTTTCCACAAACTACCGTCACACAACTACCACGATTTTGAAAGAAGCAAGAACTATTCTTATACACTTTGTGTGTACATATTCAATTCCGCTTCAACAGTTCTTTAAATCTCAATTCATACATATAGGTAGCTAGATCACCATGACCATTTGTATTCACTTGTCTATTCAGTATTCACATTCCTAATTTAATATTGCGAAGGGGAACAACGAGAATAGATAAGAACTTGTTACCGATAATAAAAGGTTTCAAAACAAGCCATATGAAACATATGTTTTCTATTCGCTCCAGTTCATATACTGTGAACCTTCCAAAGGAATCGTGAGTTTTGATGTTTTGGAATTGGTGCTTGATTCAAGTGAAAACCTAATAAGCAGTTAGCAAAGTCATGCTGACAAATCTTCATAACTTCATTAGAAAGTTTTTGTCAATTACCATCTACAGATAAGTATGCTGTAACTGTCTAAGGATGGGTTGGTTACTATTTTTCTGCAATTTTGTAATGACGTTATTCTTCGAAAACTTTACGGTTACCACTATAGATCGTTCTCCATGTTTCCTTTCTCGGAAATTCTTAATAAGAAATATGAAATGACCGAACAAAACCCAATCATGGTTAGGTGACCACTTGACACAGATGAAATGTCTGAAGAAGTTGCGGAACCCATCAAAGGAATCTAACCTTCAATGTTAAAATGTTATATTACAGCAGTCTTCATCGAGTGGATGCCAATACTCCAAGCAGAGATAGCAGTTTGTATGCACAACCTCCGGCTAGACGACATTTAAGCCAACCGGCTCGAGAAGGAAGTCTTAGGGCTTGCCGTTCACACGAATCGCTGCTCAGTTCAGCGCATTCGACACATATGATTGAATTGAGTGAGTCAATTTTGAAATGGCATTTTAGAATAGTGGAAGAAAGTTTTGGAAAGTCGAGAAATTGTTCTGGACCTTTATTGAAGGTCTGCAAAACGTTATTAACGCACATTTATTTTGATCGTTTTGATTTTCGTATCACCATAGAAGTACCGATTCCCACGTTACAGCACCAAACACCACCTTCTAGGTAGAATGAATTTTTGTTTTCTTCATATTCAATTATTTCACTTTGACGTAGCTAAAAAAGCTTCTTGACATTTTGACTGTGTTGACGTTCAGTTGCCATAGAACTCACGAGGTCTGACGTTCTCCTATGCATAGATGCCAACAATTATTTTGATTGTATTCAAAATATTTTTTCCTTATTTCGATTTTTTATAGGAACACCAACCAGCCACATTTTTCATATCACTTCTTTTTCATTCTTTTGTTCTGCCTAGCTACAGTTGTTCTATATAGTTTCTAAAAATTTTCCGAAACTTCCTAACTACACTGTAGGTGATTGTAATAAGAAAGAAAACCAAGTAAAAACGTATTTTTTGTGCTCAACTCTTCTGCCAAACCTTCATCCATCCACCCCCACAGAAATCGAGAACACTTGTTGCTCGCCTGTTGTTTTGTTTTCTCTCATTTCCTCAACCTATCTAGTGACGTATAACCTATGCAACATTGAGTAATACGATACTTAAGTTGGTTCTCCAGAAACGTATTAGTGCACCGCCTGTGTTTATTATTATTATTAGAAAACCAAGCTTGCAAGGTTAAGAGGTGATGATTAATTTTGGTTTTGAATACTAATTGAACATATATTCCGAGTTTTACACAATTATTCTGCTGTTTTCAGACGACGAAAGTTTGCTTCTTCCAATTCATCAGTCCCTCTTCGAAGTACCCAACTGTTTCCGACTCCAGAGCACTTACTATTCTTGTCGTACTCCAGTGGAACGAACTAAGTGGATCGACAAGTGAGTTCATTTTGATGCGCATCCCATTCTCACATTCCCAGCACGTCATCAAGCTAAAGAAGGAAATTTTATTATTTCTTCTTTTTTTTCGTTTTGTTCTGTTTCTCCTAACTGGCTAATAGCTTTTTGGTTTCCTTTCCATTCTTCTACTTGGTTTTTCCTCGTCCCGGTGTGCCGGCTATGCAGTTCTCAAGAGACCATTAATGAGATCCGCATAAGATTATATAGCCTCCCTCGTTTCTCGATCGTTTCTCTTGTTCGAAAGTGCGCGCATGCATAATTAGCATTGTTTTCGTGACGATTGACAAACGTCACAAGATGCCATGATCATATCTGATTGAGTTTCTTTCTTACATCTGGTATTTTGAATCATTGCTCTCTTTCTGAATTCATAAATAACTCAAAATTTAGTTAGCTTCTTCTTCTCCGATTTGCTCATTCATTAGTTTTGTTACTTTAAAGCCCTAGAACGTTGAATTACTGACGTTGTGAGAGCAATTCTACTGTAAACTGTAGGATTTTCAAAACAAAAAATAAATCTAGATAATTACGTTGTGCGGTAATTCACCTGTCACATGCATCAATTTGACCTTAATACAAACCATCTGTCAGATATTAGGTTCAAACCTGTAGGAGCCGAAAAAGGTAGATATTAATCTTGAATGGCGCCTGAGTGTCGCACCTTTGGTGACCATTTGGGAGAGTGTACCCCTTTTTCATATTTCTTCGTTTTCTTCATATTTCTCTCATTTCTGCTTTTTGAATAATCGATTGGTTTTTGTATTTGAGAAATATAACTTTATTTTCTGAAAAGGTTGGGGTAATCTCAAAGATTCAAAAATGAAGGAAAAACTTATCCAAAACTGAGATCCAATTCAAAACTTTGAATTTTCCAAAAGATAACCACATTATCTAACAGTTTCCAAACCCTTTTTCATTCTCACTTTTCCTCTCTTTCCTGACCTCATACAGGAGGGTCCCTCCTGTGTGTTTGTCCACACTCTCCTTCCTGTTCGCGCGGACCATAACATGTTGTGTCTGCGTCTCTTCTGGGTTGTGCACACTCTACCCACCTACCTGTTGGGTGGCCTGTTGTTCATCCTAAGGGTGGGCTAATTGTGGTGTCGTCTGCCCCTCTTCTCCAAAACAGTCTCTACCCCCCTTACCTCCGGATAATCGATGGCCATTGTTATGCAAATTTCCTCCCGCCATTTCTTCAGTCAGTCTTTTATTCTTATCACGACGGTTGCGCTGTTTTTCTTCATTTTATGTGTTTTTTGGTCACTTTTTATCTTCCGATCAGTTCCATCCAATTTTTTTTTGTAGACTTCATTCCGCGCGTTATGAGTAAGATGACTGATCGAAGCCTTTTTTGAAAGAGGAAAAATAATGCCAAATCTTATGATTTAGTTTAATTTTTCTTCAAATACACTGTCCAACGATAGATTTTAAAATGAAAAAGCAAAGTGGGCAACACCTTGACCAGATAAGCATCTGGTAGAACACGATGTTGGCTACATACGCACATCGTTTTTCTCGGTTTAGTTCATCGACTTGATTCGATTTCCTTCAGTAGCCCAAAAATTCGAATTTTCAACTACTTTCGTATGCGCAGGTGCAATAGACCTCCCCTAGGGAGCGGAAGAAGGGGTCAAATGTACAACAAACACTTGATATGTTCGTCCGATTCACACCTCATCGCTTTTGGCTTTTTTCTCTCTTTTTAAGTTTTCACATGGCTTGACTTCAAAGTGTTTGACATCTCAACCCTACCATTTCCGATGTTCTCCTTTTCCAACCAATTTTCCTCTTGATTTCAAAAACTCAATGGATACTGGCTTCTATACCAATAGTTGACCTTGTTAGAGTTCATGTCAGCGGTAACAGTTCAGTTCATTTCCTTTTTTGATTTTTTGACACAGCGCCCACGTAGAACATCATAATTCCGATATCCGCCACCCACTCACCGATTAGCCAGTCATTCTCGTCATTTGTACTGTTCACTTTGCGAAAAGGTAGCTGCAATTATGAATCCACTGCAGGAAGAGTGAGAAGAGAAGGCCATTACATTGTTCGGACGTCACTGAATTCCATACAATTATCAAAAACGCTCCTTTATTCCGTCCATCTTCAGATGCAAGTGTTTCATGTTCCTTTTTCCATCGCCATTCTATTCTTGCATCTTCAAGTTGGTCTAATCCACCAAGATCCATCTCAATTTTCACATGCCAACTTAAATTCCAATTCCAGCTTCTCCATGATGAGTTTATGGCATTCGGGGTTGTTTCCCGTGTGCACTGACGTGACCACACAGAGACGCGCCGCGCGAAATTTAATCTGATTGCGCTACTCCTACTACCCGCTCTACTCGCTTCACCCTTTTCTTTTCCTTGGCCTTTTTCCTCCTTATTCCTTCCTCAACCCGCTATTCTCCTTATTTTATTGAGGGATGATGATGATGATGCGCTCAGGAAACTGATCCTTGACAATTCTCGCTCATCTGTTTTGTTTGTTTTTCAATTTCTTAGCGCTATGAAAATTTGCATTCTGGATTGTCTAGGTTGCTGGTGTGTACTCCTTCACAACGAACAAGTTTTGAAATTGAGATTTTTTCAATCGAAAAACGGTATCTAGTGAATCCTGGGCGGTGTCTGTAACCTTGAGGTTTCTAAATAAAAGTATTTCTAGACCCATCTGAATAATAGGAGTCTCGGATATCAATTTTCATTTATTTTTGTGAAGAAACTATGGGAAAACAAAAAAATTTCAGTCCCATTACCTAAAAATAGTTGGCGTGTTTATGTTTCATTGTTATTCTCCTACTCCACCCACCTGGCAATCATTTCACTGCGAAATGTCTCTACAAATGTTTGCTAACCATCGACCATAGAAAATCGCCTTCTTGTTCATTTTGCACCAAATTATCCTAACCTACACAAAAGAAGAACTAAAAGATCACAGCCCCTGGTTCCCATAGGTTTTTCTCCCCGTATAAGGATCTATTCCGCAATTCCCACTTAATCTTTGGTTGCGCGACACTTCAAAGTCTTATTTCTTTTTTTTTCTCTTCATTTGAAAATTCTGAAATGAAATCTAGTATTCCTCGTGAGAGAATAGTGAATAGATATAGGTAATAACAAAGAGAGTAAGAACAAGTTGTTCGTCTTCTTTTCTTTTTTTTTTCTTATTCCTCGAAATGTATACCATGTCAAATGCAAATGTTTGTGATGGATGAGCGGTAATGTTGTCGAAGAGCGGGGGGTACACCCAAACGGCAGTCTGATGAAGCTGGTTCCCATCATCTCAAATTTCGCTTCCTGGGAGAAACTTACCTAACACACCAGAGCTCTTCCGTGAGCAAGTTGTGAGCAAGTGTAACTAAATCTAGCAAACGCAACAAGAACAAACCCTAATTAGTAAAGTTTTGGTGCTGCGCAGTAACTCTATTTCTTTCTAGGTTTTACTTCGCTGCCCTCCGGAATATATCCTTAGCCTAGTTCCATGTCTGACCTTGTTTTTGGTTTACCTCTCAAGACCAAATAAGAAAATTGCACTTGCGAGAATTTCTTTAGGCCCCTCCTAATTACAATCATTATCGTTTCCGTACAGTTCTTGTACTATTTTTTTTCAAACTGTAACTGCGAAGAGCGAACAATAAGAAATGAGCGACAGGGGGGAGATCGGCCTTATAAGGAATTGCTGCTATATATGATATTTGTTTATTTTGAGCGCAGTGAAGGTGCGAAATAAAAGAGGGGTAGAGAAATACAGTGGGGGCCAAGAGACTGTGTTTCAACGACAATAAAAAGCAAAACTCTTTTCTTCACATTTTCTTCATTTTCTCGCCTTTCTCGAATTTCCATATTCGAATATATTTTGACGAAATGTTCCATTTTGTTGGTTTGTTCTCCACCGTTTCCTGCCATATTTCTATCTTAACATTGACCAACCTGTGATGTGTCACTTTCATCTTTCGCATCGCCCTGAACTTGTCACTCCTCATAAGTTCATTTTTGTGACAGGTGGCCTCGCGCCACCTCTGTACCCGCCAGATGTACAGACCGCAAAAAGAGCCAGGATCCAAATCGCCAGATGTTTCAAATGGTTTTTTTTTCGTGTCACGATCAGTACAATTCTATTTCTCTCCATCAACTCAAAGTGACGTTCATTTAATTTTCTCATGGACTCCACGCCACCGTTTTATTACCTTTGTTCGTCGGTTCTCCAACCCCCATTCATCAGATATGCCGTCCACCATTTGAATCGAAAGTGAGAATGAGTGTTGTTCCGGAAATGTGGGCTCCCTATTGCCATCACGATACCGTGTGAGAAAATCGGAAAGGCAAAAAGTCTATCTGATCATCAAATATTCTCTTCTTCTTTTCACACCGTTGTCCATCGCTACTGTAGTGATGAAAAACGGAGATGAGATAAAGAAAACTATAACAGTGGTGTGGGAAAGGCGAACAAAATAGTGTATTCCTTCGCGGTGAGCACAATCAACCTGTGCACACAATTGCCCTCACAAATACACGGGAGGCAATTCCCTATTCCTTTTCCTCCTACCTGGTTGAAGTTTGTCTACTTGGATGACGCTGAAAAGTACAAAGTTGCCAGAGTCTGAACTTTGTTTGCCAAATGAATCGATGAAGTTCGAACGAAATGACTTCGTTGACCTCAAATACGTTTTTATAGTGCTCCGTTTTTGTTTTCTTCTCATCTCATTGCTCAATTTACTCTATTTTCCTATTTCCACAAGTAATTTCCCATTCCCATCCGTTCTCGTTGTTCTGCCTGACCTCACTCACATCCTCTTGCCATTTCTATTCCAAATACAGATAGAAAAATTGGAAGACATCTGTCACTGTCCACTCCTCAATGCATTGCACTCTTTTCTCCTTTATTCTAGAACATCCTTGCCGCGTGGTCGTCCACTACCATTTCAGGAAATATGGTCAATGATCCACCAAATGACGTTCCTTTTATTTTTAAAAGTTGCTAATTTTAAGTCACCGAAAAAGGTGTCATACCAACTTTTAGAGGTCAAACTGCACGTCATCAAATCTTATTTTCATTCTCATTTTCTTTTTTTAGTTCACTCACTTCAAAAGATTTTATCGAAAACTCGTTATGAATTCTGGAATTCAAAAGAAGAGAGAGAATTGTTATTGTTGTTTTGTCAGTCAGTAGTGGTAATCGTTTTGCACAGTAGTCATATTAAATCTTGTCGTCTTTCCATTTCCCTCACTTCTTATTGTTCATTACAATACCCACAATGTGCGTGTGCACAAGCACGTTGCTTTCACCTTGGACGGTGCTCATTTCTCTTTTCATTCCGCTCTTTTGGAGCCCTCAAAGACACACCTGCTTTTTCAATCCTCTTTATATGGTTTCTCTCTCCCATAAACAGTGTCCCGCCAGTGTGTCATTGCAACGTCTTTTCTTTTCTATTCCCGCTCGTGCTACGTACGCTCTGGCAAATAAAATTACCTAATTACGGACCCGCCTCGCAGAATATGTGATGTTGTGGTGGTGTTGTGTATCTGGTGCACCCTTGACTCGGGCTCTTTAGGCCACTTATCGTCATAGTCACACTAACAAACCCAGGTCCTCATTTAGTTTTTCCACAAGTTAATCAATCTCGTTAACCCAATCGAGAGAATTTCTCAGCGCACATACTTTATTGCTTTCTCATAATTTTTTGTTTTTCGTTTCCAAAGAAAGTTGTCAGAGAATGGCGTTTGATTGATATTCTTGTCACGTTTATGTTCGCTCTCTCTTATCACTCTGATTACTTGCATGCGATCTTTTTCGATTGAAAATCTATTTTCAACTAATGTTTTTTTCAGCCTCCGTAAAACAATGAATCCACGCAGAGATCTCCAACGACGCACAGAAAACAGTCTTCTGATATGGGTTCTAGAAGCGAAAGGATTGCCAGCCAAGAGGAAGTATTACTGTGAGATGACCCTTGACAAGACTCTTTATGGAAGAACATCCGGAAAAGCAAGAACAGACAATGTTTTCTGGGGAGAGAATTTTGAATTTGTGTAAGTCATGCTTGCAATGCCTGCTGAATATTTTGATGAACATTCTCAATTTCAGGATGCTCCCAAAAATCGGCGAAATCTGTATCAGCCTCTTCCGTGAATCAGACTCCAAGAAGAAGAAGGACCAGCTCATTGGATACGTCCTCATTGCTATCGAGCAGTTGGCTAGCAAATGTCCAGTGGAGCGCTGGTAAGTCTGTAGCAAATTGAGACCAAGAATGTGAAACAAATGACTTCCGATACGCATTCCTCAAAGTCGTTACCCAACATTTTGAATAGGCAGAATGAGGGAAAACAAAACAGTATACACGAAACGATAGCCCTTTCCATTTTAATTGCCTACCTTTTGGCGTCAATTAACTGGTTGATTGTACAAGAAGGAGGTCTATTAACACTCTCACCTTCTCACAACTACTCGATTCCCGCTTCCAAAAAGTGATTTAGTTTTGGTTTATTCTATTTGTTAGTGTGTTAGTCATCATGATGATGTTCATCACAACCGTCATCATCATCCTCTCCCATACATAGATATGTAGTTGTATAACTTGACATTAACCTCTTTGTTGGGTTCAAAAGTCGTTTTCTTTTCACTTCCCAACTAATCCAAACCCGCCGATAATTCATGGATGCCGCATAAGCGTGAATCGTTTTCATAACCTATATCTCCCATCAGGATTTATTCGGGACGCCCGAACACTTCCAAGGGAGGGGAGTCGAGAATCGCGGCGGATTGAAATCCCATTACTTTTGCATAAATGGGTAGAAGTGTTGAATAAACATGGATTTCTTCTCACTTTAACTTTTAGCGCCCCACCAAATTTGCCTTTTGATGCTTTTACGCTTCACACTTTCTCTCTGTTTCCTCACAGTCATCCTTTTAGACATCCGTGTCGGACAGTCGTTTTGTTTTGCAACAGAAAAAAAATGAGGGAAATAGTCCTAATCCATTTTTTTCCACTCTCTCAGATACAGTTGTATTTTCCTTTTTTACAGTCTTTACTCTCAGAAAACATAAAACCATCGAACTTTGACCAAGCAGGAGAAACCAAAATCGCTGGCAATTTTGTTTAGAATCATTTCCCCGTACAAAAATACAGTCAATTTTCTAGTATAAAAGTCTCAGATTCAAGAAACGTGAGCGCCTAAAGACGTGTGAAGCGACATAATCCGGCCTCACACACACACACATTTTGACAGCCAGACCGTTCCGTTCGTTTCGCTCCAAATCTTAATCAAACATTGGCCAGCTCATGATCTGTTCCAATGATATGAGGTTGTCTTTTCTATTCTTTTTGAAATAATTGTGTTTTTGAGATTCCCTTCTTTTTTCCTCGGGCTAGTTTGAAACTTTGTATCAAAGTTGGATTTTTTATTGGGAGGTCTCGTTGACTATCAATCACTAGTGCCACCCTTTATCTGAAGGCTAACACGTAGAACAGATCTTATCTAGGAACATTCATTACAATTCCAATTAGACAAGCCCATCTCGTGCCGTGTACCTGATGACTCAATCTCAAACTAGCCAATCTTTTTTCGCGCTCTACTGTTCTTTATTCAATCTTTCTCCTATTCTTCTTGTACAATCATACCTTCAGGTTGTTATGAAAGGTGGATACGATCCTTGGGATCCATCTTCCCACAATTCTGCTACAATTCCTTATACCTTGGCTTCAATATATCCATCTAGTGAAAACATATCACAGGAGTTTTCAAATGGAAATAGAAAAATTAAAAATGTTCTCAAAAATATTATATGGTCCTTCAAACTTAAGAAAAACTATGTGCGGGTATCGACGTTGTTTGGAGAGTATTGTAGGTCAGTGGTAGATTGGATTATCACAATCCCATACACTTTATTCACAAGTCAAGGACAAACGAAACGACAAACCTAATAATCCTCTTTTCAGGTACACCGTCAATAACACTCAAAGCGAGTCTGGGACCAGCTTTATTGCATCTGCACTTGGTGGGAAGAGCAGCTCACAGGAGACACCATCACTCAGAATCAAAGCCCGTTGGCAGTCTGTGGATATTCTTCCCCTTCGTGCTTATGATACTCTCCTTGAAACACTGAAAAGCAGTTACTTGCCACTATGCGAGAATCTTGAGCCAGTGCTCGGTGTCAGAGATAAGGTAAAGTAAAAGTAGTTTCAAGAAACAAGGTATTAACCAATTGCACAGTTACAGGAAGACGTTGCTACTTCCCTGGTACGAATTATGTACAAGCAGAATCTTGCCACTGAGTTCTTATGCGACTTGATCATGAAAGAGGTCGAAAAACTTGACAACGACCATTTGATGTTCCGTGGAAATACATTGGCCACAAAAGCAATGGAATCGTTCATGAAGCTCGTCGCTCACGATTACCTTGAATCAACACTCAGCGACTTCATCAAGACAGTTCTTCAATGCGAGGATTCGTGTGAGGTAGACCCACAGAAGGTTGGAAATGTGTCGAACTCTGCTTTGGAAAGGAACAGATCTCTTTTGATGAGATACGTCGAAGTTGCATGGACCAAGATCCTCAACAAGTGAGTTTTAAAGCTAAGCCTCAATAGAAAAACTGTTTTCTCTTTCCAGCACTCATCAACTTCCACGTCACCTTCGTGAGGTCTTCTCGGCACTCCGTTGCCGCCTCGAGGCGCAGAACCGTGGAGCTCTTGCCGACACTCTGATCTCTTCGTCGATCTTTCTTCGCTTCCTGTGCCCAGCCATTCTGAGCCCGAGTCTGTTCAATCTTGTCTCCGAGTACCCATCTCCAACCAATGCTCGCAACCTGACACTCATTGCGAAGACACTTCAGAATCTTGCCAACTTCAGCAAGTTTGGTGGAAAGGAGCCACATATGGAGTTCATGAACGAGTTTGTTGATCGCGAGTGGCTTCGTATGAAGGACTTCCTTCTGCAAATCTCAACAGAGTAAGTGAGACGTATTAAAAATAGCTATTCATACAAGATGTGTATCAAATTACCTCGAAAAAAGATATTCTTGTTGAGTGGATGCAAAATCTGACACCTTTGTATAAACAAAAAACAAATGAAGACTGGATAAGATATTTATAAATATTTCTGTTTCAGGCTCAAACTTCCATCGGATAAGGGCTCCGAAGCCGTCGTTGATTGCGGAAAGGAGCTTAGCCTGATCGCCACCTATCTTGAAGAGGCTTGGACTCCATTGCTCCAGGAAAAGAATGGAAACAAACTACCATTGTCGAATGTCAAGTCGATTTTGTCGGAGTTAGCTGAATGCAAGAGACGCCCGGACAACGCCATCTTTCACTCACCTATGATTCAGCAACCGTCATCTGATTACGAGAATAGTCCACAGCAGAATGTTGTGTGAGTTGTGCACCCTAACACCACTTTAGTTTTGACCTACGGGTTTTTTGTTCTTTAATATGCACGGTTTCAATAAATTTATATTTGGTTTTTAGTCCTCGTCATGAGAATGTGCCTGCCTATCGTAGTACACCCCCAACCGGTCAAGCCACTGTCATGGGCCGTTCTATGAACCGTCCGGCTACTCACTTGATGACATCTGATGATTACGTTCTGTCCTCTGCATTCCAAACTCCAAGTCTTCGTCCGGGTCCTACTCGTTTGAGTGATGAAACTGGCACATCTTCAAGCCGTACTAGCGACAAGACGACCAGTAGTGCAGAGATTCGTGATGACACTGATTCTGATTTTGAGTTGCGCGAAGAAATTGGCCATGGAGGGAGAATTCGTAAGCGACTTCCAAGAACTGACACTTCTCCATCAAGCAGTCAACAGGCCTCCAGCGGATACTTAAGCAACAACCAATCCAGGTAAGAAATTGTACTATTATTCAATTTTATGGGGTTAAATATTGTGTTTTAGAGTATTAGAAGCTGTTTTTGTGATTAGATGCTTTAATCTGCTGATATTCAACTGTTCAATATAATTTGTTGAAAACAGTTCTGATTGAAATTTATTGATTTTCAATTTTTTCCAGATCCAGCTACTCCAACTCGTCGAGTTCTTCCCCTATCGAACGTATGGCTGCTCTCTCAATCGCCAACCCTGTTTACGGACCAGGAACGTCATCTGGATACACTACAGGGCCATCGTCAGTGTACAATATTCCAGCCGAGCCGAAGGAAATCGTTTACCAAAAACGTTCCAGCCCGCCACCATACGATCCAGAGGCCCACAACTATCAGTACCACCAACAGGTAAGGTTTAAACAAAATGAAGCCTAACAACTCATTTCGTTTCAGGTCTACGCTGTGCCACCAGATTGTCAACTCTCACCAAAAACGCCGGTTACTGGAATCAACAGCCGCTTGAGTCTTCCGCGCACAAATCCACGTGCTCAGAGGAATTCTGGTGTTTTCCGCCCAAGCATTGTCAGTGTTCCAGATAATTGGGAGCAGTAAGTCAATCGGAAATTGTTGCCAGATTAGAATGATAATGTTTCAGTTCCGGTGACTACTACAACAGAGCCGACTCAGACTATAGCATCCAAAAGGACGTTGTGATTCAGACTCAAGCTCGTGAAATTGAACGTTTGAGAAGAGAGAACAACGAGCTCAGAAGCAAGGTGCAGGCGGCAGTCAAGTTCGTCGACTCTAAGGTAATTTATGAATCTAGAACTTGTTTTCAAAAGTAGAGTTCTAATCATTGTCAATATAAGAACGCTTATTACCAATTTCATAGCTTACAGAGGTCCGACAGTGGTGCCAGCGAAGACTCGTACGACTCACTAAGCTCGCTCGATCGACCCTCTAGGACGTCTCTGGTGGCTTTACCTAACTAATCAAATTATTTATTTATATACATATAATCTCATAATTCATTTATAACCAATAGTATTTGGTTGACTAATGTATCTTATAAGTGATCCGAAAAGATAAAAATTTATATCTGTCTTCCTCTGTGCCCCGTTGGTCTCTTCCTTTTCTCTGCCCAACTGTTTGTTTCAGTACACACAAGAAAGCTTCAGTAAAGCTTTCAAGAGCTCGTTCTCTGTCTGCCATTTACATTCATCCCGCGTCATTTTTGTAGTATAGTGGGTCCCATTGTGATTTTTTTGTCTGTTTCCGATGTACAATGTACTCATCACTTCATTACTATTTTTGAAACTCGAATTTTAGTTTCGAAAATTGTGAAGAGTGGTGAGACCAGTCAAACTCTACGATGCTTTATACCTTATTGTCTGAGAGATAATTAAGACTTTTATTACATAATTTTTGCATAATATAATTGAAATTATAAATGAATGATTTGCTCCGTATTCAATATTGATTGTATTGATTGCAAACTGGAAACCGTTCAACTGCAGCACGATTGCATTGTTCCAAAGCTTTTGGTGCATACTCCAAAAACTCTTGGTAAGCCTGAAAGTACATCTTACATGTCTTTTTTTGAATGAAAGCAAAATGACATACACGTCGGCTCCATCCACCCGAGTTCTTGCTCAAAACAACCCGGAAGTCTCTAATCTTAACTTGAATGTCGATCAGAATGTTAGAGTAATTACAGAAAAAATCAGTCATTTGCTGAAATGTTACATTGTGATATTTAATGAAGGAATCACTCAACATGTGGGGTTCGTAGCATCGCCATTATTTGAATTGCTTCAATTTCAATCTTCTCCAACTTGACCTGAAAATGTATATTTCAATTTAGTTTCTGAAAAAAATATTGCACGGAGTCATCAAACCTTCATCATACAAAAAATGCATTTTGAGCGGGGATAGACATAAACTCACAAGAACTACTCGCATTTGATCCATGGTCAATACGTCCTTAAATATTCCAGATGGCATTATGCTTTCAATCAGTATCAAATTAGATCAAAAGAAACAGAACTCAAGGGATGATTGTGTTTTTTTCAAAGAAAACTGACAGAATGAAGACTCTCAATGAACTTGATCTCTTTTAAACCACTCATTCAGAAGAAGGTGCTGTCGGTTCTCACAGAAACCGGGTTACCGTCACCTATCAAGTACAGTTAATCACTTTTTTTTTTTGAACGGCCGAAATGAAAGAAAACGTTAAGAAAAACTCCCAGAGAAGGTCATCTCCACTCGTTTTTATGATTGTACTTGATAGTGGTCGTGATTAATTAGATCTAAAAACAGGGGAACAGAAGGGGTGTAGAAAAAATTGCGGTTTTTTTTCTTTTGAACGTAAGACAGATAGGGAAGTGTAGAGATTTATTGACACATTAGGAAATAAATCTTACCAAAATCTATGCATCAAAATAATTTATCGTTCACATTGATGCATGAAGGACTCACGAAATTGAACTTGGGTAGCTGAGAAAAAAACTAGTCTCTGAACATTTGTTCATTTGTGAACTTTGTGAAGAATTGACCAAACGCCTGAAGTGTGAAATTCTCAGCAAAACATTCATCTCTAAAAAGAAAAAACACTGTGCCTAACCCATGTTTATCAATCTAATTGCTGGTACTTTCAGATGACTCTTCACATCCGGCAGGAGAAGATTGAAGATTTTTCACCTGGCTTCATAAGTTTGTCAATAAACTTTGAATGTTTACAATTTACTTCCCAACTGTGCATTTTTGTGTATATTTTGAACCTTATAAACATACCTCATAGAATCAAAATTCCCCTAATAATCACGTTGAAACATGTTTACTCCCCGTTCAATCCGTATCTTATCAAAAGTGAAATAACGCTTGGGGTTACATATTCGTTTTGTTTGCATGCAGCGGTCATTTATCAATAGTTTTTTGAGCATGGTTGTGTCCATTGGGACCATTTTACCCTCAAAGTACGCATTTTCGCTTTCTTTTGAGAGATGGGGAAGCAGAAAAAGCATGTTCTAATAACAAACTTTTTGTTTCGCCCCGGGCAAAATGAATTTCAAGATTTGTGAGATGTTTTTCTTCCCTAAGAAATAATCTTGAGATCAGTGTTCCAAACCCGAAAACTATCTGATAAATATCACCATGAGTCATCCCTCCCAATTTTAAATTCTAAAATTGTATCCTTAACTTTTTGTGAAAAAAAAGTATTTCGAAAACAACATTTGTTTTTTATTTTTTATTTTATCGATGTGAAATTTCTAGTACGATTTGTAGTAATTCTCTGATTCACATTTCCCCTTTTTTATCACCTGCTTTCAAATAAATACTCATTCGCATTTCCTTGGTTTCATTCGAGTTGCTCTTCATGTGACTGGATTATATTCCCCGTTGGTTTCCGGCTGAAAATCGAAAATCGGCTTTTGATAAACATCCGTTGGATTTCAGACGTGAGAACTTGCAGAAACGACCTTTCATATGTCTCATTTCTCGAGGTTTGATTTGGTTTCTCATTATTTTCTAGACATGAATTTCTTCATGAGATTTTTCGACTTCACTCAGTTTCTAGAAAAAAAATTAGTCAAGGTTTCGGCATCAAAATGCAAATTTCTGTTTGTTTCTCTGTGTCAATGTATGCTGCCAAGAGAACATGTCATGTTTCTTCTCTCTTTTTCTCGAGCAGTTAAAAACCACGTCACTGGATGAATTTATTTTTGAGAGAAAAAATATATGAATAGATGCTCACTGGATAGCAATTAGTTCCTCTGTATTTCTTTGAATTCTCTGATGAAGAGAAGGAATAAAAATCTACAATTGGGTTTTATGCGATATTGCAACAGCAATATATGTCCTTCACATTCAATCTCTGCTTCTCCTCCCGCGCTATGTTTTTCACTTTTGCGCATGTTTCTAACGTGACCCTCACCATTTTCATCAAAAACATCGATCTTACCATATTTTCAGCTACCAAAAGTTTTTTGTTGGTTGTCGATAGTTGGTGTGGCAAGTTGCGAAACTTGTTATTTTTCTCAAATTTTATATTTGAAAGTAATGTATCCAAATGCATGTGATTCAATTGTTAGACGCGAACATTCGTCATACCTAGGAATGTTCTGAGAAACAAAGTGTGTCTTGTTCGGGTTTGAGTTTTGAACTAACATTTTTCAAAAATATCGGTGCTAATGAGGTTTTCAAATAATTAGAAAGGTTCTAAAATTTTGACTCGACTTGAGACATGGCGTCTCAATGCGGATATATACCTATTTGCTATTCTCTGAGCTGCATTTCGATTGACCAGTTTCATCATTTGTTGAGTTAATAGGATTTTTAGTTCTGGATTTACAACTGAGTACTGTAATATTTTTACCTTTCGTGAAAGCTTTTTTCGACTCTACATTCACTGGAAAAAAACAATAGAGAAAAACCATACATTTGTCAAAATATGCAAAATGATAATCTGACACGTTTTTGTATAATTGGTGATACGCAACAGTTTCATTGATTTCAATTCAATTACATAGACCTCGTTTTTGTTTCAGTTTTCAGAGTTTCTCAAAAGTATTGGTGAAATTTTTGAGTTTCTGAAAATTTGTAGATCGCGTTTATATTTCCAATTCACTTTTCATTCCTTAAGGTCATTACAACTAATTTTATTGAAATCTGCTCCATGTCATTTATCTGATTACTTATTTCTCTCAATCGCTATTTACATTTTAAAATTCTTCATCATTTTTTGACCACGTCATATTCTATCTTTAAACCCCTAATTCGACATATACATATTTCCAGAATGATTGATAAGAATCATGAGTCTTCATCATCTTCTTCTCATCTTCCCGTAATTCCTGAGAATGTGGAGGGCAGTTCAGCTGAAGAAGAGCTCTCTGATCCTGATGAGTCTGTTTTCGGAGATCTGAGTGCTGCTGAGTACACAAGTTCAAGTTATATCTCATTCGGAGAACCAACTTTCTCCTCCAGCATCTTTGTTAACCAGCCAAGTTGCAGTGACCCATCCGTGATGGAATCTTCCCAAAATTGTAAGATTTCTTCGTTCATTCCTTCTTCACGTTTTTCTTTTTGAAAATTGGCGAGAAAACGGAAAAACTGAAACATGAAATTAAGTCGTAAATTTGGTGTTCTTGAAGGACAGCTCTTGAGATATCTATCTCAACACACACATATTTTAAGTTTTTCTTTTTCTTGAAATCTTTTCCTCTTCTTTTTGGTGAGATAGCATTTTCTAAGAGGATATACATGAACAAAAGCAAAAGAAGAAAAGTTCCTGTTTATTTTTTTCATGCTGTTCTCACGCGGACAATCTCATATGGAACTTTGAAACAAGAGAAAAACAAAGAAAAAGTATTCGAGAGCCATCCGAAATTGAGAAATAGATAGATTTAATTGATTTCGGCAACCAACCACAAACCTTAGCGCATTCTTCTGCCAATATGTGAAAAAAAACGCATCCATCAAGTTGTGCTTTTGCAGTCAACACGTTCAACTACCCGGTTTTCAAAAAGTACGGATATTATATTAACGGAGTCTACTACGCAATGGCAAAGAAAGGGTCAACTCGTCAACGCGTCAAGTGCTTGGTATGATTTTGGTTTTATTAAAAATTTCTGAAAAGGCATAGTTTGGAAAGAAATGAAATCGAATATAATAACAATGCTCTACTCATCAAGTTCACTTTTCAATACATGGAGTTTTGATACTGTTTAGTCTTGCCGAAACTTCTCTTAAAACTTCATTCGTGATACACTTTGGTTAATTTTTTTCCCCCGTGAGTGTTAAAAAATAGAGAGCATCACTTATCATTTTACGTGTCTCTCTTACACTTTGCAAAAACAATTTTTCGAGTCAGTTTCTAATTAACGTAAATACATCATAGAATTCGACAACCGCTTGTGGGTGAATGTTACGTAAAAAGTCCGCAAAGTACATACCTGACGTTATAAACTTATGGAACCCCATTTCATGACACAATTATATTTTTCGTTTAAAGGGGATGGGAACTCTCATTTATAGGGGAATTTTAAGGGGAAAAAAGGGCGCAGTCTCTTGTAGACAAGTAGAGACAGCGCGTTTTCCGGCCGCATAGCGCAGTCGGTAGCGATTTTGGTGATCTGTCAGTCCGACTGTGGGTTCGAACCCGCCTGAGGTACTTATATTTGTTTTTTCAGAGAAAATGTTTTTTTTTTGAGTTGCCTCATCCTTCAAAAGCGTAGTAATGCCTTTGGGGAAAATATGTGAAATTGTAGAGAGAAAATCCAATAGTATCCTAATATCAATTGAAAGTCAATTGAAATGAAATCAATTGAAAATCAATTGAAAATCAATTGAAATTGAAAGTTATTTCAAAAACGACGAAAAGAGATAAAGACCGCCGAATAAGCGAGCTGGTCATTGATAATGTTCTAGAAGGAATACAGTCTTTTTGTTTTTTTGTCAAATAGAGACGGTTTTCTGAAAATGTTTTTCAGCGTAAATGTGTATCTGTACACTACCGAGTTTTGTATGGAAACAATTCTTTTTATAATCAGTTCAACCTTCTCAAAAAACCAATAAATTGTTTTTGTTCCAGAACTTTACGCAAACATGTTTCAGCGAACATTCGAGACGAAATTTGAACTTTTCGGTTTTGAACAGGGTAGAACAGACTTAAAAAAATTTTGTCTCCATACAAAAATCGGTAGTGTACAGATACACATTTACGCTGAAAAACATATTTTCCCCAAAGACATTACTTCGCCTTTAAAGACAGTTCTTGGACTGAAATAATAGAATCCCTTGCACAAAACTTCAGAACACTCGCCATGCTTTTGCATTTCTTCTTCTGAATTATTGTAAAAAAGAACTCTTCAAGAAGTCAACTTTTGCTCATTTCAATTTCCTTTTCTTGCAGTATCGTCGTGGGACGCCTCGTTTGGAAACAATCGAAGAAAAACCGGAGGAGGAGGACGAACAGAATGGAGAGAAAAGCACTGAAAAGGATGATGGCAAAGAAAAGATGAAATCAAAGGACCAATTGTAAACTCTGCAATTCTTACTTCAAAAGTTCAATTTCCTTCTATTTCTCATTCTTTCCAGCAAAACTTTTTTCAATTTATTTGGAACTGAAGAACAACTTTACCCGTGATTTGCTTTAATTGGATTTTGCAATTCCTACCATTTTTTAATGAAATTACTCTATCGGGACATAGTCATTCCTTTTCTTTAAAAAAATTTCCTGAATGAATCTTCCTATTTTAAAGATATATTCGACATTTTGCCAATTCACATTGAACGTCATTCAAAAGAAGGAACCGCGCAATAAAACAATTCAAGCTCCATATCACATTTTGGTTCTTTTCGGTGGAAAAGAACATCTGACCTCCCAATATCATTTGAATGTCACATCTCCTATTTTTGTTCCCCTCTTGAGAGGCAATTCGAACCCACTTTGTTCTAGGCAATTTGGCTCGTTGGGAAAGAGCAGGAAAAACGGCTTGGACGTCATCGAAGAAAGCCATTTCATGTCCATTAACCCTCCATATTTTGAGTTATTACCTACCGAGAAATATAACCGTTTCTCTGTCATGTGAGCGATTATTCATGCTGCTCTCTCAAAATTTTCTGCAAAAAGAAAAAAAAGTATTCGAGTGAGAGTGAACGATTTTGCGAAGGAATATGGTTTGACTGGCCGATTTGCAAAATATATTTTCATGGTGGTCCATGATATTGAATTGAGTAGCAACTTCATTTGGAAAGCTCAACCTGCATTTACGTGGAAATGCATCACACATACTCAACAATTTGGACAGAATATCCAGTCGAGTTGCTGATGAAATCGCATGGAAACTATCTGTTTAGCTGAAAAAGTTTATAGGACAACCCATGAGGAACGTAAAAAACATATTTATAAAATGATGAATTGAATCTGGAAAGCTCTCACAGTTATAGATTTGAAAGCACAGAAAACCTGATACACCATATAGTTGTCTCCCAATTTTCATGATGGGAGTGAGAAATTTGTCAACTTCATGAAAGCAAAGCTATTTAGATTTATAGGACTGTAAATTACAAAATGTTCAGTCAGTTGTGTTTTTTCAAAGTTCAGAATGCTCTAAAAAATAATATTGTCACTGCAAGAGACCCGTAGTGCTACGAATAATCAAGATTCATGGTTGTTGTCACAAAACCGTTAATTGAAAGGAATTCAGCCTTTCCAACAATTTTTTTTACAGTAGATGATACCTATTGTTTCAATATCCTTATTTTGAACATTATAATTAAAGCAGGCGAAAAATGATGATGATTCATAAGGTTCCAACCGGAGAGTTATATCCAACTGATCATTGTAGGAAAAAGAGCATTGACCATATTCATAGTAACCCGTTTAACACTGGATGCAACACTGAAAATTTGGATGATGTGTCCCTAAATTCCTTCAGTCATCAACCAGTAGCTATATTCTTCTCATCAGCTGGACGAATAACTCTGAACCGCGCTTCGCGGTGGATTCAAGAGGATCAGAATCACTTTTCTGACTTCACATCATCAGACTTCCCAATTATCAGTAGCTTCCGTTACTTGAGACAGACAGTCCTTTGTGTTTACCCAGACATTACTCGTGATACATTTAGTCATTTATTCACGTTCCGGAAATTAATACATTGTTTTATCATCAACAAGTTTTATTGCCACCTCTCAGTAATTGACATGAAGAATAGTGAAGGAAATTAGTTTGGCTTTCTGAAGAGTTCACACTGGTACACCTACATGGATACGATAAATGGACTGATTGCGAATTTGTGGTTGAGTGCGAGATGGAATAAGAGAAGAGTTTTGAAATGAGATTTTATGAACGGAACTGGAGAGGGGTCAATAGAACATCAGAATTTAGAGGGAGCTGCACACCTCCGAGCACTCCAACTTGAAACACTGACTCATCATGGCCAGTGCGAATCTGGACTCCGCGTCACTACGCTCTCCTGGCATGTGCCCAAAATAGTTCGTTGTCATCTGAAACAGAATAGTTTAATCATTATAATTGGAAGTATGATGATCTATGATCCCTCATTTTTCTATTCTCTCTACTTCCTACTCTAAAAGTAATTTATTTTCAAGTCATTACTCACCTCCGCTATCCCAAACCAGCACCCCTTCTTACAGCATACGCAGGGTGCGGCCTCCTCCTCTTGAACGGAGCACATGCTCGGCATCAGAGCGGCGTTGGCTGAAAACGTTGAGTTAGAAAACGTTCATTGCTGAGCTTATACAAGTATATCACTATAACTATCTAACAATAGTTGCTACTTACCATGAAGAGCCAAAGCGAAGAGAAGTCCGAAGACGAGAACGAGCTTGGAGAACGAGATCATGGTAGAGATCGGTAGGGAGAGCTGTGTTCGGCGGTGGCGAACTGAGCAAGAATGAATTGAAAATGAGAAGATAGACGTTTTTGAGCAAAGAAAGGTCTTAAAGCCACGCCCCCTTTCTTCCTCGCAAGCTCCTCCCATTTTGGGTGGAGCATGACGAATCAGCTCCAATGAAACGGTCGTTCGGCCATTTTTTATAGGCACAAGAGAAATAGTATAGGAAAGTTCAGAGAATTCAGAGAAAATCACGTGGTGGTATAACTATCGAGAGAAGGAAATTGAGTACCGAATGACTTTCTCGAGAAAATTGAGCATGTACGGGAGAGTGGAACCGATGGCCAAAATCGCTATCGAGCTCATAGAGTTTCAAAGGTATAATGACAGAAAATGATAATTGAACATGAATGTTACTATAAAAAATGTGGAAAAGACAAGATTTGAAATTTTAAGTAGGAAAAGTATACCTGAAGAGGCGAGACTAGACCATGACTATTCAAAACAAAAGCTTATGAAGGATGAAGTGGCTTTCGGATTTAAAAATTCATCATTTGAGCCTGATCATTATGATGAAAGTGGGAATATTATAACGTGCACTAATTGGTGACAAAGCATATGCAAAACAAAAAGGAAGTGGAATGAAACTATAAACTTCAAATGAAATATGACGGGACGAGATAAATAAAAGAAGGGGGAGAGATGTCAAATCCAGTGATAAAGATCACTTAATGAAAACGGCTAGATTAATCGTCTAAAAGATATTTCTTAAAATGTTCTAGTATGTTGACCGTAATGTATCATCAGCCAAAACTTTAAAAAAAGGTAATAGCTCTCAGAAAGTTCTGGTGAACAGCTTTTTGTGTTATTATAACGATAAGGAGATCTTACTGAGTTTGGTTTTTTTCAAAAAACACCTTATTCAAAGCATTTATTCAATACATAGTTCCAAAGTTTGGCGCATAATACCGAATTATCAAAAAACGATACTCAGAAAGTTTCTTGAAAAAAAAGTTTCGTCGTTGTTTTTAAGAGCTAGTTATCGCAAAAACGTTCGGAGTTGTTCGAAATTCTCGATAAATGTTTAGTCTAGATGCAAAAATTTAGTTTTCCTAGTTTCAAAAATGAAACGTATGTTTTCTGACACATCTCATCCCACACTGTCTATGGCTTCTCTCTAAAGCGGTTATGATGAAAATGAACTTTGTAATAAACGAAATCTAGAATGTCACAAAATTTCAAACCGACTACATTTTTTATATCATTCTTTGTTACGAGTTTCAAGACTCGATAATGCTATTTAGTGACTTTGAGGTGATCACAATTCAAGAACTTTTTCTATCTAGTTCCGATTGTCTCTATGTTCTGTAGAATATCGAAAACTTTCACCTATTTTTAAGATTAAAAAATCTATCTATTCAAAAAGAATTTAGTTCTTTGCTTCCATTCCATTTCCCATTTTCACTTCCAATCTGATTGGTTCACTGGAAAACCGAGAAGGAAGTTTTTGAGAAATGGGTTTTTTCAGCGAATGCTTCTTCCTTATATTATGAAATAAGGTTTTTATGAGTTTTCCTTTTTCTCTCTGGAAGTCAACTTCCTTTTTTCCCATCTGTCATGTGAGCCTGTGCAATGAAAAAACTCTATTTCATTATCCCGCAAGTGCTTTTCATTTCATTTTTCCATTATAGGATCCAAACCCAATTTTCAAAAAAAAATGATCAGCGTTCAATCTTCCAACGAACAGATAAGAATTGAATCCAAACTGAGCACTTCCACAAACGCAGCTGAGCGAATGGATAAATAAAAAGTGAAAGAAAATGTGCACTAAAACAACGTTTCCGGGTTTAACAATATATCTTCTTTTGTATCCCAGCGGAGGTTAAAAAAGGATTGCAAAAAAATTGAAATGGAACCACGTCATACCCCATGTTCTTTGCTTGCTCGTTTCTGTCCCATCCATCTGACGTGCTCGTTCAGATTGAGTGAGTGATCCCAAAATGACGGGGTTGAAACCTTTTATTTGAGATTCAAATCCGGGAAGGTGACAGAAAGAAAGCAATCTCGATTTCAAGATTTCGTGACCAACGCTTTTCAGCTTTTTGTTACTACCACCCAATGTCTTATTTCGGGGATTCGAAAATTCTAGAGTTCAAAAGTTTTATTTCCGGTTTCATACGGATCATGCGATTTGACACGTTTCCGATTTTCTTACACGGAATCCCGATCGGAGTTACTTGGAAACTTGCAAAGTTTGACAAAACTTGAGATGGCATCCCTTTACGTCAGTAGTATTCCGATAAAACATCTAAAACAAAACATAAAAACAAGAAAAACGAAACAAACTTGAGGAGTTGTACAATTTTTATGTTGGGAGGTAACCTTGGTTACATACTAGAAGAAGTGGATTCACGTGAAAGGATGACGCGAAGGTATGCGCATTCTAATTCCCGAAAAGACAAAATTTTTCGGAATAGGGGAAAAGTATACATCTACATGAAATACATATAGGGAGCCTCTGAAAATTTAGAAAATAGAACCGAATCAAATGTTTCAATACTTTGATCAGAAATCAACAGGTGATATATTTCAATCAAAAATATTGCTTCTTTGCAAAATTAAGGAGAAAAATGGGAAGAAACAACTTGCAGAAAACAACAGAACAGAAAGTTCCACTCAATCGTTAGAAGTTGGAAATGAAGAGAAAAATTCAAACATACCCGTCATTATATTCAAAAACAATGAGCAATGTGGAAACTGAAACCTAATAGCCCTTCATTAAAATGGTGGGAAAACAAGTTTCCCGTTTTTCAATTATTCATTCCACGTCATAGAAAAATAGAATAAAGTGGTTGAAAAACTTAAAATTTGATTCAAGTTAGTTTCGAAATTTCAGAGAATCCAGCTTCAGGTTGTGTTTTTTAAGCAAAGATATAATCCTTTAAAAAATTGGAAATTCAATTTTTTGAAAATTATGGCAAGAAATAAGCTGGAATCAGCTACTCGAAAAACAACCTAAGTCTATCCTTCATTTTGATAGAAACTGATTTTCAAAAATTTCCTGGATGTTTCAACTTGGTCCGGTTTTTTTCTCAGATTTTTCTTGTACCTTCTGTAATTTCATACATCTCTAACGTTGCATCCTTCCCCCAGTTGGCTAAAACTTTCATCTTTCACCGACTACATTCGATTTATAGGGTGGATTTCTTCATGCCAATTGTCAAACAACCCAGTCAAATGACACACGGCACGTCGTAACCCATAACGACCTGAAGAATTGCCTGCGCACCGCTTATACCAAACTTCTCTTCTTCACCATCCCTAAGATGACAACAAAAAAAACGAAAAGGAGGATGAGATTGTAAAGAGATTGTAGAAGGAGATGGTATTCTTGACCATTTACAAGAGAATACGCAACAAGCTAAAATTCTGTTTGGTTGACCTTCCTTTGCGGTTTTTGAGATTCTCATAAGATAAATACTGAAGAAAAACACTGAGACATCTGTTGAGTTTGATGACGAGACACATCTGTCCATTATGTCAAGTCAAATTTTTCTCAAAAGGTTCCGATTTATTTCATGTTTTCTTCTGAAAAAAGAACAGCTCCAAAGGCCAAAAGATCAAAAAAATAGTTTATGCTACTCTAGGAACATCGAAGAAAAACTCGAAAGTTGAAAAAAAAAGTTAGAACCTTTTTGTGTTTCGAATAGATAATTCGTCTTGCAACTTTTTTTTTTGAAAAACGTGAACAATCGTAAAGATTGGGACTGTTTTTACGATCTGTGAAGTTTTATGAAAACTCTAAACAGAGGTGTTTATTGTGTTTCCTGTTAGTTTGTTGTATATTGATTTCTTCTGATTTTCTCATATCCAAAATTCACAGTTTATCGTGGAAAGGTCATGCGGGTACATCAAAAGGCAATAACAATAGGAAACAAATATTTTTATGGTTCTCTTTGCTCTCGAGGCCATTGTGTGGTGTTTCCTTCTTCTCAGCGTTTTTGTTCCATTATCACAGGTTTTTTGTGCTTTGCTCTTAAATATCCTCCAAAATGATACGGATATCCATGTAATTTTTTGAAGTGGACAGCAAACTACGTATCAAACAGTGTCTTTTTTCATTTGTCGAGTGTTCATTTTTGGGTGTATCTTTCTCTGTTTGATGAAACTGATTTGAAGGAAAAAACTCGTGATGAGTGTTATTATTTTAGGTAATTCATGATTCATCTATTCGAAACTATTACTGATATAAAAATGGAACAAAAAAAAACTTTCAAACCAACCTTATCACTTTTCATTTTCAAATTCATTTGACTCCAACACAATCACTTCACTAGTAGTACTTCAAACAAAAATCTCAAGAATGTTTAAGTAGTTCTCTCTGGTTCACACCTTAATATTCTTGCTCTCCTCCACCATTTTTCTCAGAACATTGTATTGTTTACGTTAAAATGGGAGTTCGTTCGCAGGTAGGTGCTCTCACTGCAGCTCAAGTACACTGATATGTGTACTGATAGCGAAAAGGGGAGCACCTCGCAAAGAACAGATTAACCTCTCTGGTGCCGAAAAAGTAAACCACGACCGATTCTGTCAAACAAAATAGAAAAATGAAATTGAATTCGGAAATTGATTTGAAGTTTCCTTACTATCACTCGCCACAATTTTTTTCTTGTCTCCATTTTTCCTTTAAACGAATATTCTGAGAAATGTGGTTTGTTTTTTTTTTAGATTGTTCTGAAATTCGATCAAGTTACACTTTCCAATTTCCAGCTATTGTCTGGAATCGCATAAGTAAAACAAAGTAAACAAAACAGCCTCCACCCTTTTACTGATTGATGATACCTCAATGAGTCAGAACGGTTGTGAAAGTTTCTGCCTGTGTATTTTTAAATACTTTAGGTTAAAAGTGAAATATGTTACGTATGTTGTTTGTTTTCTACTTGAAACGGTTTTGTATCTCTTACCCATTTTTTTCTTTCTCTTGTGTTTTTTTGGTTTGACCTCCCTATCCTATCTTCGTCTACTGTCTTATAGTTAATTCTCCTTTTCATTTCCTGGTTGAGTAGCAGTAACTTTTGATAACAGAAAAAATGGTTTGGTAGGCATAAGGCGGCTAAAAATAAAGAAGCGTCAGGTTGAGAAAAGAAAGTGGCTAAAGCATGTGTGCGCGGAATGAACTTCGGTTGAAGTGGCGGAGATACCTGCCAATCAGTGATTGTAACACACAAAGCATTTGACCGACCGCTAAACGAGGGCGCAGTAGCATTCTGTTTAGTCTCTATCATTTTATCAGATGTGTTTTTGATTTCTTTTACGCCGCTGATAACCTCACTCGAAGTTTAAGGGAGATTTATCGGGGGTTCGTGAAAAACGGTTTCAGCGAGGAAGCCATGTAATTCACATAAACTCTGAAATCAGTTTAGCATAACTTTTAGATAAGATCCTGGATTAAGATAGGATCATGTTTTTCTAATTCATGAAACGCTGGGCGGTCTATAGTTTTGAACCATCTTTGAAGCTTCCATGTTTTTGTTTTTCCAACTTATTCAAGCGTTAGTTGTAA
Source organism: Caenorhabditis brenneri (assembly GCA_000143925.2). Classification (NCBI taxonomy): domain Eukaryota; kingdom Metazoa; phylum Nematoda; class Chromadorea; order Rhabditida; family Rhabditidae; genus Caenorhabditis; species Caenorhabditis brenneri. The sequence continues at coordinate 1,637,499 of GL379794.1, forward strand.
TTCTTAGTAGTAAACAAAGAGACAAACCTAAAGTTTCTCATGATTTGATCAAACTTGTTTTCAGATTATCTTAATTGAAATGGTTTTGTAAGTACTTCAAGCTTCGAAACTGTTTCTCCCCGTTTAATTGTTTTGATTCCTTAAAATTTTGACTTGTCTTATCAACTTGTTCTGAATAAATCTCGTGAAACCAGCGAAACCAACTAAATTCTTTCCTTGAAGTTCGCATTATTTGTAATTTCAAAAAAGCGTATTGCATGAAATTCGTAAAATAGTATATTTTTTCTTTCGATTTCCTAGTTTTCATCCTACGTAGACTTGCTCAGTATTCATAGGAATTTCCGATTCGTGTGACTTCAAGAGTCTAGAATTACATATTCATATAAACAATCGCGACTCATTTTCTAGACTTACGACCTCTTTTTTGTCCTCCGTCGTAAATATCAATCGGTGTCATGGTGTCATGTCACATGAAGACAGCAAAAGTACCTTCTTTGTCTCTCACCGTTCCTTCCTATCCATTCACATCCTCTTGTTTCCTTTTCGTTTTTTCCTTGTCCCGACAGTTGTTCTTTTTTCGCTCCTCTACTTTCCAACTACTCAGTCGCTTCATTTCTCGCGACAAAGTTCTCCATTACTCCAGTTTTTTTTTTATCTTTTCAATCTTCATCGGGCTTTTAACGACTTTGAACTGATTTACAACGTTTTTGCAGTGCCTTTTATAGTGGACGATTCAAAAACGAGTGAAGTTTAGTGGTAGTAGTGGACAGTGAAACAACAAAAAAACAACAGCAAGATGAGCGGCGTCGTCGTGTGCGAAGTTTGCAATTCAGTAAGTTCATTCTGATTTCAAAATGTATTCATTCGTTTTTTCATTCGTATTTTGTTCGCCGAAAAGTGTCAATCACTTTTTGAATTGAGGGTATAGGAACAAGATTTTGATAAAGGAACAATCCTGAAGTCTCAGAATGATTGTAGTTCAAAAATGAGTACTGGTTTTAAAATTGATTATTTGTTAAGACGGTATAAAACCACAATTTTTGTTGGAAATGCATCTCTGGGAAATTCTTTTTGAAATTCAAACTATGAAGACATGGATCCTAACTTCAAATAACAATTTTTCTCCCATCAGAACTTATTATTTTGTCTTGTCTTGTAACAATTATTGCCACGCTTTCCTACAAAAAAAAAGATCTGGTGTTTTTATATTGACTAAATTTCAAGAACAGTTGATCCATAATCAAAATTAAATTTCTGGTTTATATGTGAACAGATATATAGTTTCAAAATTAGTTTATAATATTTATGTCCCATTGAAATTCAATTCACACCGGAAATGAATGATGCGTAGTACGAAAATTCCCAATTTCAATGTTTCGATTATGCAAATGCGCATACTCATTTTCTAGTCCCACCTTCAAAACAGTGCAATTCCGTGTTTAGTCATCACGCTCTCATACATAAAACGGTACCGCTTTTTTCCATTTCCCGACCACCCTCTTCTTTTTGTTTTCCTTTTGTTTTCTTGAGAGTTCTCTCCCTTTTTTCTAATGCTATGCTTATCCATTTATGTCGACAGTCAAAGAAAAGGTATCCGTTTCCTTTGGCGTGTTTTATGAATGTGTGGTAACCTAAATTTGATGTTTTGAATGCATCCGATTCATTGCGTGTTAAGTCTAATTCTCTTGACAGCTCTACCTGATTAATTGGGGTTAGAACATGCGTCTTTTGTTCAATTTCTTTCTTTTTTTTTTCGTCGCATCACCTCTCCCAATTTCGGAAATGAAATCAATCCGTGTTGATCCGCCTACTTTTTCTTACTTGTATAAAATCATTGAAACCTCTTCGATTTTTCATTATTCAATAGTTAAGACCATACTTTCTGTACTAACATTTTTCTGTCATGCTTTCCCCAATTCTCAATCAGGTATATCGATAAGCTTATGACAAGATAACAAGAAGACACGATTAACTTTTACACTGATTAAATCATATCTGTCGGCTTTTTTTGGCAGTTTTCTGATAGGGAGACCTTTAGTATCTTTGAAAAATATAAAAGAAGGACAATCTTACAGTGAAAATGAGAGGAGAAAAGAAGCGGAAAAATATGAGATATTCTATTCAAGAATTAGTGAAAGTGGAAAAGTTGGATGTTCCGAAAGCGAAGTGAACGTCCCAAAAAACAATTAATGAGCATAAAAGCAGTAATGCAAAACAAGTTTTACATTAGCGATAGTATAGTTAACAAGAAACTCAAAACAACTATGAATTAACCGAATTTTCCATGATTTTTCTGATATTATTACATGAAAATATGTAGTTGAACTCGCTGAGCCCAAAAAATTCAGCCTCGATATGACTTTAGTCCATTGCTACCTGTGAGCCGTTTCACGCGTCTCGCGTCGATTTCGCCGGCCCGTGAACTTCGGAGCTGTTTGACGTGAAAAGTGATTGGAATTTCCGAGAAAGCTCTAAAATCATTCTGAAGTTCAAAGAACCCAGTTCCAGATTCGAAAAGCTATTCAAAACATTTTTGTTCGCTGACCAGAAAGAATATTTGAAAGATGAAAAGATTGTCTGAAAATATAATGTTTTGTCACATTCCTAAAAGATTTCAAACTTGATGAAAGAGAACCTTTCTTGAAAAAAAAACAAACTTTGAAGGAGTTTGAAATCTGACGTAATTATAATATTTGTAAAAGTTCTTTTTTCCACTGTCTTCCGCCAAAAGTTCGCTTCTTTCTTCTCTGCTCTGATAACCTTCGCTAATCTGTTTGCAACTGTACGGAAGCGCATTTTCTTTGTGCATTTTTTACAACTGCAAATGTGAAAGTCCAAAGAGTGTTGTCCGAATCGATTTATTGCTGTTTTTTTGGAATTCATCCTCTATTCCATTTCCATATTCAATTCACCAGTTGGAAATTTGCAATTCCACATTTGATACAGTGAAATAATATTGAAAAGAAGAGGGGGAGGTTAGTATCTATTATTGTTGTGTTCATCGACTCTTTCACCTTCCTATTTTATTGCAATGCACAAGACAGCCCAAATAACTGATAACAACATACATTCCTAGTTCTAATTATTATTTGAAGACATTGTTCCCTAAAGTTTATCTTTCAGAAAAAGAAATCGTGTCAGCAGTATCATCTTCTTTATGAGGATAAAATTCAAATTGTGAAAGAGCTCAATAACACTTTGCCATTGGAAGAGGAGGACATGTTACCCGGTGATGGATTGGGGTGAGTCTTTAATTTGATGACCTCTGAAATTTGTAGAAAAAGTGGTTTGCATTTTTTTGCACAGTGTTCCTAAAACAAGTTAAACCAACTTTTTTATACAGACTCTCTCCAACATCAAGCCGTGCTAATGTCGGATTATCCCAGATCTCGCTTCCTTTGGCCTGGAAGCCAAAAGGTAGGCTTCAAAATCAACAAAAAACCTCAAGCGTAAAAATCCAGTGTTCTTATAATTTTTCCAAATCTTCAAAGACAAAAACCTCAAGTTCAATTCATGTAGTTCAATGATGAAAAGGTGTGGTTGTTGGAGTCTAGGCTCTTTTGTTTGATCTGAGTTGTACCCCGACGCTTTATCGCCCCAATTCGAGTGTCGTTGTTGAACTTGGTTGTATTGACAAACATTCGATTTTGAGATCATGTTCAAGACGAAGACTCCCAATTTATGATCACTAAAAGTTTTAGAGGTTTCGGAGATAATAGCGGAGAAAAGAAATTTTGATTGGGGAAAAAGTTTAAAACAGATAAAACCACAAGAGTTCACCTCATTGCAATGGCTCAATTTTCGAAACGGGGTGAAAAACACCAACAACATTCGAAAGCAAGTTAAATTTCTCAAGATCAGATAAAATCGAACTCAGAGCAGAACTATTTCTTTGAAATAATTACGGAGAAAACAGCGAGCGTCTCAAGTTCCATCGACGTTCAAAAAAATCCAAGCAGAAACAATTTCAACTGTTTTACAGAGACTCGAACATTCTCCATGTTCCTGGTAATTCAAAGTAAAACGAGAGTAATCGACACAAAGATTATTTCACATGTGGATAAAAATATGACTGACGTCATCATCCCGGATTCTTTTGTATTGTAAGTTTTTTTCTGAGTTGAGCATCAATTTGCCAAGTTTGTGTTACAGTGATAACGAGCCTGAAGACTTCAATGTTGATATTTTGATTTATGCTGCAAGAACAGATTATGGCCTTGAGCATAGCTCCGGAGGAAGCTTGAAAAGTAGAATAACAAGATCAATTGGAAGAAAGTTTGGTTCTAGTGTGGTACGTGTTGATTTCAATTCAAAAAAGTATATGATTTGTTTCAGAAATCGCAAGTGTCTGCCCCAGAAATTTCGAAAAGCCCTAGACTGGACCAAACAATATCTGGTGCTCATTACAATCTTCTAGCAAAAGCATCTCTATGCATTGCCGATGCATGTGAAGAAGCAACTATTCATAATCTCAGAATGAGTGCATTTGGTGCGTTTCTCAAAGTTCTACTTGAATAAAACTTCTAAATTCCAGCTGATCTATCTGGACCACCCCTCTATGGACATATTATTTGTCGCTTGGCAATTCAACCGCATTCAGTGCTTCGTCCGATCTTAGAAGGAGTTTTATCAGTTCAACACGTTGAAGAAGCAATGGAACTTGATAATACATCTGCGAGACTTCAAGCTGGAAACCTACACTTTTATTCAATTGGTGATATTGCAAACAGCTCTAAAAACACTGTGCTGATAATACCCCTCAGCAGCGTGAGTATAATGTTTTTCTATTGACTTTTAGTAACTTTTTTCAGAGAAGCCGAATCATGCCAACATCAACTCCGAGAACATTCTTACTGAAAACGGACGAGACAAATGAGGTTCCTGCATCGACAGTGTACTTGATAACAAACAGCGATAGGGACTATGAAATTTGGAGACGAGCAATCGAAATTCAAATTTACGACATTGGAATATGGGGAAGATTCGCTACCAAAGTTTCTTCTCTTCTCACGCAGAAGAGAGAGGATCCAATCAGAGAAACTCTGAGCCGTGGAACTGGTAGCAATCTTTATGAGACTATTTCAATCAAAGGTGCATTTTCAAATTCAGTTGAATAGAACAATAGAAAACAAAACTACTATAATTGCATTCAATTCTGACATTTTCTATACTTTGATACACTGAAACTTGTCTTGAACTTTGCAGGATCAATCTCCAAAGCCTTTGGTGGTCTCTCTCTTGTCCCTTGCGACGGACAACCATATTCAAATGGAGCTGCAACTGCTCCAGTAAAACGACCGAATGTCAAACAACGTGGAAAAGTGATTGACTTCTTCCCTGTAAGACTTCTTAACAGAGCCTGATTGACATAATAGAATTCTTCAGGTTCAAAGTCCACAGCCATCACGAAAAAGCATTTACCAAGAACCGTCATCAAAATATGTTATCCAATTGAACATTGGAGAGGATTTGGTAGAAAATGAATACAATTCTTATTCCCCATTATGTGAGTGCAATTGAAGAACATCATGTACTTACTATTTTGATTCAGATCGCATGTCTCCAAGACCACCATCAAACAACAGACACCACTCAGAAGATCAATTCAAGGTAAAAAACGTTGAAAAGAAGTCAAACGGAAATGAACTTTGGTGCTAGAATCTTAGTCTGAACAAACTTTTTATTTACACGTTACTGTTTGATTACAAGTAACAGTTCAGAACAACCAGTTGAACCAGATAGTTTACAAGTTCAATTCAAAATTCAATTCAAAATTGATTTCAGGATGGGAAGAAAAGTTGGTCGAAATCGATCGGATCGCTAATCAACCGTAATGCATCGCATGTCACTCGACTTTAATCTTAACAGGAAATCACTTTTATCATCATCCCTCCAATTATCTGTGACTATAACGTACTACAAAAAACGCTTTACCCATTCTGGCATATTACTCTCTCTGATGAAAACGATTTGCGAAAATGATAACATTTATGATTTGAATGTGATTAAAAAAATTGAAATAAAGGTGATTACGATTAGACGAGATCGCAATTGCAGTTGTGAGTTCAGTTTTCGTAGTACCAGTAGACAAGTTCTTCGTCTTCCTCATTAAAGTCTTTTTTCGATTCGTAACGACGGATGAATGAAACGGTTGGCTGGGATTCTCGCATTTTCAAGAGGGTGAAGAAAATACGCTGAAAATTAAAACAGGAATACAGAAAAAAAAGAAGAAAATAGAGGAAAACTTTACGAAAAGGGAATAAGAGAAAGGTGTATTTGTTTACATGAAGGGGAAACACAAGCGGATATAGGAAACCAAAAAAATATGTAATGAAATGAAGAAAAAAAGAATTGAAAAAGAAAAAAGCAATAACAAAATAATATTCCAAGACGTGACAAAACTGAAGAGAGGGCAAAAAGACTTCAAGCAGAAGACGAGACGATTTCCTCTTTTCTCGGTCTTATAAACGAATCTTAAAGGACGAATGATGAAAACCATTAAAGAAAAAAGGAAGAAGACTGAGTGCATGGTGAAGTCACGTCAGCAGACCAAATAGTAACGATTCTGAGGAAAACACGTGAAGAACGAACGAAAACGATATGGGCGAGGACAAAAAGACGGCTAAGAATTGATAGCGGACAAACTGGATTTTGCCCATTCTTCGCTCATACACTTTGTCTCTCTGGAGAAGAAAAGAAAATGCGGTCTGGCGGCTTAGTTGTTATTACTTTGAAGGGAACGTGGACGGAAAATCGGATTGGAAAATAGAGCAAAGGAGGATAGAGCACGTGCATTTTATTGACGCAATGTTGACCGGAATAATAAAACTGGTTCGGTCAGCCAGATGGAAAATTTTCTTGGAAAATGGGTTAGTCTCAAGACAATCTCAAGGTGAAATGCATTCATTTTATTGATTCTCTTTGCGAAAACTGGTCAATGGTGGCTCTGAATCAAGAGAAGAGTGTAATAAAATTCATAGAATGATTACAGCAGACACTTTTTAATGCTGTGACATTAGCCAAAATTGAAATTTTCATTTTTTTATGTTTGGAAATTGTCCAAATTTGAAAATCAGCAAAAGTCGAACCGCTCTTCATGGTTTTCGAAATGATTTCAATGGTTTATATGGAAGGTTTGAAAGACCAATGAACACCATTCATAGTGATGTGAAGTTTCGAATGGCAAAACTAGGTCTTTTCGAATGTTTGCTTCCTTCTTTTTTTCCGCCGACAAAATTTGTCAACGAAAAGTACACAAAACTACGTGTCATTCTGAGAAAAAAACATCTGTTCCTTCTTTCAGGAAACTGCGAAAACATTGGATGAGGTGCTAAAAGGTTTTTGAATAAGAATGAGGAATAAGATGGTGACGAAAATGAAGGAAATGAGGGCGACATCTGTTAGCAGTTGGCAGGTAATGAATAGAATGACGGGAAGAGGCGACGTACCATCATTTTCTTTGCTTGGTCTCTTCTTTTCCAGGTTATGCAACATTATTTGCCTTATAGCCAAATTCCGATAATACTTGATATGAACTGTCAGATTAATTCTGTTCTTGGTTGATAAAACACTGATAAAAAGCACACGTTTTTGACTTTTCTCTCACTTCCTTCAGTTTTGTGCAATTTTCAGCGCAAAAATGGGCTTGTCCAATGCAGTTTTACTGGTTTTTCTTCTGGCCGGCGTTTCGTTAACCTATGCAGCATTCTCTTGTAAAGATCAATCTGGAAATGATGTCGATTGGTGAGTAATGCGTGATTCTTGCTGTTTTCACAAGAATGTGATTGCAGGTTCGCCGTATACAAGATGCCAATTGAGAAAGACGATGGATCAGTGACCGGTTTGGCAGGTGGAGTTGCATGGTACTATGTGGATGTAAACAAGAAGGGTGCTTTGACCCCATCGGCAAAAACTCTTGATGATAAGGATCAGGTAGGGACTTCCGGATAAAAATGCTATGATATTCAAACAGAATCTTGAATTTTTTGTCCATGTTCAAATCTTTGTTTTTCCAAAGAGTTTTCCTTTTCTTCTAGGCACTTGCATACACTCTTCAACAATATTATACCAGGCAAGCCGACAAGAGCATCTTCCACGTGATGTTTAATGATGAGGTAAGCAAATTAATAGAGAGTGAGAGAAAACAAGAAATAATCCAAATTGGCATCGATAACTAATCACTTGACCAGGAGTGATAACAAAGAGCAGAGATGCATGACAATATGCAAGTTTGCAAACTGTTCTTTTTCTAGCCATGGGGATCAAAGTCAGCGAGCCAAGTCAAATTGGAAGAAATCTTGAGCAACAGAGTATTTGGAAACTACACTGTGAATGAAGAAGACAGTACATCTACCGTTTTTGGTCACACTAAAGGAACCATTTTCTTCGATGGTGATTCCGGAGTATGGCTTGTTCACAGTGTCCCACTCTTCCCTAATCCAACTGCATACGAGTATCCAACTAGTGGACATGACTACGGACAAACCATGCTCTGCATGACTTTCAAGTACTCTGAGCTCAAGAAAATCGGAACTCAACTTTTCTTCAACCGTCCAAACATCTACTCGTCAAACCTCCCAACCAACATGGCAGCTGATAACGCTGACCTTGCCAAAGCTATTGCCGGACAATACCAAAAAGGAGAACCATACTCCAGTGTGCTCGAACTTCAAACAAAGGCTGGTTATTCATTCACTAGTTTCGCAAAGTCAAAGGAATTCAATGCTGGTTAGTATTTTGTCTTGATATTGCTGATCCATCAAAAACACGAGTTCAGATTTGTATGACAGTCTTGTTGCACCAACTCTTAAGACAGACTTGGTAGTAGAGACATGGAGACGAGGAAGTGAAGTTCCATTGGACTGCAAACTGAACTACCATGCAAATGATGCTCTTTCTATTCATGTGAGTTTTGATTCTTGTTCCTTCATTTTCAAATAATGTATCCAATCGATATTTTTACTGTTTCAGGTTGGAGGAACAACCGCTTTCTCCTACACTAAGGACCATTCCAAGATGGCACATTCCTCGGATATGACCAAGCCTTGGGTTTGCATCGGAGATATCAACAGAATGGTAATGAGAAAAATAAAACTAGCAGAACCATCGCGATTTTTCTAGACTTCCCAATATGTCCGTGGAGGAGGAACCACTTGCATCAGCAGCAGCTTCCTCTGGAAAGCATACAGTGTTATTGCTACACAGAACAATTGTGCATAAAGCAACACATTTGTACTTTGATCATGGAATTCATCAACAAAGTTTTATGTACAGAAATAAATTTTCATCATTCTCATAAAAGCTCAAGATTTGAAAGAAATTAATAATTTCCTTCACTTTCAACAACTTTACACGTTTCAGTTATTGATAGAACTAGTTTGCGATTATTTCTTTATCTGAAAAATTGGAAATCATTCATAATACAATTTGCGATTCCTTCTGAACATCTTTGATATTCGTTCGACTTGAAAAAACTTCAAAATCTTAGAAAAAAGAAGAAATGTTGTTTTTTGAAATGAACGTTTGAGATTTTTGCTGGTACTGCTGCAATCTTCGAAATCGAACTTGATTGCGATCATCTCAATGATTTCATCATAGATGTTTTCATAATAAAAGCATCTTTCTTATAAAGCTCCATTCTCTACTGTTTCCTAACATTCTGAGCAATAAAAATTGCGACAAGATTTGAAAACAAAGCTTTTTTAAAACTCGATTGATTTGATAAGCGTTTTGTTCAAATTTTGTAGATTTTTAAGAGAATCAGATCTATAACTAGTGTGTCTGCTACATAAGCTGCTTTAAAAATCAAAATATTTTGGCTCTGCTTGCCAATTGGAAAAAAGTATCCCAAAATTGACCGAAGTTTGTGTTCTTGTCATTTCACACTCACTGAAATCAGTGTGTAAACAATGGATTTGTCGGTTAGTAGTACAACTGTGTTCTTGCCCACCAAAAACCACTTAAAAATAGCACTCAGCTGATATGACTAACATGTGGATATGGATAAATACAAACGTTAGAGTAATTTTTCGAACTCGTTATCTGGTTCTCTGAAGCTAAATTCACTTTCGAATTAAAAATTGACAAACAATCCAATTTTTTGAAGACAAGAGTTATGTTCTTTGATACTATCAACAACAGTGAATGATGGAATTATGCAAAACGATAAGCTATTCACCGGAACTCATGTGACATTGTTCATTTTGGAATCGATTGGTCAATAATCATTCTTTTCGACATTGAAGTCGCTCTCGGGTTCTACCAAATTACATATTTAAACTATCTTCTGAATCAGTCACTAAGACCTTTCTTTTTTTTTCGGAAAAAAGGAAAATCATATTCAGAAACTTGAAAAAGATTTATCGAAAGAATAAAAAATTTCAAACACATAATCGATTGAATAGAAACCAGCAAATCTAAGTGATGTTTCTTTTCACGTATTGTTAGCGACTCAGCAGAACCTTTTTAAATGCTAATAGCTTTTGTGTCCTCTGTCACACTATTTTCACAGTTGACAATTGTGTCTCTTCTATTCTACTACCCACACCCTCTTTCCCCCTCTATAGATACATATTCGTGTCTGTTTTTTGTTGCTGCAAAGTCAAAAAAAAGCGCCGACGTGTCGGTGCCATGATGAGTGTTTGAGCACGTTCTGATTAACTAACTCAAAAGTTAATCGAAGTAAAAGACACTTATGTAATCCCAAGACAAACAAAACCAATCAACACGGCTACCCCTTTACTCTTCTTTGCTTTTTCTTCATCTCTCATAGTTTTTCTCTACTTTCACCCATTCGGTTACTTTTTTTGTCTCTTTAGACCCATCCACCCCCCCCCCCTCATTCGACTCATTCGTTTGCCTTCTTCATGTTTTACAAATTTTGCGGGGCCAATGCGTTGGGATGCCGCCCTCTCTCATTTCCCCCAGGTCTCTTTTCTTTCATCTCTTTTCTCGTATCCTTATCATTTTCAACTGATATACATTCATATCATTCTCTTTTTGTTTCAGAGAGGAACGGAGAGAAACATCTCTCCCCGGCCACAACACCAACGTCCCACCAGATTCGACTTATAAAACCGTTATTCCCAATCGAAACTTTGTGAAACGAACCCTCCCCATATACATCGACTTTGCTCGACGACATATCAGTTTGGTGAGTTTTTTTTTAGAATTTTTACAACAACTTCTATTTTCAACCGAGAAAACCTCTATCTTTTGATGCCAACAAATTGAAATCCGAATAAACTTGAGTGTAAACCAAAAAACTTTCCCGATATCACCTACCACATTCTTTGAACTGCCTACTGTCCCGAGCTCTACTCTTTGTTCTTTTCGTGAAACTCAAAGTCATTCCACCTATCATATTGTTGGTATCTCTTCCATCATTCCTCACGTTCCTACAAACAACGGAAGCAAGGCAAAAGTCAATAAACAAAACGGCTCAAGTATGTTCTTCTTCCCGACATCAAATCCCATCTGAACCCACTCCCACCTACCACCTGGCAATGCATGAACTCATCAAAATGTACTTGAGAAACAGGGAAGATACTCCACCTTCCATGAGTATTACACAACTCTTTGAAAGTGAGCAGTATTCCGATATTATGTCTGTTATGACACCTGGCTCGTATTTCCTGTGGGAGATTTTTCTAAAAATATGATATCCTGTCGCTCTCAAAGCTTTCCTCTCTTTTTTCTCCTGTTTTCTGCTGCTTCTCGTTCCTAGAACTATTGCTAACTGATTAGAGAGCAGGAAATTTCTTCTATCCAAAAAGTCTTATGTCACACTCCGCAAAAGATAATTGATGAGATGTAGTAAGAACGGAAGAGAAACATTCTTTTGAGAACACGTGAGATGCAACGCAAAACTGACAAAACAGTTTCTAGAGACGGTAGGCCGTTATGACTTTTGATTGATTACAAAGTAAAAAGGCAGTTTTGAACGTAAAAATTACCTAACAAGTCTTTACCTTTACGCAAACTGATCAAAGGGAATACCAATAGAAATAGAAATATTTCTAATTTGAAAGAATCAAAAATCACAAAGTCGAACAAGTGATTCACCGAGAAATAGAAAAGACAAATGTTTTTTTTTAGAATTCTATTAGTTCATCGATTTTGAAAGAACAATATTCAAGAAATGATTCACTTGCGTCTTGCGTCTCGCGAAATTCAGAGAAATCAAATATTATCCATAAATTTAGGGAAAAGTCATTGGAAAATGGGGAATTTTCACAAAACTCTTCTCCATACATTTTCTGTGGATTCTAAAAAATTTGCTTTTCTTCACCTCTAAGTTGGTCAGTTAGAATTCCATAGGAGTTAGATCACTTCTACTAACTTCATTTCAGTTTTCATTTCCAGATCCTTTCATTCGCCTGTTCTACCAAAATTCAAGAATCGTATGTAGTTTTTAAACTTCAGTTTTGCTCTATTTATAACATCGGTACTTTCAAGTGTTTTGCTCGGTCAAGTATACTCTAAATACTCGCCAAATGTGCCTGTAGTTTCAGCTTTTCGGTTCGGTTCTTCTGGAAAATTTGAACGGTTTCTATTGACCATACATCAGAACATTTTGTGAACCGTTCAGATGAAAAAAAGATGAATGATGAAAGAAAAAACAAAAACAACAAGATGTGTATGTGACCCACAAAATTTAGGCAATTTTATCAAATAAACTGAAAGAATATTAGAAAACATATCCCTTTTCTATTTTGTAAGTTTTTTTTTTTGATTGGACGGTTCGTGTTACACTCCAGAGCACAAAACATTTGTGTAACAGTTTCATAGGGCATTCTATTTGGTAGAAGGTTAATGATGTTACACTGAATATACACAATGACGCATTTAATTGCTCATTGTAATATTTTTCCAATGAAATCATCACTTCCCATTTTTGAAAGTGAATTGGAAAGAAAGGCTTGATAAGTCTCTTCCTTTTAATTCTGAATTCCTGACCTCAGTTGAAGTTCTTGAAAAAAATTCTTTATATTGGCCAATAATCATAATTTCATGAAATTGTTTTTGGCTCCAATCCCTCTTATAGGAATAAAAAAAATTCATTCATATTACCGTCTACCTCAAATTTTCTCACCTTGTTTTTTTAAATATATATAACAAATTAAAATACACCCCGTTCCGACAGCCAGGTGCCTATCGTAATGGTCTGAGGGATGTTGTTTTTGAAGTTAAATTTCGACTCGAAAAACAATGTGGCACGTGGTGTGAGAACTAAAAATCACTTTAACTCTGTCCTCGACACCCGCCTGTCCAGGCCTATTTGATGTAAACATCTAGATTGAAATGTGAAAAATGGTTAAGATGGAGGAGAAGACAGACAAGATGAATCGAAACGAGCAAGTGGTATATTTGTGTTTGCTTGCTGAAAATTAATGTGTTCAACGGGAAACCCCCTTCTTTTTTCCATCAATTTCTTTTTTCTTACACACGTATCCATCACTTTTCTCGATTCATTTCTTCCTGCCGTGATGCTATCTTTTCGCAGATCCCCTCTGAAATATGATCCCACATCAGGTTTCATGCGTTTTCATGATGCTCAACTTTTCTTTTCTTTTCTCCCAATGTTTATTGTCACAAGATCGAGAAACTAGTGAATAGTCGTTTGTCGTTGACACTTCCTATTTTCTTGTCTTTTTTTTTCTATTTTTGGGGTCAGAATAATCATTTTATTATCTTTCAACACTTTATCTTCGTCAAAATAGACACTTTGTGTTCTGATGAGATGGGTGATGAGAAAAGCCCATAAAACCCGGCGACCCTGCGCGTGAATTATGGCGCTGTCAAGGTGTCTTGATCAAATATCAAAGTGATGGATGAATTTTCAATACCGATGATGATTTTACATTCTGCAAATTGATGACTTGGACATTGTTTCACTGTTAGAAGCGTATCATAACATTATCTCACGACGCTTTCTTTCATCTCCAACCGCATCGATAAATCAATGTCATGCCAAACATTTCGATGGTTCAAGGACAGCCTTTTTTTCCTTATTTGATTTACAACAAGACATCGGAATTTCAAAGTTTAGATCACTCTAACTCAAATATACACACAAAACACAATGAAATAAAGTGGGAGGAGGAATATGTCATTAAATGATAACGGAACAAAATTGTTGCAATTTTCCAGTCTTATCAATTCAATCTATTTACATACACATGTTTCAGTATCACCCCGTTAATAGTTTTTTTGGCCTAAATTGTTGACATGTTGCAATTTTGTGCACGAGATGCTCTATATTAGAAATAAGGAGGTCTCAGGCTTGCAGATAATTCTCCTTTTTTTCCCAATCCTAGAATTATCAAGAATTATTTCATCAAAAATACAATTCAAATAACTTTTCGAGAAATGTGACTCAAAATTTGATGATTCACAGAGTTCTTTTGTCTTCTTACGAATTTTATCATTTCTCATCAGTTTTTTTTTTGCTGAGTCTTGACAAAAAATGTTCATCATTTGATGATTAGTTCCAAGGAAATCCGAAAAAATTATAATTTCTCAGTATCGGAAACTAGAAATCCGATTAGTTCCCTTTTGAAGCAACATTAAAACAAATTCCTTCGCACTGACGGATATTTATGGGGCTGCACTTTCCTACTGCTTCCTGATTCAAAGGTGACCTCAATTTCTCAATGAGAACACTTTTTAAAAGGAAAACAATTGACGGAACAAGATGTTCGTTTGATGACTTGTGGTGATCAGGTTACCGCAGGTTTTGAATTCGACGACCCGTTTTCGAAATCGCTTTGAGAGGAAAACATCTTTGTAGGTATTCGTTCATGGATGAATTCTCAAAAAAAAATTGAGAATTAGTTTTTTGCCTCCAACTATTTCTCTCTCGGGGTTTTTCTGTTCAAATCTCTTTGAGCGGAGTTTTTTTTTGAGTTAAAAAAAATTGAAAAAAGTGAAACGTTCGTGCCATTTCGAAACATTCACACTTTGTTTACCTGTCGCGCGGCATTTTACCAACTTTTTACCGGCATCTGACAATAGAGAAAGAACGGTCTATTAGTTCATTTTAAAACTTGTGGCGACATGTTTCGTAATTTCCACTTTTTCGAAATTCTTTTCGGGCAACTTTCACTAATTCTAGCATTATCTAATGTAAATATTTTGTTTTAATTTCCTTTTGTCACTTTCGTTTTCTTGTCAAATCGTTTCCCGCTTTTCTGATATGCTTATCATCTGTTTGAATCAATCAGATGATCGTGTTTTCCATTTTCCGAAAAAGGGATAAATCAGGCCTCCCTGTCTCTTTTGATTTTCTCTTGAATCGTTCTTCCAACACAACACATTCTACAAACAACGGCACCTTTCGAATAAATTGACCTTCAGGCCTTTTCTAGGCGACAACTAATTTCAAGGACAGAGTCCCCCCCGGGGGTCTTTCAATTTTTTGCATGTCTTTTCTTTACTCCCACCACTCACTTCATAGGCCTACACAAAACAAATCGCGCGGAAGATTGGCAAAAAATGACAGAGGTTTTATATACTTGTTTTAGTTTTTTTTTTCTTTTCATTCGACCTATCAAGCGGAGGATCCAGGGATTTTTCTTCGAGAAGAAAGAGGAAAAAAGTGGGAAAGTGTGGGCGTCAGAGAAAATTGAGCATTTAAAAATTTCGTCTCTGAATGTTATCTCTCACGTTGCTCTTTCATTCTTTTCATCTTATTTCTTCATCGATTCAAAAAGTTACTTCAAGAGTTTTGAGGATTCCTATCACAATATTTTATTTTGATTCTAGAATGGATATAATCCAATGTATTCTGGAATCATAACATCGTGATTTATTTTTCTAGAATTCTTGTTATTCACAACATCCCTTGAAAAATCCCGTGGCGTTCTCATTTTCTTCAAATTAAGATCATTACCTTCAGATTCTCTTTTTTCTGATTGAAAAACAAACAGAAAACAATAGGAAATAAAAATTCCCTTCTGCCTGGTGAGTTTCAAACTTTCGCCTCACGCCGACCGGGGGCAATTGACGAAAGCCAGGTGGTCGGCCTCGTAAACAAGAAAAAAATAAAGAAGAAGAAGAAGGAAATGAGAAAAGAAAAACGAAAAAGCTTCACAGGAAAAATAATTAGCGTCATTTTTCACTTCTGATTTCAGATTTCTATTTCTGATTCCCAATTTCCGTCTGCATTGTTTTTTCACGAGAATCACTCAATAATTTAGTGTGCAATTTGAGAGAGCCAAGCTGAGCGATTACTCCAGTCGAGAGACAATGAGCAGCGAGAAGATAGCTATCCTTTTTCGCAATTCAGCTTTTTATGGTTTCCTCTCTTCTTCTTCCTCTTCTTTTGTTGCGGTTTTGTTCTCGGTCTTTTTTTCCTTTTTTCTTGTTGTTGCGTAAGTATTTCGAAACGTCGAAAAACAGCACCTCAATGCCTTCTGCCTCCGTCTTCCTCATCTTTGTAGCTATTCCCTCTCGATTCCTGTTTATGTATGTGCATATGCATGGGCAGTTCGATCGATGAGTTGTATGAATGAGAATGCATCTCCTATTTTTGTATGTCTTCAATCTCTCTTTTTTCGGCACAATCTTTCTTTACTTTCCCATTTGTTATGCGACGTCAGTGTGCTGTACCACCCCCGGTTACCATAAAATCAGAATGGAGAATGGAAAAGATTCGTCTTCTTCTCCGCTTTTAAATTGACCTTTTGGCAACTGAGAGCTTTCACAAAATGGATGAGCTCCGAAACGTTCTTGACATGACAGAAAGCCAACTGTTCATCCATCTTCTCCACACTACGCGATTTGAAAAACAGATAGTGCCCTGAACTGAATTTGATCATTTCGAACATGACAAATCAGGTAAACTCATTTGTTTTGCTCCCTTATCAGTAAGTGGGTGTGTTCAATGACGTTGTGGCGCTGTCTGACTCGTAAACTGAAGTAGCCGAAAAGGTTCTACTTCAAAAAAAGCCGCCTCCTTTGTTCTCACTAATAGGATTTGACTTTTGAAAAAAAAGTTACCTGCTGGCTTTGTTTGCGCTGTTTGAAATGTTTCAAACGCAGAACAGAAAACGAAGAACGGAGGTCACTCCGTGCTGACTTCACTTTGATCTGTCAATCTCTCTACTTCAAATTGTCTCAAATTCTCATCAAAGCTCCTTATAGTTTCCAGCACAAACGTAACTGAAACTCTACAACACGTTACAAAAAAGGTCTGTTCAGAATGATCCGATTATAGGTTTTCTCTTTCATCATGTTGTCTGTTTTGTCACCCTAAAGTGCACAGTCGTCGATAGTAATTTTTGTTTTTTTCACTCGAATGTCACACTTTTTTTTCTGAATTGCGCGCGCGCTCATTTCTCTTATTTTACTGCCTTTGACGGCCGTTCGCTTTCTTACACTCTCTCGCTCAATTCGTTTTCATCTTTCTTTTTTCCCTCACTATATCGCTCACTCGCTCACGCCTTCTACGGCCCCTTCAGTTGTTTACGAGTTTCGCAGTTCTTTTTCTTTGAAAGCACTGCCTAGGCGATACAAATAGCCGACCAATGCGCTTGCCACATGAGGCAACATGCGGGGCACACATACATGCATACATACAAGAAAGAGAATGTGGCGCTCGGCGCTCGACCCTTACATGTCAACAGTGGGCGCTGGTGGATAATGTTCGGTTGACGAATAAAGTGCACGTCATAAATTTGAATTTGAGCTAGCACTCGTCGATCGTTTTAACTAAAAGTAATTAAAATAAAATGATCATCAGATAGTCCTTGATCATTTGTGATTCAAATTTCGAAACGAAGGTATTATTTCAAACCGGTGACATTTTGTAATGGAATTGAAAGAAAGACACAAATTTTACTGAAATTAAGAATGTTTCCCTGACAAGATCCAGCAGCAAAGTTGGGAAAATCAGTTCTGTAAAAAGCCTTTGAAATGAAACTTCGAAAACTGATCGAGAGTGTTGGTCGATTAGAAGTGCTCTTCTATTAGAGGATCTGGGCATCAGTTCATTTCAATTTGATCTACCGTATTTATCATAATGCCACGTCATCAAGGTTGTTGACAACATTCAAACGCAGATGTGCAGATCAAATGTTCGGGTCACCAACCAAAAAAAGTGAAGCTGGCACCTGTGAACGCTGGACAGCTGCAAATTTGCCTAAATTTCGAAATTGAATCAGAGAGAGAGAGAGATTTTCTCTTGCTCAGCTATACAAAAAAACACACCCAATCGACCAAACTAGCCAGCTGCACCTATTTTTTCCAATTCTAAGGGGTCACCATAATACCACATCTGCCACTAGATTCCAACCAGCTTTTTTGGTAATCTTTGAGTTGGAAAATAACAGATTTGCAGCTGTCACCGCATCTTTGATGCCCTGAAGGGCTCCGCCCACTCGTACCATCGACACCCATTTCATTTCATTCTTCGATATTTTCTGAACAAGTTGTCCGTTCGCCGTGCTCTGAAGAGCCTAGCCACGAGGAGAGTCCCTTCTAGTTTTTGTGTTGTTTTTCTTCTTTTTACTCCTTCTCCCATATTCCTCGCCGATGTCAGTGCTCAAAAACTCATCAATCTATTGCGTTGTGCCTTTCTTTTCGCCACAACCACCACCATACGCTTAGGCGAGCCATATGAACTCATCGACACAACTATTGGGAGCCAATGAGCAGGAGAAAAAAGAAATGAGCCGCCAACACCCCGTATAGAAAATGAAACTAGTAAATATTTGCGCACATCCTGCTGTTTTTGTTGCTTTGTTGCTGGCAAAACTATTGCAGAGGATAGACTCATCCCTCTCATCGATTCGAAAGTTTGAATTTTCTAACACTGGGACATCCGATCTTTCAAAACTCAATCAATCATCTTGCTAAGTACATGCACTTTTGTGATCATCACTTCCTACCTCTGTCGCGTGCGACGCGCTATCAAATTATCTCAACTTTCCGTTTCTGCAGATTCCTGACGGTCTTAAAACAGAAAAAAATCTGCGGTGTCCTTCTCCCTGAGCGTAGATTTTGAATTTCTGTATCCTTTCGTTTCCCTCGCGCCCATTTTTTTCATCCTGCGTCTATTTCATTACCATATCTATCTTCACTAACGGGAAGGCGAAGGCGAAGGCGCCCGGGTCTCTCTTCTGCTGTGACGAGACCTCGTCCCGACTCCGCCCCATTCTCTCCCCCCACAGGTTGCCCTCGGTGTTTGTCGTGTTGCGGTCAGATTTTAGGCCCAAAATTTTTTTCTTTCTCTTATTATCTTCAGGCTGGAACACTTTTTCTCAAATATTTGTTTTTCCAACATATCTTTGAATTTTTGATTTTCAGCTAATCACTGTTTGTGAACAAGTGAATCTCGAAATCCACGAAGAATAAAAATGAGGTCTCCAAAATCAGTGAGACGTCCACACATCAGACAGCAACTGACGAACCGCAGAAAGAATCTGGGACGAGTGGCCAAGTCACAACGCAACCAGTTCCGCCAATGGTAATATCAATAAATTGCTCATCGAGTTCTTGCTCATTTCAAATTTTTAGGCTCTTGACTGCCGTACTTCCAAACTCAATCAACGATAAACGCCAGGAAGCATTCGCCTCTCTCGAGCTCACCGAGCAGCCACAGAAAGTGAGTCACTTTTCTCAAAACTTGAAGAATTTTGATAAACCTGCAAAGTGTTTGATGGCAAAATGCCCCCCACGCAAAATGTTCCGAAACATGCCGTTATCATCCGGAAAGTGAAAGTTTTGTGATGCGCTTCATTTCTTCCTCCGTTTAGTTTGTGTCTGTGTATGTGTGTATGACTCAATTCGAACACAATTCTTTCAATTCAAACATTTGGTTAGTACAAACTGTGAAAATTGAAGGTCAACTGTTGGGCAACACATCAAAGTAGTAGAATTACTCATCGATTCATTTTCCAGGTTGAGAAGGTCAAGAAAGCCGACAAGAAAAAAGCCCAAAAACAAATCGCCAAGGATCATGAAGCTGAACAGAAACTGAACGCCAAGAAGAACGCCGATAAGGAAGCCCGTCGTGCCGAGACTGAAGCCAAGAAACGTGCCGCTCAAGAAGAAGAAGAGAAGAAATGGAAAGCCGAACAAGAAAAAATTCAAAAGGAACATGAGAAGAAGGAAGCCGAATTGAAGAAACTCCAAGCTGAAAAGAAGAAGGAAAAGGCCGCCAAGGCTGAGAAGGCCAAACAAGCTGCAGAGGCCAAGAAGGCCACTCCAGCACCAGTTGAGGAAGAAATCGTTGTTAAGAAGGTCGCCAAGACTGAGCAAGCCGCTGCTCCAGCCGCTGAGCCAAAGACACCAACCAACACTCCAGCTGAGCCAGTTGAGCAGGTTCAAGAGGTAATCAAAGAAATAAAGTTTCATGACTCTTCTATTTGATTGTTATGTTTTAGACTGCCGGAAAAAAGAACAAGAAGAATAAGAAGAAAAGTGAAAGCGAGGCTGCTGCTCCGGCTCCAGTCGAGCAAGTTGTCGAGGAGACGGTAGCTGTTACCGAAGAACCACAGCAACAGGCGGTTCCACAGGGCAAAAAGAACAAGAAGGATAAGAAGAAGAGTGAGAGTGAAGCAACTCCAGCTGCTCCAGCTCCAGTTGAGCAAGTTGTCGAGGTGAGTTCAAGAGAACAGCTGTGAGAAACTGATAAGCGAGTGGGAAACAGAAAGACACAGTATGAAACTATTGCACACATTCATCGAAATGCACGAATTGCACGCATCACCCGCAAGGCTTTTTACAGACCACCCCACCAGCTTCTGAGAACAATAAGAAGAAGAACAAGAAGGATAAGAAGAAGAGTGAGAGTGAAAAACCTGTTGAGGAGCAAGTTAAGGCCGCTCCAGCTGAAACTCCAGCTGAAACAGCAGATGAGACAGCTCCAGCTGCCTCAGTTGCTCCGGTCTCTCAGAAGCCAACTGCTGATAACATGGATTTCTTGGACTTCGTTACTGCTAAAGCAGAACGTCCAGAAGAGTCTACCGAGGCTGCTCCAGCTCCAGTGGAGGCCGCTCCAGTAGAGGCTGCCCCAGCGGAGACTGCTCCAGTTTCTCAGAAACCGACTGCTGACAACATGGACTTCTTGGACTTTGTTACCGCAAAACCAGACCGTGTTGAAGAATCAGCAGTTGAAACCCCAGTTGAGGCTGCTCAACCTGTTTCTGACAGCAACAAGAAGAAGAAGAACAAGAAAGATAAGAAGAAGAGTGAGAGCGAGAAAGCTGTTGAGGAGCCAGTTGAGGCTACTCCAGCTGAAACTGCAGCTGAAACTGCTGCTGCTCCTGTTGAGACCGTTCAACCTTCTAAGAAACCAACTGCTGATAACATGGATTTCTTGGACTTCGTAACCGCAAAGACTGAAACTGCTGAGGAGCCAGCTGTTGTTGAAACTCCAGTTGCTCCAGTTGAAACTACTCCACCAGCTTCTGAGAACAATAAGAAAAAGAATAAAAAAGATAAGAAGAAGAGTGAGAGCGAGAAAGCTGTTGAGGAGCCAGTTAAAGCTGCTCCAGCTGAAACTGCAGCTGAAACTGCTGCTGCTCCTGTTGAGACCGCTCAACCAACTAAGAAACCAACTGCTGATAACATGGATTTCCTCGATTTTGTAACTGCTAAAGAAGAGCGTGTTGAGGAGCCAGCTGCCGTTAAGGAAGAAGTTGCACCAGTTGAGCAAGCCACTGCACCAGCCAAAGAGGAGAAGGTGATTTCAGATAAATGTTGTTTTGTCATGTCATTTGCACGATTAGCATCTGTTTTTTCCAAAAAAATTGCCCTGTCATTTTGTCCCTTTTAGAAATCAAAAAAGAAGGGAAAGAAGACCAGTGAGTCTGAGTCATCACAGCGTCCAACTGCCGACGACAACATGGATTTCCTTGATTTTGTGTCGAAGAAACCAGAACCAGAGCCAGTGGTTGAAGAGAAACCTGCTGTTGTCGAGGAACAAAAACCACAGGAGAAGGTAGAAAACCTATCTAACCCCTTGCACGAAACCTTATCTTTTTCCTTTTCAGAGTTCCAAAAAGAACAAGAAGAACAAGAAAAACAGCGAAAGTGAAAAGGTTTGTTATCACCTGCATGTATGCTTTGAAAACGAGCACTTTTTATCAGAGAAATAGGCGTTTTTTTCGTTGTTCTTGGGTAATTAGTATAATTTTTTGAGAATGGGGCATCGGTTGTCGAAGCCGGAAATGTTGAGGTGTCCGAGCAAGTTGCTGAGCCAGTTGTTGAGCAGCCATCCAAAAAGCCAGTTGCTGACGATATGGAATTCTTGGATTTTGTTACTCCTAAAGCAGAAGGGCAAACTCAAGAATCATCTGCACCAGTTGTACCAGACACTGTAGAATGGACCACTGAAAGTGCCTCAGAGGTCGTTCTTTCTGAACAAGATCAGACTCCAGCTGCTGTTTCTCAAAAGCCCACTGCCGATAGCATGGACTTCTTGGACTTTGTTACTGCCAAAGACGAGCGTTCGGAAGAGCCAGTTGAAACTGCTCGAGCTCCAGTATCGCAAAAGCCAACTGCCGAGAGCATGGAATTCCTTGATTTCGTAACACCAAAACCAGAAGAAATCTCCAGCAATCAGGATGCTCAACCAGCTGCTCCAGCTCCAACTGATTCAATTGACGATTTGGAAATTGTCACTTATGATCAAGTTGCGGAAAACCATTCCGAAGAGAAGGCTGTTACCCCAACCCATCATTCTACTCCTAGCCCAAATTCTGTGTTGCTCAACCGTCCAGCATCTAAGAGCTCTAAGAAGAAGCATCATAAGAAAAACAAGAAGCGTACTGAAAGTGAAAGATCCCAAGAGCCAACTCAAGAGGACTTGGAGTTCCTCGAGTTCCTGCACTCCGAGCCGAAGGAGGTTAGACAAATGTCTGATATGCAGCTTACTCGCAATAACCAACTATGCGTGGAATCCTATTATTAAAATATCAACTTACCCAAACCGCTTCTCAGTTCCCTCACCTTTCTGTGTGCGTCACAAACGTCTCAAATTATGTGTACACTGTAGATCTTACCAGTAGTTTATTAGTTAGTTAGTTAAACTTGGTTGTTCTAATTTAAACATTTGAGTTGTGTTTTGTGTGAATAGAGCTCATAACTCGTTTTTAGAAAGTCGAGGAGCCTGCTCCAGCAGCTCCAGCAGCTCCAGTGGCCGAAGTTTCAAAGAAGCCAACTGCTGACAACATGGACTTCTTGGACTTTGTGACTGCCAAGCCAGAGGTATCAAGTTGATCATTTCACACATTTCAATCATCTAATTTCAGAAATCCAACGAGTCCGTTGAGGAGCACATCGAAGCACCAAAGATTGTCGAGCCAGTCCACGCCGAGAATGAGGTATGTTTCTGATTGCCTCAATCCTAATGCTTGCAACGGTAGATAGTGCACTCACCAGCTGACAACCTTCTCTCAAACTACTTGTCGATTGTCTTCGACCAACAGATTCCAATTCATTTTCATTTAGGTTGACTCAGATGTGGCACTAGATTCCTTTGAAATAATAGAAGCTGATGAGGTGGCAGAGCTGGTTTCTGCACCGGAGATGACTTTTGAGGAGGTAGAATATTGCTTAGAGATATGTAACAAGGTGTGAAGACAATTACCAAGACACTCAGTTTGACTACTAATTTTTTGCGACAAAACTTACACATTATCTTCATCTTTCCTATTATTGAAAATGATTGGTGCATCACATTTCTGAAAAATAATAGATCTTCCATTACCTTCTAACATTTCAGAGCGCTGGAGGTAAGAAGAAAAACAAGAAGAATAAGAATAAGAAGAACAGCGAAAGCGAAGCTCAAGCACCAGCTGCCCCAGCCGCTGAGCCTGTTAAGGAGTCAACTCCAGAAGTTGTAGAAGAAGTGTTCGAAAAGAAGATTGTCACTCCA
This sequence comes from Caenorhabditis brenneri, assembly GCA_000143925.2. Classification (NCBI taxonomy): domain Eukaryota; kingdom Metazoa; phylum Nematoda; class Chromadorea; order Rhabditida; family Rhabditidae; genus Caenorhabditis; species Caenorhabditis brenneri. Next base: position 1,661,383 of record GL379794.1, read on the forward strand.
AGCACTGAGGCTGCAGCTCCAGCACAAACCCAAGCCCCAGCATCCAAGGTACCCCGCATTACCATCCCATCCGAATCTCATTGAATGCTGCTAAATATGCATCATCTTTTCTTTCATTCAGCACTTATTTTCTATTTTCAGAAGAACAAGAAGAACAAGAAGGGATCCGGAAACTCCGAGTCTCAAGAGGCTGCCCCAGCACCAACTGTCGAAATCCCACACACCACTGTTGAAGGAAGCAAGGGATCTCCAGGAAGTGACAAGGAAAACTCTGGAAACGCCAATGGATCTGCAAAGAAGCAAGTTTCGGTTGAGGAGCTCGACTATGGAGTCCCATCCCAAACCACCGAAGTCACTACTGACAAGAAAAACAAGAAAAAGAACAAGAAGGGAAAGAGCTCAAACTCCATTTCTGAGGACGCTCAAGTCATCGCTCACTACGAACAAGATCTGGATCAAATGGCTGATGATGAGGTTGGAGCCATTACTGGCGCTGCTGGATCTCACTCGCCACCAATTCAAGTTCATGAGGTTACCAGTTCCGAGCAACACGCCAATGGAACTACTAGTGAGTTTGAGAAAGATTTTCAGATGGAAATATCGATGAAAACTTTCAAACATTATACAATCATTTTGTATTTTCAGTTGAGAAGAACACCACCATCGAAATCACTCAGGCTCTTGATGGAACTGACATGTCCCAAACCCAATTCCAGAAGAATGTTGAGAAACTCGTTCAGGCCACACTTGCCAAGCACGACATCGTTGAGATTGATCCAACCGTGGTAAGTGTCTGCGCTAATTTTTGACTGAATAACATTTTTCTTTCCATTATTGTTGTGGAATGCAGTACTTTCTGCCTTTTCATCACTACATTTAGCCTAGAATTATTAGTGTATTTTGTTCTGATTGCTTCAGAAACTGCGCATTGACGCCCAACTCATCAAATTGTCGGAGAAGAAGGCACCAGCAATCGTTATGGAGCACGTCAACTACATCAAGCCATTGCCAATGGAACTCCACATTTCTCGCCCATCGGTAGTGTATTTGAAATCCCCTTTAGCTAGAACTAATAATATTTCACAATTCTATTGTTCCGTTTGGGGCATTCTATAATATCAATTTTCAGTTCCACGCAGAAAGTTTGGCTAACTGCTTTAGTACATCAATAACATTTATTTTTCAGACTCCAAGCCGTGATCGTGTCTACAAATTGCTTCCAAAGGACATCATTTTCTGTGCAGGACTCATTGACTCTCACGGCGAGAACTACGCTGTAAGAATGATTTATTTCAAACAACAGAAATTCAATTTACAATTTTCAAAATTCAATTTACAGGCCATGGCAGCCGATGAGCGCAATATCTTCAAGGATACCTCTCGTGCTCTTCAAAGAAAGATCCGCATCTTCAAGGTTAGTAATAATTTTCTAATAACAGACTATTTCTTAGAAAGCAGAATTCATATTATCGATTTAACCACCACTTTTTTGCAGGAATCCCCACACTACCAGACCTACCTTCGCGCCAAGAAGGAGAACCGATCGATCGAGGAGGTCATTGCCGCCGAGGCAATCTAAACTGCATAATAAGCTGACAATCAATGCCTTCAAGCTTTCCATGCAACCATTCCTCTGATCTTCATGTCGGTTTGCTGTCATCAGCCCCGCCGCTCACTCACAAATCCACAATTCTGTTCAAGATTTCGTTCTTTACTTCATATTTTCTGTCCTTCCTTGTTGTTTTTTTAATGATTGTCTCCCCCCCATCTGCAATGGATAAATAACACAACAGCCGTAGCGACTAAGAGCTTTCAGCCTTTCAATTGTTTTTGTTCTCTCTTTTCTTTTTATCTTTTCATGTTTAAATCTAAAATTCTAAACTTATACCAGAAATTATTTTTTTCCTCTCTCTCTCTCGCAATTCAATATTTTTGCCTCGACCGTTTTGTCTTTTGTCCTACGCAGATCATTTCTCCCTCCCACACATCCACTTCTTTTCCTCTTTGAATCCAAACAAACCTGATGCTAATATAAAATTCACACGCATTTTTACTAATACCGACAGAATCTCTTTCCGTAGACACAAATCTTCTTAGATCCTCCGAACAATTATATACTCATCCCCCTTCCTCCGATTACAGCTTTTACGAGGTTGCTCGCCCTGCTCCTCCTCCAGTATGTTGTACCATTGCATTAGTTGATATTTGTGTGTTCCATTTTTAAGTTCAGCGACCGGTTTGTTCTTTCCTATCCCATTTTTTCATCCCCTTTTCTGTTCTCCCCAATTTCATTCTCATTTCTTTCTTGTGTGGCGACTGACTATTTTCCTGGCTGGTAGTTGTATAGAAATGATTTCGTGGAGCTTTTTTTTAAGCTACTCAATTCATTTTCTGTGACTAACCTGTTGATTTGCGTGCATTCTCGTGGCGCTTATAAATGTATCGTAATTCTTTTTCTGAATTGCTCCGCATAACAACACGCTTCAAGTTTGTAATAAAGTTTGTTAAAGATCCAACTCAGTTTTTTTTATATTGAAGAGATATCTGAGGGAATTTTTTCCAGATTTCGTCGATTCCCAGCCTACACATTCAGATGAAAGCTTGACTTTTCCTTTGCTTGAACTGAGATCCGAGAGTTTTCAAAAGCAGAATTTAATCTGAAAATGCTCAGCTGTAGGTAGTTAGTATTACTGTTCGCAGATCATTTTGGCCGTGTCTATGAGCATAATGCGCCGCCGGCAGCAAAAATCTAACTCGACAACAAATAAAGTTTTGATTCAAAATTTGTCCTAAAATGTAAAGTAAAAATTTTTGCAATGTTTTAAACTAACCAAGTTGTTGGTTGGAACATTCAATTTTCACCTTCTCAACAAAACTTTGACTCAAAAAATCACCCCCAATCAAATTGTCACACGAAAAATTTCCCCGCTGCCGACGTGCACCCACGTAGAAGTGCTCATAAACTATTTTTCGTTCACTACGCTGAACAGATAACAGAAAGATACGTCCTGGCACTGGGAACCGACGTCTTTTTGATGATAAATGGTAGCGTCGATCAGAAACGTGTTGATACATCACTACTGATTGAGAGAGGTTGAGAAACAATGCTCGAAAAAAACCCGAAAAAAATTGGGGCGTCACACGAGAATGTCGCACCATCGTCGAGGAATGAGTTGATGAGAAGAAAAAAAGATGTGTTTGCGTCTCCGTGTAGCATTTTTTGAGAATTTCTCCAATTTTTAACATCCAATTAAAACAACTTTTTTTTTGGGTTTATTTAGGTTATTCAACAATATTGAGATACTTGAGAATCTAATGAAGAGAATCACAGAACAACTTGTTGCATCTTCGGAAAACCCGCCACCTATTGTTAGTGAGATCGAATTCGAGTTCTTCACGAAAATATCTGTAAATGATGTTTTACTTTCTATGAATAACATTTTATGAGTTACTTTTGAGTATCTGGAATAGTTAGAGATCTGATGTCGAAACTTGTAGCAGCACCCGTACAAATGAAGTCAACAGAATACCCGATTTCATAGTGCGACTGAAAAAAAAATCTATATGAAGGTTTCAAAAAATGGCTACTTACATCAAACAGTCCATCCCACGATTCATAAGTGCCGTCGATCAAGTAGGATGAACTGTTTTTACCCGTAACTATCTGTTTGTGTTGTCCAAGAAGGTCATCCATGCTGTAAAATACTTGTGGATATTAGAGTGAGAAGGTACAGTGTTTACCCAGAGTCTAGCTCATAAACTTTTATATGGTACTGCCACGTGGGCTGATGGCAAAACAATGTGCCATTGAAGACAAAGGCCGTTGGTTCGGCACCTCCGATGAGGCATCCAAGCAGCACAACAAAACAAAGGATATTCATCGTTTCCTAAAAAAGTGTTTTGGTAATAACACGGAATTCCAGTCATAAATAAACAGATAGGAAACAGCTGGCAAGAGGATTCAAAACGTTTTTTTGAAGAAAAGCTACAGTATGTCTTGAGAACAAGTAATAAGACTAGTTATAACTTTCTGATGAGATAAAGAAAGAACAAAAATTAAGCAGAGAATGCTTTTCAAATTTTTTACTTATGACTGCTGGAATCTGGAAAAAATACCTTCGAGTTTGATAGGCAGCAAATTAAAAAAACAGTTTTTGTTGAAGATTCCAACAGTCAATGTGAATTGATTTCAGCAAAAGTATAGATAAAAACACACAAAACTCATGATAAGTATCATGCCTATGTTGTTCAGTTATAGAACATTAACAGATTGACATCAGAAAACGAAAAAAACTCCGCCCAAGTCGAATTGAACCAATCATGTTACACTGGCACGGTATGTGGGACGGGAATGCTCCGGAGGGTAGCGATACAAATCGTTTTGAGAGAAAAAAACAAGATCATAAATGAAGAAGAAACCACTGAAGATGAGAGAAAAATGTAACTGAATGCGATTCTACTAACTCTATTGCTTTGCATGACAATGAAAAATTCTCAGACCAGTTAGTTACTATCAGTGAAACTGAAGTATGAATCTGTCCAAATTGAGGAAGACACTATCAAAACAATTCGCCATCTCAAGCTACACCAAGGGTCCAATTATCAAGTTCCTGTGTCCATTTTGAAGGAAGTAGGCCAAAAGCCCGAATTTAGGATAATTGAGCCCACTAAAAATCCACAAAATTGGATAACCCCAAGGTGAAATTCTCGACCCCTCCGCTGCCCCAAAATAATAAAGATACAAGGGTACAAACCCGGGCGAAAGGTTGAGACAGAACGCCACGTGGAGGGTCAGGAAAATGTCAACCTGTGGCAAAATCGAAGAAAAAATGCATTACTCCGTTGTTCTCTTCTTTAGAACTCCAGTTTTCTTCTCTCGAGGGTAAGTTATTCCAAAGATGTTTAATTAATCATTTGATAGTTTTCAGATGTCTACCATCTATATTTGTGTCCTCACTTCCGGTAATCTCCACGCTTCCATTGATGAAAACGTCCAATACTCCACTATTCTTTTATCTCAAAATAACATGGTGAGTTAATTCTAGATTTCAGTCGGAAAATTGAATAGAATTTGGAATATGGAAATTTTCAGGTGTGTCTCCAAGCGGCTATCAACTCACACCTCGGATCTCGTAAACCCGTCACCATCATTGACGGTCTCCGCGTTATGGGAAACGATGTCGCGATGTGGAACGAGTGGAAGTTCCTCGTCCATTCAGGACCTTCTAGAGTCTACATGTCTGTTGTAGAACCGGTGAGTTGTTTTCGGTGTTTTAATTTTAAAATTCATTCAAAAACAATGAGCGAAACCGAAAATCAGGAGAGAAATTTTAGTTTTAGCCTCTTATGCGAAAAAAGTCTGCAGAGGTTTTCAACTTTCAGTGAACCTAGATTTAATTTTTCTTACAGATGGATGATGGTGTGTCCAGTGCCCAATTTGCCATCCAACAGCACATCCTCTTCGAATAAATCATTGAAATTGACTTTTACTTGTGACATTTACTTGTGATGTGTGAATAAATAATAAAACTTGATTTCTTCTTCTGATTTTTTTCAGGAAACAAAACTTGAAAAAAAAAAACAATGAACTCAAAGTAAATTCTTGGGACTTGATTGGATGATTTTGTGGTTCAACAAATATAACAGAATGTCGGGTAGTGTTTGTTTTCTATTAAGTTGTCATATTTTGAACATCTGAATTCGCCTCCCTCTGGAAGTTTGTTGAAGTTTCTATAAAGAGACAGAATGTTTTGGAAGGTGCTTCATAGATGATTGCCACTGTAGTGCAACTGGGAAATCTACTTGGGAAGTATTTCTACGATTTACAAAATACCACCCGAATTATTGGAACCGCAACCCCAGTGAACCTTATGTCCCGTGAAAGAGTATTGCTCGAAATCAAAACATTTTGCTGCAAGCTATCTCCAATAATGGGTTCTGTTCAAAAAATCAAATGACGACCATCATTTTCAAAACTTCGCTTGCTTGAAATCCATTTTTTTGTCATTTTTGATTTAACTTTTTGAGGAACATGGTTGACATGTAGTTCTTTTCTTAATTTTTCGAAACAATTTATTACGGTTCATGAATGAATGAGGAAGTGAAAGTGACTAGCAGCTCAAATCTGATTTTCATTGTCAATATTATACGTTGTTTTGCCTCCTGACTTGTGTACAAGATGAATATTGGTGATGGTCATCTTCTGGCTGATTGCTTTACACATATCGTAAACTGTTAGCAGCGCAATCTGAGTTTTTACAATGAATCATACAGTTTTTTTTTCTTGTTTATTCTTACCGTGCAAGCAGTCAACGCCTCCATCTCAACGCCAGTGTTACCACCACAACGAGCAGTTGACACACAATGAAGCTGAGTATTAGAAAGATCATGTTCAAAGACAGTGTCGACAAAATCGAGACGTATGGGATGACATAATGGAATCAGATTTGCAACTTGTTTTGCGCCCATGATGCTGGCAATCTGAAAAACGGAAATTAAAGGAAATTGAAATTTTTGGGAGCTCTAAAACTTACTTTTGCAACGGTCAGCACATCGCCTTTTTTGATGGTGTTTTCCGATATACGATTGGAAATTTCCGAAGTTAACTGAAACCCATAATTAGTTTTTTCTAACCACCTGACCAAACTCACTATAATTGTTCCTTTTGCTACTGCTGTTCTTATGTTTATAGGCTTGTGAGAAACATCGACTTGAGTGGCATGACCATTGCTGTCAACATGTGTGAGCACGGGTGTTTGGGAATATTCTGAAACAAGAAAACTGATAAGATTGAAAAAAACGCTGAACTCAGCAAAAGTATTGTGTTTGAACCGGATGGGAATACGTGTTCATTTTGAAAACAGAATAGAAAAACTAACTTGAATTAGATGTAGAATATAGTCGAAATTGTGTTTTTTGAAAGTGAGACGTTGAAAAAAAGTGACTAAATTGAAGCGAACTAGATGAGAAATTACCAAGCGATGAGGATGTGATAGGGTCTGGAAAAACAATCATGAGCTAAACTAAAATTATTTTTTTAAAAAGTACCTTTGCTTAACCTCCAATGAGAATCATCGGACGATTTGGGAGATTCTTGAGAGCGTCCATTCCTGAAATCTAAAATATTTGACAACCCTGTGGGTAGGATTTTGTGGTAAACGTACCGGCATGTCTTGCTTTTTTGTTGTTTACAGCTTTTTGAATTATTTTGGACAGCTGCTCATCAGAATCACCACCTCGAAGTTTGTCACGGAGACTTACTTCAGAGTTTCCATGGAGACATACCTAAAGCAAATTTTTTCTGTTGGATACTACTGGGGAAAAGTAAGTGGACAAAGTGAAAAATATATTTGAAGGGTGAAAATTTCAGAAAATTCTAGAAGGGAATTATAAAAAAACAGCACATTCAACATCGTATTATTGTTGTTTCTATCCTTATTGTTCTTCATTTAAAAAACTCAGAACAAAATTATCTTAGTCTATACTATCTTACATTTCACTCGCAACTTCTAAACCATCTGAATAGGTGATGTCTTTCAAAAATCATACTACTGAAAATATGTATTGGTGGTGTTAAGAAACAAATTTGAAGAGAAAGAAATCTGGGCGACGAAAAGAGAGAAGAATGGCACAAGGAAAAGGCAGAGAGCGAGCAAAAAGTTGTGTAGAGAGGAGCGAAAGTGAGAAAATGCAGGTGAAAGAGACGAGGCGATGACGAACGGATCGCTTCTCACAGAGTCCTATGTTATACATTACATTCTTTTCTTTCTTCTCAAATCTCTAAAGATTTCATTTCCTAAAAATGAGTTTGTTAGTGAGAATGAAATGGAAAAAAGACGGGAAGGCAATATGAAAAGAGGAAGAGTGCAAGGAATAAAAACGAGACGATGGATTCATTTTCGTCCTTGGCATTGCGAGGAAGGACGACGAAAGAGCTTTAATGAGGATTGTCATGTGAAATGTTCGATTCGAGATCGTTTACTGGACATTTGGTCGGAAAAGAATCACAAGATGATGTGAAAAAAGTAACTAATAATTATTCGAGTAAGAGAAAAAGTAAAGAAAAAAAACTTACTTTCAGATTTCCGTCTGCAGTTATTCTCAACCGATTGCACGTGTTACAGAAGTGATCCGACATAGAAGTTATAAACCCGAATTGTCCTTGGAATCCTTGAATTTTGTAGGCTTTTGTAGTGTCATTAGGAGAATCTGAGAGTCTAATGACATCTTCACCAAATTTCTCTACGATCAGGTTCAACATTTCACGATATCCGTAGAATTGATCGTTTTTGAACTCGTTCCCTCCGAATGGCATGAACTCAATAAAACGGATATCCAAATTACGGTTTTCAGTGAGATTGATGAAATCAACTATTTCATTTTCATTCTGGTTCCTGATAACAACCACATTCAACTGAAAATGTATGACGTTTTAGCTTGAAAAACTTGTCACACCCACTTTGACTTTTGGGAAATAACTCATTGCAAGCTCGATTGACTTCCAAACTTTGTCAAATCCGTCTCTTCTAGTCATCATCGCAAACTTCCGCTTTTCCAGAGAATCAATGCTTATATTTATCTGAAAAATCGAATATTACAAATGCTGATCAAAACGTGTCTGTTTTCTGAGTATTCACACAACTGTCTAATTTTTTTCAAATATAAAAATGAAAATTTGTATCTGCAAATAACCAACCTTTGTTAATCCTGCGTTCCGTAGATCTGGTAAAAATCTAGGAAGCACCAATCCGTTTGTAGTAATCCCCACGTCTTTGATTCCAGGGGTGGTAGCTATTCCTTCTGGAAAAAATCAAAAATTTAATCATGGTTTTTCAAAACTATTTTTCAACTGACCAACAATCTGAACAATATCTTTTCGAATAGTTGGTTCACCTCCAGTCAACCGGACTTTGTCGATTCCATGACTTGCAAATAGTCTCACGAGCCTCAATACTTCTTCGTTTGTTAACATCTTGTCTTTTGGCTTCAATGGAACACCTTCTGCAGGCATACAATACAAACCTAAAACTTCTAGAAAATCAAGAAAGTCAATACAGCTGAAAGTTACATCTGAAGTTGCATTTTTCGGTCAATGATATTCTCAAGTACGTGTGTTCTCTCATGAACATGTCGAAGAAAGGCGGTTCTCCTTTCATGTGCTCAATCTGTTAAAATTTGTCTTGTTTGTCGATGATTCTCATCTCAAAATACCTCTTTCATCTTCAACCGAACTGCTTCCTTCTTCTCTTCTGACGTCAGTATTCTCAATGGCTGTTCATGTTCTTTAAGAGGAACGGTTAGATTTTTCACAAGTTCTTCTGTAGATTTCGTTCTTGTCGTAGACCATTGTATCAACTTTTTTCCAATTTGTCTACTCATTTTCTAAAAATTCAACTTGAATTGTTTCCGGTGAGGAATGGGGAATCTTGTGCGAAGAAAACACATGAGAAACAGAAAGACAAAGAAAAAATAAAAGTTGGGATGTGTAAAGTGCGACGCAGAGCTGAGGTCTCTTCTCATCGAATGAAAACCAAAACATCGCGAAACTACAAAAATCACTTTTGAACAGAGAGGTGGGAAGAACGGAAAATATCTATTGTCATCATTCACCTCCTACCGAATCACTATATAGCATTGATTTGCAAGTCAATTTCTAGTTCAACGAAAGTATATTTTGTATATAAAAGTGGGCGGAAGGCAAAAGATCAAACTTCTTCAGAAATATGAATTTGAGAAAATTTAGGGAAAAAATGTTCTGAAGAATCAATTGAGATATCTTAGAGCCATCATTTTATACGCTTCGAATGATTCAATGATGGAGGGAAGAAAAAAGAAACATTTTCAGTAACTTTGCACATTCGAGAGAAAACAACAAACCAGAATGATGACACCTGATAAATTGAAAAAGTTGACAATAGTAATCAAAACACTATAGTCTTTAGAACCAACTGACACCTTTTATAAACATGATGTAGTTCCCTGCAGACATCATCATGAGTTGTAATCACGTTCTTTGACTGTTTTGCAAAAATGAAGAAAAAATGTCAGGAACATTCGAATAGTTGTGAAACATATTGGGGACTGTTTCGGTTGAAGATCTCTCTCTCACTTTCATGATAAACGGATGCCCCTGATTTCTCGGACAGGCACGATTTGCTACAAAAATCGGAGTTATAGACTGTTTCAAAAAGTTTTTGTAAAACTGTTGAAAGTTTTGTAAAATGGTCAAAGAAGATAAATCGCTCTAATTTTGGTTGGAGCCAGGAAAGTGGACTTCTATTTCATTACACCTGATACAGTTTTGGATTTTTCACATTTTGGGTAACTGAAAAACATATGATGATCAAGAACTGTCATACAACTTGTCATAAATTATATGATACTTCTCATATTTCAAAATTTTGGAAAGAAACATAGTCGATGGGAACATTGTGATTCAATAACCCAAACGTTTAGTCCGGCTCGACTCTCCCAAATGATTTTGTTTGAAGAACTAAAATTTTAGGCTTTTTTTTGTGAAACGCAATCCAGATCTAGGAGTTCGTAATCTGAAAATAGATTTCTCTACCTGCACTAAAATAAGGTTTCCTGAATTGTTTACACTTTCTTCTATTGTGTGTTCGAATTTCCTTGTCTTCTGAAAAGTCAGAAACATCCTGTATGCAATACATACACAATCTTCCCGAGAGAAAACAATGAAAACTTTGAATCAATGTTTCTGAATATCACATCGATAGACATTGAATCCATTTCTTCAACTCGAAAATCTCTCTTTTTTGTAAACACTGAAACCAGCTTGCAATGAGTAAGTTACCCCTTGTTGAGCATGTCGTCAATCTAAGACACTTCACAAAAAAGTTCGATTCACCCCATCTGCACACCCCAATCTTTGTTTCTCCCCCCATCTCTGTTGACCCCTGTAATTTGTACGCTGTATAATAAAACATAGACTATTTGAGATGTAGAGAGCGCCTTGGTGCGTAAAGGGCAGTCGATGGACTTTTACAACCAGTATATTTGTTTCAGCTGGCATCTTCAACATTCGTTCTCGTCGACCTTCCATACTTGGTATGAAGTTATGGACATGGAGGAGTAAGTTTTTTTGTTTATGGGGAAATGTGCGTGTTGAAATATTTTGTTCCGGAGATATTGATTGTGGTCGGGAAAAGCTGCAATATCAGAAAAAATTCCATACATCTAGAAAATATTTCCTTCAATTTATTTGATTGAAAAATACCACCACCTTTCATACCATTTCTTTCTTATTTCTGTGTACAGCCGGATTTTCCCAAAGACTTCCGGTAAAACAAAATGGAATCCGCGACTGGAGAATTTTTCTATACATCTAACATTCCTATGGAGCCAGCTCCTTTACCAGCTCAGACCATTCAAATCAACGGTCAATTATATATTCTGAATCAACAAATCCAATGCATAAAAATAGGTTAGTTCAGAATTCGTAGTTTATTGAAAAGAAGCAAATGAAAATCTACTCGGCTTCCACTAGTTTCTTAATTTCCTCAGTTTTTTTTTGTTTAGTGTATCTTTCGATTAACTTTCTAGCAACAAATGTGGATAGTGAAATGTGGAAAAAATGACCTCAAGAAATGCGAAATCTTGTTATGCGCATTGTGGTTGATCACTGTTTTTTGTAAGGAATAAAGGGATAGAAATCGTAGACATTTGTCATGTTTTTGTTGTCTTCCACCTTTCAAGAAACTTTGCCAGATGTTAGAAAGTTGGTTAACTTGAGTTGACTTGAAAAAAAAAAACTTAAGAAACAAGGATGTTCAAAAAAATTCAACTGGTCCCAAGAGCTGTGAAAAAACGAACCAACAATTGATAATTGAGAGTCTGTTACTCTTGAAAACCTGAACACACTATTGGATATTGCAAAAACCTTGATATCCGTCACGCAACGTGACTAGCTAAGGCCATGTAAAAGCAATATGGAAGCAACAAAACTTTGCGCGGGAAACTAATGAGTCATCGGAACATGTTGCTTTCACTTGTCTTCCGTTCTCCCAGAACCATTCTAAGAGAACCCGGACTTTGAAAAAAGTTAATTTAATCTATGATCTTAACTTCTCCAGTTTCCGGTTTAAAATATGTGTGAGTTTGCTTTTTAAAAACTATTAGCTCAATAGTTACAGTTTTGAAAAGTTTCAAATCGCTGTTTCAAGGTATTCTCGCGAGAAAATTTGGAACGATTTGATATAACTATAGTTTTTCAAAGTCGTGTAAAACTATTGGAAAAAAATGAACTAAAAGTTTGAATTATCATGATTTGGAAAAATACTTACAAATTCACTGTTCGTCTTTACCATTAGAATGCTTTAACGCATTTTGATAAACTCATCGAATTATAATCTGAAAGTTATCGGAGCTCTCAAATGGTTTATATAACAAAACGACATATTTTTCTTCAAAAAATATCATAACTTTATTTTTATGTCAACTTTGTTACTTTTTGTTCCCTCAAACCGTTAGTGTCAAAATGTCACCATTTTCTCACACAATCAGAATAGTGGCCTCATAATGGCACAAAACTTGAAAGCGGTTTTTGGTTTTGTTTCACTCTCGTCGTTTTCACTACTCTCGGCGCCATTGGCCGGGTAATGTACATAATCAAACGCACGCAGCATACCAAAGACGGGGCTCTTATCACTTGCACAACTCGTTTTCGAAAGCCCTGCCTTGCTTCTTTTCATGAACTTAACTGTACACTCGATTGTTCAATGCGTGCAAGCTGTTTCATTTATTACATAACGCCATAATTTTTTCAACAGGAAAAAATATTTTCTGTTTCATTCTTTTCTTATGACACATACAGATGATAACCTTAAATATGAGTGAATCGTCCTAAAGGTGTGAGAGGGCAATAGGCAAACATACTGTTTTTATGACTCGCATTCCTCACAAGGGCAACGAAAAAGTGTTTCCTCAACTTTCTTCCGTTTTTGAGTTTCTCTAATTTTTTTGGTTTTGTTTTGTAGAACATTAACGTCGTATTGATACTTAGGCGCCAAAAACTTTAAGTTTATCATCTACACATTGAAAACCAACAAAAAGTGTTTGGCAGGCAAATGTTATCTTTTTCAGGCCTCACATAAAATTTTGCGAAACACTCAGACGCACTAAAATTCAATAGTGTTAACTTCAGAAAATCAACTTTAATTCATTATTCAACCACAATTTCCTGTTTCAGTCTCTCATCGGTACTCACCATTTGCCATCCCGATGTCGGTCGACGAACAAGCGGTACCCCCGGAAATTACGCCTTCAATGGCCGCCAAGATTCCAGAATTGGTGCATGATCAACTTGCTTCTCAATTTTTGCCAGGTATGATTCGAGGGAAGATATCGCGAAAAATTAGATTCTTACAGCTGCAAAAAATCTCGGACAAGCTGGAATGCATCTTTCAAAAACTTATCATAGTGAGTTTTTTGGATATTTGTAGTTTGAAGAAATGATATATAGAGTTATATAGCAGATTAGAATTGATAGAGTGGTGTTGTTGGCTGAGTTCATCCAAGTACTTGAAAATCGACAGTTTTCGAAAAAATGTGGTTAGAAAATTATTCTTTTTTCAATGTAATCCCAAAGGGTGTACATTTTTCTTCTAGCTACCACGTAAAATTTTCAAACAAAAACTGACTCATTATGGTGATGAATTTTCAGTGTTCCAAGAGGCGCTGTCTAACTATTGTGATGCCACTCACAAGCTCATTATGTCAGCGGACACTGCCGGACACAAGTCAAAAAATGAGGCCAGAGAGCTTTCAAAAGTATTCAAACAATTCGTTCAAGGAGTCAATGCTCATCAAAAAGTGGTCAGTATTTTTGATGCGTTCAAAACTTCAAAACATAAAATTCATTTCAGGTCACGGAGTTTGACGCGTTCGCTCACAAAGTTCATGACTATAGCAACAAAGAAAAAGAAAAGTTGAAGGCAGAGTACTCGGAGTACAAAGCAAAGGAGAAGAAACTGATGAAGAAAAAGAATGGGGAAACTGAAGCAGATATTGTTGCATTCCATCGTAAAGAAGCAGCTGGATGGTCGAAACAACAGGAATTGAGATACAAGTTTTTCCATGAAAAACTTCAGTCGTGGATTTATGGGTTAGTGCAAAAATGTTGCGTTTGAAAAATTAAATTTTTCATTCAGATATGTGGAAATTGGAAAACTGTTCCAAACAGAGCCATTGAACCCTAATCCAGTTGTTGGTGAAGTTGTTGTAGCTGCTGCTCAGGTCGAAGCTCCACCTAAACCAGAAGATCACGCCGATTGGCATCACGAGCTTCATGCGGATGCCGCTGTTGTTGCAGCCGAGGAAGCTAAGGAAAAAGCAGAGAATGCTGTGAATCACGTAGTTGTTGATCACGCTGTGCAGGATAGTCGTAGCAACTCAACATCGTCTGTTGCAACTACTCTAGAGGAACTTCCACGTCGCACAACTAACGATATGACAGGAGTGACTCTGGTGAGCAATCATCGCCGTCAGTCTATTGAGGTCAGTTATTTAGGCAACAGAGTTTTTGAGTTTCAACACAGAGAGCCTTATACTTAACAATAGACACAGATACGAGGAATTATTCATCCGGAATTTTCAATAATGAGTATCTTGTTGATTTCATAGTTTTCAGATCCAACAAGTTCCATTACATCCGCAACCAGCTCAACGTCCCCCACCAATCTCCACATACACTTCTCCACCTGCTTTACCTCCAAAACCAATTGAACAACAGTATTCTCCAATTCGTCAACCAGTTCCAGCAGCACGTCACGATGAGAGCAACTACGCCCCTCGTCATAGTGTTGTCGCCGAGGTGAGTATCATGTGTAATCATCTCTTCTTTCGCAAGTTATTTGTTCATTTTGATAAAATCATGCGTTTCCAGCAAGTGCCTCAACAACCCATCAACAGTGCTCCAGGAGGCGTCCGTCGAGCGGGAAATACCATTCCAGGAGCTGTCAATGTTTTCGGATTCGCTTCGAACGCACAGCCAAATGTCCGCTATACACCAGTTCAGGTACAGTTTCATTCTTTTTTCGTTCTATTCTTTCATTTTTTCAAAACCATTTTTTGAAACGTGTTATAATCCTTCAGAATAACGCGCCTTATCAAGTGGTGACTCGCGAGCATATTCGTGTTGGAAGAGTTGTCGATAATCCAGTGACGGAAGAACAAATGAATGCAAAAAAGTAAAAATTTCAAACAGTATCGTTCGAAAATAAATTTTTTTCAGATTCCACGTTGATGCCAGCTATGTTCCGATGGCTTCCCCATCTCATCAACCACAACAACACAGTCAAAATGGAAGTACAGATATCTCCGTTCCATCCTATTTCAATCCATCTCAATACGGAAGTATTCTAATTGTAAATGATGATTTCAACGCCTCATCAGGAGAGCAAATGACCGTGAATAGAGGAGATAAGGTGAACATTTTATAGCCCATTCTTGGGAAGAAACAATTTACATTAAAAACGCACATAAGGAATTCTTTCAAAAATTTGATAAAGTAAGAATAGAATATTTCCAAAAAATTCGAAAATAAAATAAGTCTGAATGAACTCTCATCGGCTCAGTGAGAAAAATGCAACTTCATAAATTCCGAACCAAAGTCACTTCAATGTTTTAGGTGATTCTTCTGAAATGCGGAAACCGCGGATGGGTGTTCGTCAGAGATTCGATTTCCAACAGAACCGGATGGGTTCCGGAGCCATATGTCAACTTATAACTTTTTGAAATACATTCTACAAAAATTCATGTCATTCCCAAACTTTAAGAATTTTTCCTCCTTTTCATATTCTGCGTTATTTTTTTTTTGATTTTTTTTTTCTTTTTCAAAGTCTGCCAAAGTTACTACGTAATCTGGTCATCTCAATCTTCTTATTATTCATTCTCCGATGTTTTCTGTGTTTCCCGTTCATCTTGTCTTATCTATCCAACCTTTTTGAAACTTTTCGATCAAAATAATTTTATTCGAATAAGTATGCCAATATAAATGAGTAAAATATTGAAAAAGCAGTGAAAATGACGTCAAGCTATTTATGGGTTCAGTATTTTTATAGAGAAAACGCGAATGAATAAAGAGCTACCTGATGAGAAAGCGAACTATCATCGCCAATAGTTATTAGCGATTCTGCCAGTTCCACGAACACGCGTGGGTTATTAGGATGAAAAAAGCATTGAATTCAGTTAATGGTAAATAAAAAAGCAAGTCAAAATAGATGAAGGTTCGGTAGATGCGGAATTGAATAACAAAGTTTTGATTTCAACTTGTCGTTAAAGTCAAGTTGACGTTTATTATTATATTAGTACGTTGCATTTGGTTCAAAGCGAATATGGATGAACGGAAATTTTCAAGCACCGAGAAGTCCGTTGTTGTCCTCTTCTTTGCAATTACGCATTGCTTCTTCCAAGAATCCTGAAAAGGCAGTTTCTAAATTATTTCCTTATTAGAAAAGTTTACCTCTCTTCATCTCACGAACAATAACTGTCATGAGTTTATTCCATCCCAAACGGGCCAAGCAGTTTTCACCGCTGTAGATGTTGTTGATATCGGAAATCTATAAAAACACTTTGAAAAAAGCTACGGATCTTATCGAGTATGTACCCCTACCGGGATAAGGTTGGCCTCGGTGTCAACCTTTCCGTTGGCAGTTCCATTACTGTTTGTCTCGTCTTTTTCTTTTGAGCTGTCAGTTGCTCCAGTGGTCACTTGATCGACTGTCACTTTCTTGAAAACAAGCCAGTTATCAGCTCCAAAATTGACTCCTCTGTAGAAATGAATCTGCCCGATACGGTGTGCCATGTCGTACACACTAGAAATGGGACAGAATCCAAGAGATCCCACAGCAGTATCCAGAAAATTCTGGATTCGATGAGCCTAAACATCATTATTGAGTTTAGGACAATTTTCATTTAAAATAATTACCTGAAGATGAAATTCCTTGCTCTGATTCAAAGCGCGAATATCCAAACTCTCACTTTGAATACCAAAGTACTCAGCAAACTTGGGACGTTTCTCAATTAAAGTCTGTAGAATTTTCTTTCCAACATTGTCGGTTTTGGCGCTGCAAAATTCAATTTCATAAAATAATTATGCAAGGATTGATGGACAGCGATCAAAACCAAATACGTGTTGAAGCTAGCCTAAGACGTAACGCGTGATGCTTCGATAATGAAATTCAGTTTACTTGTGACATTCTATATAATGATGTCTGGTTTTGAAAATTGGTTAGTAATGCAAAAAAAAAAACAAAGAATTCCGTGACACAAAATTGGAGACGAAGTTGCTGACAATTTGTCAATAATATGAGGATTGAATGCAATTACAAACTGAAAAATGTATGAACATTGTTGTTACTTACCGAATCCAGACTTCGCGGATAGCTGAGACTTCTTCATCGGTCATTTCTGTCGTCATACGTTTCTTACTGCTGCACAGACCCATGATTTTTTGTTTCTAAACGTCAAATTGATTTCTGGATATTTAGAAAAATGACTTATAAGAAATGAACAAGTTAGAAAAGAACGGAATAGTCACGATTAGCCAAAAGATGAGCGCTAAAATATCAAGGCTTCACACCAAAACTCCCCTCAATGAATAATTCATTTTGAGTAGAGGGAGTGATGAGGTGAAGGAGGTGGCGAGTATTCCAGGTACATAGCACCAACACGTTCTTCTCACCAATGACTTTGCATTTTTCACATTTTGACATTTATATCACATTTAGCTCCACTGCTAGATCGGTGTTATAATAAATTCTAAACTAATTGATGGAGGTGGAATGAGTGATGTGGGATGGAAAAAGTTCGTATTTGAAAGTGAAAACTCCAAGTATAAGATGTTGTATTTGTG
>GL379794.1:1680047-1767260 GCA_000143925.2 Caenorhabditis brenneri
TAGCTAGAAATACTGTTTCTATGCACACTATGCACACTATCATCTCACGCTCTTTCATTTATACATTCAAATCACTGCACTTTTATCAGCTGAGAATGTACTTTGACTTTCTAGGAGGGAATGAGAAAACAAAAAGTGGTCGCATTGAAAAGTTACAGTGAAGTTGTATATTGAAAGAAAACAAAGTGGAAGTGAATACGGATCCGAGAAATCTGACAAGAAAATTATGGAGTTTACAGAAAATGGACCAGTATTTTCTTATCAACTTCAGGTGGAGAAGACAATTCTGCGTTATGCTGTTCTGTAACTCAACTTCTATCCTTGAACAATTTTGTTTTGACTAGTTCAATATCGATTCCAGGGATGGATAAGTTCAAACCCCTACTACCTTTAGTTGAGGATTGTGTCACATTTTGTTGTCTTCTTTCCCTGAAAAGGTTCCTTGTCAACATATCATTCAATCGAATGTTCTGGATCTAGGCCACCCCAGTAAAAGAAAATGCTTGTTGATTTTTGAGGATTGGAGTAAATTTGCAATACAACAGTCTACAACAACGAAAAAGCAGTTTTCTTCACTTCATGCAAACAGTGTATCCCGTTTGTAAATACAGGATGTCAAGCATGAAGACGAGTATAACTTGTTAACTCCAAACAATATCAACTACGTGCTACCCTCACTTTTCTTTTCTTTTTTTCATGGAGGAGCAAAGGGCATGCAACATGAACGCAAATAAACGCATCTCCCCCCATTTTTCACTTCTCATATTCCGATCAAATTGTTTGTGAGTCTTAATATAACAGTTTTATTTGCTCGGTAATTTATTTCTGGATTCCAAGGCAGTTATCGTTTCATTCCCCCTGTTTTTATAACGCTTTCAATTGACTTGTCAACAATCCAATACTTCAAATGACTCTTTGAACTTTATACTTGAGCAATGTTTTCGATTAAAGTAGTAGTATACTGTAACATGTGACAAACAACTAAAGATATTTACTTATATGACATTGAGTTCATTCTGGTGAAAGAAAAAATTCGATAGAAACCGTTTCAAGTTCCATTATTCGGCAAACTTTGAAATCAAAGGGGGAATTCCTTCGAGGTCACTCGAAGACCAACATTTTGTCCAGCGAACTGTTAGACTACTGTTTGGCAATGCTCGTCGAGCAAAAAATAGAAGTGTGTCTTGGTTGGCAGTGTAGCTATTTCAATGGGATTATACTTTTAGCTAGAGGTCAGAGAGATACCAATGAGCACATTCCCCAGCTAAAAGCTCAAAAGTTCAGTAATTTTTGAAAATTATTTCGTGTTTTTGCAGTACACCAAAAAACATTCAGAACCAGTTTTCTGAAAGAAAAGAAATCTATTCAAAAAAATTAATTTCTGAACTGTAAAAGTGTAACCTTCAAAAGTCAAGAATGTATTTGTTCGAATTTGTTTGTCTCCGGATTGAAGAGTTTTTCACGACTGTCAGGCACGTGAAAGGAATTAAAGAACAAAATATTTAATTTAGAGAGCAATAACAACGGATACTGTAGTTTTGATAGAAGAGAAGAAACAAAAAGAGTTACCGCAGTTGGTTGGGAATTTTTCCATGAGGCAAAAAATTCAAAAATTTGAGAATTTATAGGTTGACATTTCTTTGGAACCAAAATCGAGCAAAAAATGAAGACGGAACCGCAAGCTCTCGATTTCTTTGTTTCAATATTTTATTCATACCCTTTTGGTCCCCCGCACATTCACCCACACTTTTCTTGTCTAGTAGCAAACATATGTTTGTGCTCTTCTTCCTACAGAACATCCAGTTTCTTCTCTAGTCTCAAACAGTTACACTGTGTACAGTTTGACCTGTAGTGTACAAGACAATTGCCCTTCTTTTTCAACAAAGCTTCTTGTTCCCCTCAAGTTTCTTTTTTGGAAAGTGAATGTTTCTCGAGAATAAAAAAAGAGAAAAAATTGGTTGTCAAGCGGGAGGGTCAAACACAAAGGAAATTATGCGTTACTACTACTCTCAGCCTATTGTCAATTGGGCATTGGTCGGTTGAATCGAATCGTTTTCTAATGTGTCTTTTCTTTTCTTTTCATTAATGGAAAGTGATCCCGAGTAAAGAAGAAACATTGTCCAAGGTCCGAAGATGATTTTTCGAAAATGTGTTATTGTTCCATTACAATAAAAAACAGGTGACTACTACACTAAGGATAGTAACCACAACAATCACGTAGTACTAACAGAAATCCAGTTTTTTATGACGAGAGTGAGAAAAGGGGAGAGGTTGTCGAGTCTTTCACCCTTGTTTCCACCCCAAGACAAGTAGTTCAGTTGAATTTGAGAAATAGAAATGAAACGTGCATAATGAAACAAAACAACTTAAAATGAGGGAATGACGAATCAAATTGAGTTGTTGTCAAGAAGGAAAATGAAATGCCGAAGATCCAGGACACCATCTGGAAGAACCGGGTTGAATACTTTGAAACACAAAAAAATTACAATGAGAAACAATGAATCATTTTGTTTTTGTCTCAAATTTGAATTGGTTGAAATCCGATGCATCAAAGTTTGAAATGTGCCATCTGTAAATGAATCGGAGAGCAACAATCGAAACAATCCATCTTTTTTCGAACTAGACTCGTGGAACCTATTGGCATGATATCACAGAAAAATGTGAGATTAGACTGCGTTCTTAAGTTCAAAAAGATAAAAAAACGAGGTTTGATCAAGAGAAGAAAGGGAAAACGAGAGATTGGTCATCGCCATAAGAAGAGGACGTTAAAATTACTATCCATCATTATATTCCCAATTGCTTTCTTCGCTGTTCTGGAAATTTGTTTTTCCGGGTTAATGTTAATGTTGACATTGATTTGAGATGATTATCTTTCCCCTAATCCATCTTTTCTGAAAGAATAAATAACTGGTTGATGGCAGAGCATTCCATTTATTTTTTCGTTTTTTGTTAGGTAGATTTACTGAAATAGATCTGATTGGTTTGCACTGTTTTCACAGTAAACAAGCTGAAAAGTAAAGGTAAATAATGGGTTTCTACAGGTGTCTGTATTGACGGTATTGCGGTTTTCCTTCAAGAATGGTGTTTTGAATCGGGATTTTTTGATGAAAAACAACCATAAGAAAACTGTTAGTATGGATTTGTAGCTTCTTGTATTCAAATTCAACTTCCAGCTCAAATAAAGATAGTAGACATCTGAGATGTTTGTTCAAACAATTCTTCCTCCTTATTCTTCTTTCTCTAGTCTTTTTTCCCTCTACCACGCCCTCCTACTCTACACTTCTGCGCATCAACAAACCGCAATCTCCACCTCCTCTTTTTCTCTAAATACTCTATTTGATGGATACTGTGCAGATGGTATAAAGATGGTATATAAATGGAAGAATGATAGGTAGCAGTCATCAGTCTCGAAGTCTAACAATCGAGAGGAAAATGGCACTTTGGCAGCTTACTTGCGCAGCTCTTCTCGCCTTTGTGGCAGCTCAACCAGGTATGTTCTTTTTTTTTACTATTTTGACGACATCTCTATTTCATGAATAAGAATCTTGCATGATGTTTTCTTCCAGGACCAAAAATGGTTGATGAGACCACTCGCTGGAGCCAATGCAGAGACACCAACCAATCTATTTATGATTTCCAGGTAAACCCTGAAATTGTATAGAATCACATTAAAACTGAACATATTCAGGTTGAAACCCTTCAAGGAGAATACACAGATCTCAGCCAATACCGCGGACAAGTGCTTCTGATGGTCAACGTTGCCACTTTTTGCGGTAAGTTTTCAAGAGATAAGGGATATATCCCCCGTTATCATCTCATTATCTCTCGAGTGATTTACAACTAGTGTCTGCTTCTGCAAACGATAATCCAAACCAAACCTATATCATTTTTCATAGAAACTTGGTCATTCCATTTTTATTGGATCAGTGGATAGATAGACACATCATTTCTTGTGAAAGTGAAAGTTCATATTTTTTGACGAGTACCGGGTACCGTTAGAGAATTTTAATGGAATTCGTTGGGCGGTTTCCCGTACTGTTCGGCAAAAAAAAGATAGAATTTCAACCACATGACTGATCGGAACACTTCGAAACACTAATGTACTCGGCGCCATTCAGACGACCTTTATCTGATTTGAAGACAACAAAAAATAAAAAAGTGAATCCAATCCCAACCATTTTCAGCATACACTCAACAATACACTGATTTCAACCCTCTCATCGAGAAGTATCAATCTCAAGGATTCACTCTCATTGCTTTCCCATGCAATCAGTTCTACCTTCAAGAGCCAGCTGAGAACCACGAACTTATGAATGGAATCATGTATGTCCGCCCAGGAAATGGATGGAAGCCACATCAAAATTTGCATATCTACGGAAAACTTGAAACCAACGGAGACAACCAACATCCAGTCTATGAGTTTGTCAAGGTCAGTTTTACACCGAGGAAGATTACAGCCAAACTGTCAAGGGGTCATTTCTTCTCTTGTCTCCAAGGTCGAACAACAAAAGAATAGAATAAGAATTGATGGAGGAGGACAAAAACTGAATAGAACACAATAAAAGAATGGCATTGTGTTCAAGTCCAAATGGCAGTGATTTTCTCTTCCTCCTTCACAAATCAACATCGATTCGTTTTTTTTGCAGGAATCATGCCCACAAACTGTTGACAAGATCGGAAAGACCGACGAATTGATGTACAACCCAGTTCGCGCTTCCGACATCACATGGAACTTCGAGAAGTTCCTCATTGACAGAAATGGACAACCACGATTCCGTTTCCACCCAACCGCCTGGAGTCACGGAGATGTTGTCACTCCTTTCATTGAGCAACTCCTTGCTGAGCCAGCCAACTAAATGCAATAATTAAAATCACAATCATCGCATTCATTCCAGTGTGTGTATACATTCGTAGTACCGACCCACATCCCAATCAGGGGTTGATTTTTCCTGTATAGCGGATTCTAATAAGCTATTGTGTTTATTTCAACGTTTTAATCGCCTCCGGGTATCAAAACTATTCTCTCCTCCTGTATTACCGATTTGTCAAAATGAAGTAGAATTTTAAATTTATCAACCTGTTTTGAATTGAAATTACATGTGAGGAAAAGCAAGTACATTTGCGATGAATCGAATTCTCTCAATGAGATCTTGGGGAGAACAACTGCCATTATATTAGGTTAGAGACATGGAACTCCCAATGAAAAACCTTTCTCGTTCGGAATAGAGGCTTCACGGCAAACAAATAGTGTCCCTATTTTGAAGTTGCATAAAATTTGTGAATTTTGATAGTCACAGACTTTTCTTTCAGAATAACTTACAATTCTTTTAATTTCTTTTTCTGGTTCTACCTGAGTTGGATAGACTAAAGCCGCATTTCAATACTGGATAGACCCATAAGAGGAATAAAAAACGGGTGGACACATGAGAGAGTCTAAAAAAGTTCAATGAACCCGCAAATGTGAATCAATTAGAATGAAATATTGAGAATCTGCTTTTTTTCCGAAAATCATTGTTTTTCTTGTCTGAAGCGTAATGTCCTATACTTCATTGAGGTTTGAAATCATAAAATCACACTTTTTAGTAAGTAAAATGGATACTCATTGTGTCATTGTAGTTCATTGGAATTTTCGGGTCCACCCAATTTTCAGGTAGTTGTCATGGGTCCATTCAATTTTTCAAATTTGAAAATTTTTCCGCTTTTGTTTTTGTGACAATATTAACACTTTTCCTAAGTATTCAATCTGACCGCTGAAAATGCATATTCTGTCTTAGAACGAAAACAACAGAAAATGTTTGGCAGAACTAAATTCAATATTCTTCTTGTATTCTGGTTAAAATTTTACGAACGAACTATTGTATTGAGACCAAGCTACTCGAATTTCATTGCTAAGCTCAAAATTTTAGTCTCAGAATTCGAAAAAAAAGGCGTTTGTTTGTATTTTGAAGAAGATGTTTGCAAGAGATAGAAATGGTGTTCAATTGTTTAATTTCGCGTGGTTTTTGATTCTCATATGAACTCTTGTACCAACTTTTGTTCACAAGAAACTATTTCAAAAATCGAATGCCAACACCCGATAGGTACTTGCTCAAACAATGTGATCACATTGACACGCCTACCTCCCACGAGGGTGTCTGTATATAAAGAATTGGGTTGCAGGCAAACAAGATACAATACATCTCAACTGGCAACATGGTGTACTCCTGGGCTCTAGCTCTAACTATTTCTTTGGTGGCAGTTTTGAACGTTTCTTCCAGTGAGTATAATTTTTTTTTTCTTGAAAAGTTTAAAAATTCTGGGTTCAGATTCTGAAGTTGATGAAACAACGCGCTGGAAGCAATGTATGAACACCAATCAGAGTATATACGACTTCCAAATTGAAACTCTTCAAGGAGAATACACTGATCTTAGCCAATACAGAGGAAAAGTCATTCTGTTAGTGAATGTTGCTACCTTCTGTGGTAAGAACTTACTCAGCCCATTGAAACAATCCAAATTCAATCTTTTCAGCATACACTCAACAGTATACTGATTTCAATCCCATGCTTGAGAGATATCAAGCACAGGGGCTTGTCTTGGTTGCTTTCCCATGCAATCAATTCTACTTGCAAGAGCCAGCTGAAAACCATGAATTGATGAATGGACTTACCTACGTCCGCCCAGGAAATGGATGGGTGCCACACCAAGAGCTTCACATCTATGGAAAGATTGATGTGAACGGAGACAACCATCATCCACTTTATGAGTTCATCAAGGTATAGAATAGGTCTAACAAAACCTCTATTATTTTTTATTTTACAGGAATCCTGCCCACAAACTGTCGATAAAATCGGAAAGACTGAAGAACTTATGTACAATCCAGTCCGCACTTCTGATATCACATGGAACTTTGAAAAGTTCCTTATCGACAGAAACGGACAACCAAGATTCCGCTTCCACCCAACCGCATGGAGCCACGGAGAAGTTGTTACACCATTCATTGAGCAGCTTCTCGCTGAACGTGCCAACTAACTTAAATCTTGTATTATTGAACATACCGTCTGTACTTATGAAAAACTACTCGGTTGAGTTTTAATCAGCCATTGTAAAATATTTTATGAATGAATAAAGATTGATTCAATGATAGCAAGCTTCAGTTTCAAAATAGAGACTGAGAACAAAACAAAACTCGAGAAATTCGAAAAGTCAAGTACTCAAAAGAACTTATCTTTTTTGTCGAATAAATAGATACGCATGCGAAAACTCTACTTTGTCAAAGAGTGGAACATCAGCATAGTATGTTATACTACAAAGAACACAACCTCTTTCTAAAACTCAATGATATCCAATTTCAAGTCTATCTGCAGTTTGCATAATTCATCAGAAATGGCCGCAGCTGACCAGTAGTAACCCATTCGTATGTATCTTTCTATGATTTTTTGTTCCTGTTATTAGTTTTTTTCTCTTTTTTAGTTTCTTTTCTATTATGCCTGATAGAATCACAACTGCAGGATGGAAACATGTATGTTTTTTCAATTAAAATGAACGTTCGAATAGCTTCTATTTTAGGTACATATGTATTTACCGAAACCTCAAAAACAATGTGATTGCCATATAAATGATCCACCACCTTGGACTGGAGAGGTGCACGGACTGAGTCAGGCATTAATGAGCAAAACATTGAGAATGCGAATATTCTGGTGGATTGTCATCATTATATGTATCAGTCTGGGAGCATTCACAACGCTTCTTATTATTATTGAGTACATTCAAGGACCGACTGCCACTTCAACTACTATTAGACTGGTTAAACTTTTTTGAACACGCCTAGAAATGTATAGTATCTTGTTTCAGGTAAATTCGTTGGAATTTCCCGCAATCACAATATGTCCGAAAGTTCCGGATTCTTTTAATATAAGCGGAATACGAGGAGATATAAAAGAGAGTTTACCGGATATTTCCAACGAAACTGCTGACGATTTATTAGAGTTGGGAGAACTTCAACAACTTTTGAAAACATCTGAAATTTCAGATACTTTGTTGCTGGAAGTGGACTTGAGAATATGAATGATGTTACATATTTTAATAGAACTTACTTGAGTCATTTGAACAATTATTATAAAATATGGTCTGAAGGGTATTCAGTTGACGGGTTTTTTGAGATCATACAGGTAACGTGTTCTTTTCGACTCGAATCTTTGAAACAAAAAACAAAATTTAGCAAAAATACGGTTACAAGTGTCAAGATTTATTCTATGAGTGTCAATTAGCTGGTAAAGTGTTAGATTGCTGCAATGACTTGATGGTGCGGAGAGTTGTCATGAGGCGAGGAATATGTTATCAAACAAGAAGGGATGTTAATCAGGTAACTGCTTCCATTCAAATTATTTTTCTTCAATTATTACATTTTCAGTCAGAAGCCGACGACATCGGAAGAATAGTGTTCAGTTTGAAGGCTCCATCTAGCTATACTAGCGTGAAAAACGATTACAAACAAACTCAATTGATAGTTTACGTGACGGATAATCATAACGTCGTGACTGAATTCCCAAGATTTTATTTGTATCCAAATGAATGGAATCGGATGAGGTTTACAGCTCGATTGATTGAGCTGATTCAAAACAAAGGAGTTTGTACTAATCATGTAAGTGTTTTTTTTTCCAAATTGATCAAATTAGTTTTGAAATTAATCAAGATTCAAGAACAAAGGACCATCATAAAATTCTAATTTTTCTTTCAATGTTTTTTTTGTATAATATACCATTACAACTGCTTACTTTTAGATATTTGGCAGAGATGCTGAATGCATGGTTCGTAAGTGGTATTTATCAAATATAATCATTCCATTCAACTGCACACTTCCATATCTCAAGAGCATAACAAAACTGCCACCGACAACCGGTGTTTGCAAGCCAGATGTTATTGCTGATAATTATTTGGACAAAATACAATATGTGTGGAACAGCGCAGAAGTCAACGAGGAGGTCTGTTTTCGTTTATGTGCTTATGGCTCTTTTTCTTTTCTTCTTCTCAACGAAAAATGTCTTCACTTCTCTCATTTCCATCTGGTGGATATAAAGTGAAAGCCCATTATGGTTTGAAGCAGTTTTCATTAGTATTCCTTTTCATATTATTGAAATTTTCCTTTTGTTCAGAAATACTTCAAGAAAATTTTTTTCAAAACTTTTTCAATCATCTTCCTGAAACTAATCCTCTTACCGTTTCCATTCTTAATGGCCCTTACAAGGATTAAAGTATCTTATTTCTCTTTGAAGAAGTACCTTTCCAATCCAACCAGGCATTTTTTCTGTTTCTGCCTTAAGAATGAGAAGTATACTCATACTCATTCATCATATAGGAAAGTGGAAGCCATGATACTTTTGTTGGAGTTTTGTTCATTCGTGTCCTTAGTGAACTCAAATCCTACTCCTCGAGTTGGAGAGTTCTCACTGAATGACTATATAACTCTCAAAATATGGGATCAAAATGTTTCGCTTGTTCAAAAATAAGACATGTACCAACTGCAAACTTCTAATATTTTGAACTGTATTTAATATTTTCTGTTTACCCAAAAATTAGTTTTTTTTTTCATCAGTATTGCGTTTCTCTTTTTTCCTATAATTGTACGAGTTTTCCAAAAACTTGGTTTTTCAAATTTATTCTCTTTTACTAAGAAATCTTATGTATTGTTTTTTATAGCGTGTTGAGATCAGAATGAATCAACTTACCTGATTTTTAACGCTAGAGGAAACATTCATTAACCATTTCATTCCTCACAAAGTCTATATCCCAACGCATGACTCCACCTCATCATTCATCACCAGCCAGAAAAACCTCTTGAATATTTTTAGTTTATTCGAGCGAGTCAAGAGCTGTCAGTTCTTTTTCTCATCAAAATTATGAATGACGCTGCCCCATATCTTCAGTTCCTTTCCATCATTCTTTCTTTTCAGTGCACTCCCGGCTGTAACCGTTGGGATTACCAAACGAGCGTTCAGCAGAGTCAAACTCTTTCTCCATTTGAAGACTACACCTTCAACCTTGAAGCTTCTTTTAACGACTTACAAGTAAGTTATATTTTGCTGTTCTCTTTTTCGGAAGTTCTATTTTCAATTTTCAGTACGAGTACGTTAAAGAAGTTTACACCACATCGATTCCAGGGTTTATGTCCCAGATTGGAGGTATGATATGAATTATGAATGCAGTTCCATTGTCAAAAAAAAACATTTTCAGGTCAATTCGGATTTTTCCTTGGCCTATCAATAATCACACTCATTCAAATGGTTCTCTACGGATTTCACAGCGCATTCATGTTTGCTAAGAAGCACATCCAGAAGAAGTTTCCATTCTGCAAGATTCATCCATCGGACGACTGTGAGTGAAATGATTCATAAAACTAGATTGAGGCTCTATGTAGCAGGAAAATAAAAATATATTATAAATTGATGCTTTCTTAACTCTGAAACCCTCAAAATTCAGGGTGAGTAATAAACAAAATCCTACAAAGAATTTGTTTAAAATGAATTGTCAACTTGTTTTTACCATGGTTTCAATTAGTATAGAGCAAACGTACTTGATATAAAAATATTGGATTTAGCCTTACACTGTAAGAATTTTTTGGATTCTCATTATAAGTTAGATGAACACTCCAAAAATCACGCTTTCTGACACTATTAGATGAATATTCTGCATGAACTATCTTATACAACCTTAGTAATGATAAACCAGTAGAATGTGATCAACCATATAAACATCTTTTTGCAGACACTCGCCCCCCGATTGTAATGGATCATAGCACCAACATTTATCCACCCGAGAAAAACATTTCCAAGGAGCATATTGCCACTCTCAGTCGCCGAGTGATTGCCACTACTCCTCCAAGTCCAGTTTCAACAGTCATTGACTCTGTTGATCTGCCTCCGCATTGGGGACTCCGAAACATTGACCGTGAACGCGAGAATCCTCTCTACGGCAACAACATCAACAAAAAATAATTTCACGTTAATCTCATATTTTGCCAATACCGCGTAGTACCGTTTAGTAATCCGGTGTTTCAAACAACTTTATCCCACTATAAAGCTGCTTTTGTTTTATAAAACATGCTTCCCTCCTCACTTCATTTGAATGATCAGGAG
The DNA here is from genome assembly GCA_000143925.2 of Caenorhabditis brenneri. Taxonomy (NCBI): domain Eukaryota; kingdom Metazoa; phylum Nematoda; class Chromadorea; order Rhabditida; family Rhabditidae; genus Caenorhabditis; species Caenorhabditis brenneri. Next base: position 1,691,162 of record GL379794.1, read on the forward strand.
ATAAACATAACCTCCTGGTTTATTTGTCTGATTTAGTTTCATAGCATTCAAATGTTTATTCCTGCTTGATGAAACACCAATAAACCGCTTTTAAATTTCCTGCAGCATTCAAAACAATAAACAAAATGGGAACAAACCGGAAATTTAATGAACTCTCGAAATGATGGTCATCATGATATGGTCCAAACATATTTTGAGACATCTTTGTTGTCTGCTGGGTCAACATTCATGTGCTTGTGCACGCATTTATCCGTGTCCATATGGTTTCGCCTTGAGAAGAACAAGAGACGCCTTTTGACCGTGTGCACTCTTTATTAGCGCAACCACTTAAACCATACACTAGTACTCAAGTATTGTCACTCGTTCCGGATGACAATTATTATAAATTGGTTACTGCGATTCGCATGTTTATTGTTGATGAGTTTTGAGTTTTCTTCAATATTTTTATACTTTCAGCATATTTTTTGCTTCGATTAAGCAAGGTTCATGAAATTCTTTAGATTTTCGCAGACTTCTTAAAATGTTTTTTTTCATTTAGTGGTAACTGGCCGTATTTAGCAAAAATTTCATAAGACACATCTCAATTAGGGATTATTCAGCAACAAACAGAGTTTGGGGGTACTGAATGATCGATCTTTCAAATTTTTCTTGTGAACAATATGTTCTGATTCCGCAAAAATAGCCTAAATACCAAATAGTTGTTATTTATGTAACAAAACCTCACAAATCATTTGTTGTTTCGCAACTCAATTCATTTCCGTTCTTTTTTCTGAACATGAATCAGAGTTTCAATACATTTTTTTTCTTTTTTTTTCTTCCTCAAATTTGAAGTGATACATCTTGGATCTTTTGTAGTTGGTGAGAAACTGACTCATCAAAAATAATCCAGGAACGCGATATCTCAAGAGACAAAAACCAAAAACCGCCGACAATCCAATAAAAAGTGGCTCAAAAAATTGCCTAATGTGTTGGCTCTCGAGCAAACAGTTGCTCCATCCCTCTTGTTATATCTCATTCTCATCCATCCCTGCGCTTTTCGTTCTTGCCGCCGGAGCGCAAGAGCCAGAGCAAGCCGCTCGTCTTTTCTTCATTGGCTCCTCCCGGGAATGGGATCCTCTTTCTATTAATCAAAAACTCAGGATCACCAGTCGTTGATTCCATCTCTAAAAGTTTTTCTCGAATGTCCATCTGTTATTGTTTTCCAGAACCACTCGCTATGTTGTAACTATACTTCTTCGTCTCTAGTTTCTATCAATCAGCTGTAAACAATTATTTCCTTGAGATTCCCGTAAAGATAAATATTCTTGATTTGATATCAATAGGCAAATGACGCCAGTGGTGGTGGAAGAAATGATACATTGCTTGATTAGACGCGCTTTTCCCAACAACATTTGTTTCATTCCATCATTTCATATGCTTTATTTTATTTGATTCAAATAAAAAAAGTGTGTGGTCTGTTTTTTTCCATGATCACCCACTCTTCTTCTCTTCTTTTCTACCACTAAACCTGTCTCCAATAAGCGGGAAAAACAAGAGAAAAGAGGTCGCATCTTTTTTTCCGCATTTCTTATTTTTTCTTGTTGACTTTTTGCATGAAAAGCCAGGATTGTCTGGGTGAGATCCAGAAGCACAGACAGTTCATAGAAACGCCCTTCCTGCTTTGATTTTTCCAAAATTTCAATTGAATAGGCATCTTTCGAAATAGTTTTTCGTTTTTTTACCAGTTTTTAATCTGTTCTGAGACTAATTACCCACAATTGTTTGTTTGCATTCTTCTTCGAGAGAATAGAGTATGTATGTTGGTGGCAGTTTAAAACTCCGTGAAGTATTTTTGACCGAAGTTTTTTTCACTTTTGAACTTTCTTGACTTTTTTGTGAGCGACTTCTAACTTCTTCAATATGTTCAAAACCGCATTGATACAAAATACCTTCTACTTGAGAAACCTTCTTTTGCAAATTCAAGGTTTTCAACTGTGTTATCTTTCAATTGATAACTTCTTGATAGCAGAATCTTTTTTCTGCGTTCTTCTCGTGGGTGGTTCTTTTCCACCGTTTCATCTCTTCTTCAAGGTTTTCACTTTTTCTTCTATCTTCATTTTGCTTATCATTTGCTTCTTTTCAACGACATAAAGAAAAGCAATTTTAAAGTTTTAAACCCAAAATTTTACGAATATCTCATAAAAATATGTACCCCGTAATAAAAGTAGTGAGAAACATAGAAAATGGAAGAAAAAATTAAAAGTGGGAGGTTATGTGTGGATCTGGCTTCTTATCACATTTTTATGAAGCGGGTCTCGCTTGTCGATGTGTTGTCATTTCGAATATCGGTCTCTCCTGAAATCTCATCCGACTTGGAGGAACTGAAGAGGTTGGAGGCAAAAAGCGGAGAAGCAGAGAGATTGAAGAAGTTGGGGTGGAAGAAGGCAGCCGAGATACCGTTGTCGTAAAATATAGTCGCCTTGTCAACATTTTATGACATCCAATTGGCGTGCCCAATTTTGGTATTTTATGATTCCGGCACGCACCAAAACTTTTATTTTCCGCCGCCTATTCATAGTCCTAGCCTAATTCCACTTATTCGATTGTCTTTGTTCCGCTCATTTTGCTGTGTTTTGTTCTTTTCTAGAAATTTCTTTTCTGGTTGAAAGAATGTTGAAATTCGAGAACATGGCCGTAGATGCAAAATCCTAATTTTCAGCAATTGTAGTCATGATCCCCATTTTTTTCAGATGGCTGACCGTTGGTGATAAATTTGAAAAACTTCCTGATCTTTCAATAAAACAAAAGTTATCGTTTGAAACGGTGCGTAGACTATGTTACAAAACAGTGAACAAAGAATGTTTCTAATAAACTCACTCATAATAAACATCGAAAAATATCCTTTAGTCACCAGTATGCTTTCTTTTGCCCTCTTACTTCCGTTCATTTATCATTGTCCTCTCATTTTCCTCGAGTTCTCATTTTCATGTGCAACAATCAAACAAACGAGAGCCTCTTCCACTTTCTCCGCGTTCGTTGGACATTCCGCGAGACCTCACATTACGCAAGCCGTTTGTCATCAACCGCATTACACTGTCTCCATTATTATTATATGAACACTGAGCCGAGACGCGGTTTCTTTTCGCGTGCAACACCACTCTTCTTAATTCTTATCCTTTTCTCAAATAGGTTCTTGATAGGGTCTTGTACGGTGGTAGACGAAACAATGTTTCAATTTCATGAGAACACGGCGGGTAACTACTTCTTTGACCCTACAGTCTACAGATAGAGACCCTCAGACAACTGCTCAGATTCTGTGAAATCAGAATATTTCCGAAAACTGAGGAGAAGCTTGATAAACTTAAAAAAATAATTTAATCGAATTCTTGATTTTAGCTCATTCGAGCTTCCGGCTTTCATCGAAATTCCTGCCAAATATATGATTATTTTAATTTCTATGAATTTTAAACCAAATTGCTGGGAGTCATGTTTTTTCTCCAATTGTTATTTTCACGGCTCTTATAACAGAAAGATTTTTCTTAAAATTTTTTGACTACTAAATTTGATGTTCAATTTTTCCTACTCCAGCATCTCAATTGGAAAAAAACATCCATGATACAATACAGACACTAAAAATGTCAGAAAGTTGTATACGGTCATACGACACTTCAGTTCGTTTCGCGCCTAGCCTTTCTTGTGAGTCATCACAACACTTATTTGGTATATTGACCGCTTTCCCTCCGGTTTCTTATTTCCTTTTCAATTTCTTAGTCAGCATCAAAAAATTCGGTTGGAGTATCGTGTCTTGCTTCATTACTACATTCGTTTTATAGCTTCTAGCACCAAAAGTAAAACAAGGGAATTTCACCGCTGTTTAGTATGTTTAGTATCTTGCATTTTGTATTCAATCATTCTGTCAGGATTACCGCACATATTTCTCCAAATTCTTCTTTTGTCCTCCTTCTTTTAGCCTTTCTTGGTCCTTTTCTTAAAAGCCCATTTTTATGACTTTTCGTTGTCGCAACGTCTCTTTTCCACACATGTCCATAACAGTCAAGCGTGTCGTGCCCCGTGGGACTTTTCCACTGAGTTGAGCATCATGCAACACAGAAAACACAAAAGAAAAAGTTAGTTATACTAGTCAAAACAACAAATAACTATTACGTTTTTTTTTCTCGTTTCCGACTTTCATCTTTCAGCTTTCTTTTCGGTTTCACTTACAAGGGAGGTAACTTACCTCGTCCTTTCAGAATTTTCTATAAATTTGCAGATGAACTATATTTGACCCCCTTTGAACAAAAATCATAGTGCGAAGCGCCAAGAATGCCGAAAAAAAATTTCGATTTTTTTTGTCAAATTTTTTTCGAAAAATTTTTTCGAATTTTTTATTTGTTGTTTTTCTAGGTCAGCATGACCCCAAATTGATGATATCATCAAATAATGCCGCATTCCAGGCAGTTTCCCTTCATTTTTTGCCAGTTTTCCGAAAATTCGACGAGAAATGAAAAATTGGATTTTCCGAAAAATCCGTAATTTCGGACTTTAAAATGATTTTTGATACGTGAAAATTGGTGAAAGGCCATTTCTTACTCCCCTGATGACACCCTGTAAGTTTGGAGAAGTTCTGAAAAAAGTTGAAAATTTCGAGGTTTCGGACTCACCAACAGGGGGGACCAAGCACTGCAAAAATTTTCAAAAAATTTTCGAAAAAAAAATTTTTTCAGAAATAATCAGAAATGGTTCCTACATGCCTGGATGTATCAAATTTCATTTAGCGACGCTCGGAATAGACTGCAAGGCTCAAAAATGCATCATTTTTGAGCTGATTTAGTACTGGAAAATGACAAAAATCAAATTTTACCCACTTTTTTGGAATTCTTGGCCTTTCTCGTTATGATTTTTGTTTTCAGGGGGTTAATTATAGCCTGCCTGCAAATTTTCAGAAAATTCTGAAGGGACGAGTAAAGTGGCTTCCCTTGTTAGATTCTGGGGATGGAACATTGTTTGGTAATTACGTCCAGTCGTGTCACCTACCCAGCAACACTTGTCAAGTCTCGACGAATAGTGTGATGAGAAAAACAGCTGTCCTTTTCTCTTGTCTCCTCTTTTTTCTTCTTCTTTTTTTCTAGATCAGCTCTTTTAAAAATTCATGAAGATGTCTTCTTCTTTCTTGTTTTTAGCTTTCTTATTCTGATACATACTTCATTTGCCGTCTTTTATCTTCTTCATTTTTTGAACTCTGTTTCTTTCTACTTCAGCTCCAAAACGGATCTATCAAATGAGAAAAAAAGGATTACAGAGTTGTTGACAGTAATATAAACGATTTACAATTTTTCACTTGAATCCTATTTTTGGTTCACTCTGCTGTCAACTAAACGGAGCTATATAAAGCCGTCATGAAAAATTAGAATAATTACTCAAATTCTCGGTTAGGTGCCAGAAATGGAGCAAGTCTTTCTTCAATTCCCCCAATTCCTGCAAAAACCATGTTGATTTATAGCCAGAATTCCCGGCTATTCATCACTTTCTGAGTTCATCGCTCCCCGAGCTCCCAATTCTCGTTTTCTTCACCACATCTATATACATCTGGTTCTACTTTGGGATTACTGATCTTTTTCGAACTTCAACCAGTAAATTTGACTATTTCATCCAACAAGGTAAGCTACTGTTCTTTCTAAATGGTCGGAAAAAAGAGAGAACAATAGAAAAAATTGACGAAACGAGCAAAACCACTTATTTGACATCTGTTTATTTGGTGTTGACATTTCGAAACCTTCCGGTGCCAATTGTCTAGTATTTTCTTCAATTCTTGTTTTGGCAATCACATTATGTTTAATCTACTGACAGGCTTATTACAAAAATCGAGACAGTAAGTTATTTCTTTTCGTCAAGAGCAGATGTTCCTGTCATCCGGTAATCCATCATTGCCGTTGAATAAATTGAACCCTTTTCCGCTTTCTAATTGCACTTTCCTCACTTTTTCACTCTTTCATCTACTCATGCTTCTCTTTGTGTATTGTCTTTTACTTTTTTTTCCTTAAAAAGCTCCATTTCTTTCAAAGACTCTAAACTACCATAATCATTTTCTCTAGAATTTGAGCTAATTTGGGCAAGTGCTCCATGAGCTGGTCAGAACATTTTATTTAGTTACAAAGTCGAATAAGACGTACCAACCAGTGAAAGATATCAAATTTCGGAGCGGTTTTCAACCCAAAAATGTGTTTCCGTGCCGCCGCGCATCTCAATCGCTTCCATCCTTTGTCGGGAGTGCCGGGACGGGAGGAAGGATGCACAAGTGCGTGTGTTTGTGTATGCACAGGCCTTGGGAATGGTAGAGTTTTGGAATGTCAACATTTGCATGTTTTTCGTGAGCGCTTGACGATTTTCACATACTCGCTTCCAATGGTTATATGCCCAAATTGAATAGAGTTAGTGAAAGCTGCTTATCAATGAGAATGTTCATCACTCTCTCTACTCTATTTTTCTCAAAACCAAACACTCCTATATCTTTGAAAAACTTAATACTCCATAAGTTAACTTTCGAAGATCACTTTATTGAAAAAAATCAAGGTTCTGAACTTCGACATCTGTCAGAAATCCATGTTGATAATCTGTTCAACCTTGACAGGCCCTTCTATTCTGAATATAATCAAGTAGAAAAAAAAAGACTGTAAGTTTAAATGAATTACCAGACTGTTTCTGCTTTGACCCGCCAAAGTTTTTGAGCTCTAATGAGTTTTTCCTAGAAGAGGTTTGAATTCTCATTCCATTGTGATTTCTATTGAAACTTTAAAAAACGTCCCAAAAGGGTGGCAGAGTCGTTGCGTGATTTTAATTGCAGTGCGCAGCCGGTAGCGCATTTGGTGAGCTACCAGATAGGCCCTAAGTCCCAACCCTTCTGATTTATCTGTTATCAAAACTTCTTCGAAAATGTAAAATTTTTTTTTTAGTTCCACCCTCTTTTGCCAATTCTTTTCTAATAAATGCTGTGAAACGCATCAATCCGAACACCTTCTCAATTTACTTTTCGAAACGCCGGTTTCTTTCAATAAAATTCAAGTCATTCTATCCTTTTTCGAAGATCTAAAATTCCTTTCTGATACCACAAGATTCCGAAATCTATCATTTCCTCCAATTTGAAATTTTCAAGCCAAACGTAGTCTGATAAGTAGGTTAGTTTCAGAACCAGACTTTCGAGTTGTTGGAAAAATCCTAAGCTGATCAAGAATCTGATGGAGTGGTAATAAATTGAATCATCTTGATTGAGAATCGGAATATTTACGAATTATCTGAATTAGATGAAATTCATGACCCGATCAGAAATCATTAAAATACAGTTCTAATAGCTCCACACAAAAAAATTGAGTAGAAATTGTTCGTAAAAGTTATACAACTGCTGACAGACTACATGGAGACACGTTCATAACACCCAAAATTGTTGCCTTCTTATCAAGCAACTCTCGAACAAAAAGATAGCAACATGTAATTGACTAGTCAAACAAAATAAGATTGCCCGTCGAAACCTGAGTTTCACTTTCAATTTTCCGTTTTCTTTCACTTCTAGTACCTTTTTTTTCAATTCTTTTGTTTTGGTTCCTTTGAACTCTATATTTAAATTTGCAACTAACATCACATGAAAGGAAAAAAACGAATATCGTCATCTCCATCATTTTTTTCCGACACAAGATGCGCTATGTGAGTCAGATTTTCATGTTGTTTCATTCTTTTTGCCGGGCGGCATTGCTCAGAATACGTCGGTACCTTCAAAAAGTCGTTAAATTTATCACTAATGAGTCTATTGTTTCATATATGATGTGTTAACAAGATGAGACAAATGCCGACAAGAGGTGAAAAGTGCAAGTAAAAAAGATTCAAAAAATGATGGAATGTTCAAGTAAACTGTCCAAAAGGAGATATAAGAAAAGAGGAGAATATCCATGAAATGCTTCACTAAATTAGAGCATTTGACAAAGAAAGATCAGAAAAACAAGAAACGAATTGATCAGGACACAAAATCACTATCACAGAAAGTATCTCCAAAGAATCCACAAGAAAATGATGTTCATATTCGAAGAAACGTCTTTTCAATATTCTTAATAGAGACTATCACCTAAGATGTGCAAGATTCTCTCTGTCACAAGAAAGTAAAATGTTTTGAAACTGAACCGAGCCCAACACTCAGTGTCCCGCAAAGCTGACAGATCAAACATACAGCTTCCTTTTTTCTTGAGATTTACAACAACTATCGTGTCTCAAGATGCCTAATGCCTGTTGACCAATTAGTCACTGCAAGACAAGAGGTGTTCTTGAAGTCAAATTTAATCCTCTGGTATCCAATCAACCATCATCTTGGGTTGCGAAAAATCATCCCTCCTTGTGTTTGGGCAGCTCATACAGAACGGAATATCATCTCGCCGTGAAACACAAAATTCCGAGCGAAAAATCCATTCAGTTTCCCTTCTGAAAGAGATTTCCCATATATAAAGTGTGGAGACTCTGTTGCATTCCCAGTGCACCTGTTTCCCTATTCCCATCAAAAAGGAAAAAAGCATCTCGACACTGATGCCATTTACTTTTTGTTTTTTTTTTTTTGAGGGTTTTCTCCCTCTCTGTCTGAAATCAAAATATCGACCACCTGTTCTCAAACCATAACACGGGCCCTTTACATATGCCTACGACGCCCTACACAGATGTTTGCGTGGCAGGACTTTTATTGCCTAGCCCCGCCCATACCGTCTGTGGAGCCTCGAGCTCTATCAAATCAGTTTTATCAGTAATGCCAAGAGAGAAGAAGGCTTTTATCCCTCTTCCAGCTATTGCTGAAGAGGGGTTTGAACAGTACCTCCATTTAGCTTTTGAGTCGGAGTCTCAAAGAAACTCACAATGTCTGTTTGAAGATATTTATGCACCACGGTTCATTCTGATATTCGAACATATTCCAACTGATTACTCTGATGATTATTCTATTCCAACCGATTGTTCTACTGTTTCTGAACAACCGGATGATGGCTATGAAACGATGAGCTTGGATCGATCCACCGATTATTTGGATGGATCTTTTACCAGTGCTTTCACAATGGATGATAGTCTATCACCCAATACATCAACAGCTGGAAATTGGAAAGTTCAAGAAGAGGATACCGTAACAGTATATGAAGATCCGGCTAAGTTTGATGGATTGGGACTCTTTGAAGAATATGCTGCTATTGGATCTTATTGGCACAAAATGTTGGAAGAACGGATCAAATACAGACATGTTCCGAAATGGCTAGACCACAGTGATATTGTTGTTGTAGACAATGCTATTGAAAAGACAAAGAAAAGTCAATGGTGGAAGTTCTGGTGAGTGAAAAGCATGAGGATCAGTGGCAACTATAACAAGGGTTTGACAGCATCATGATGTTATAACTTAAGTAAAACTATATTAGTCTCAGGATATGTATGATTTCATTGCTAGCGTGGTTCATGTGAAAATGTCTGGGAGCAGGAAAATAGTGCAGAGGAGTGTGAGCTCGTTGAGGTTAAAATATTTCAGTTTTTTACAGCTAGTGTGTGAATCTAGATGACAAAATGATACAATTGACGAAAATAATTTGAAAGTTTAGAAGTGAACTTTGACTTCCATCATGTCTGTCATTGGAGAAAAATTGGATATGATATCAACTTTTTTGTTCCGAAGTGTTGTTCAGTGCTAACCATTTTTTTCCAGAAATCCACATTAGTCGGAAAAAAGAGCACAATTTTAAAGTTAGGGCTACATGCAAAATCTGAACTGTAGCGAAGTTTCTTCATCTTCCACCAATCGTTTTGTACAATAACATTTCTGAGCAGCTTGCTCCGGTAGAAATAAAAACCAGGGAAAATTTGAAGCAGGTATCTGGACTGTCAGTTTAGCCAGTGCTGTCAATAATCTGACAAGGATGAGTATGAAATTCTTACATGACAATTACTTTTTTACTAATTGCAATTAGTCTATTAGTCTAATCTTCAAAAAACTTGCTGCATTCTTGAATCATTGTCGAATTTGTCCTTGAAACTTGGTATATCATTTTGTCTAGTACAAATTTGCGAAATCTACTCCGATTATGTCGTTTTCCCAACAAATTAACTACATCTATCTCCCCTCACATTATTCTCCGCTGTTCACTTCCGGCTACATTAAGTAACAGTACTTCCAATCTTATTGTTCTTTCTTTTCTTCAACAACCTTTCCTATTGACACGGTTCTCAGCACGTAGCAATTACCAGTTAGCGGAAAATATGCACTCAACTGAAAAAAAGCGCCGTCATTATGAAAACTATTATTCGTGTCACATTCATATGTCATCATAACATCATCATCGTTTCTATTTTATATCTTTGAATATCATATCCAGCGTTTTATTCAGTTCTGTAGGCATCGAATATCTCTGAAAAAATATTACAATCACTTTGAAAAAATCCACAAACCCTCTTAATTGACCAATCAAATGAATGAGGGCAAGTATAAGATATCGAAACAGATAGATTGTCTTAGCACGGAGGTGATAATTGTTGAAGAAAAAACGGAGAAAGTGAAAAAAACTAGGTGATAGGAAAAGAGGAAAAAAGATGGATAGCTGCACGTTTCCCTTGACATATCTTCCCCAATCATGCTATCATCTTGGTTCTTTCAATTCACACTTTTAATTTTGATAGATTTGTTCTCCTGCTTTTCGATAAAATTTTCAAATTCCCTTTTCTCAAAAACGTTTCTTGTCCCAGAGACAACTAAAACACTAATAATTGAAGAAAATATCCTCACTACCTTTTTTTTCATATCTCCACATAAAACAATGTAAAGCAGAATGTTCAAGTTGATGTGTGTTCATTACCCGCTGACATATGCAACACATAGGAGACACTTATTACAACTTAACAGCACGGGTTTATCATTCTTCCCCCAATTCTCCCCGCATCTTCCCTTTACTGCACTTCAAAAGTGCTTCTTTTCGTTTATTCTTCAGTATATCATCATCTTTTCCTCATTAGGTTATCCTAATAATTGATGTTTTTCAATTTGAAAAATGTATCGTTTGTTTCTTTCCCTTTTCTCATCTCAAAAAGTGCTCGGACCCTCCTCCGTATGTGCTCAGTAACCACTGGCTAATTGAATATATCTGATTAATCCTAGAGTATCTTTTTTGTTGAAACAGACAGGTTTTCAGTCAGTATGACTTTCGATATCATTTTTTAGAAAATGAACCAATTCAAAATGTATAACTTGTCACCTTTACAAGGTAAAATTTTGACTCACGCCAAACAGTTAGAATTTCATTGACTCTTCACAAAGTTCTACTCTATGTAAAAAATAATTTTCTCACAGAAACAATGTCTTCCAGCGATTAGTAGTATTAGCTGTAGTTGTATTTGTATTTGTTGTTGTTGTTGTTGCTTCCAATGCACTTCCATCACAAAATGGGGGAACTAAAGAAGCCCTGGGCGGCGAGGGTGTGTAGTTTTGGTGAGTTGAGAGTGACCAGCCACCCACATCAGCGCCCTTCCTCTTCCCATCTCCCTTCTTTCACCACTCTTGTCGAGATTTTGGTGAAAAGCGAGTAAAATGCAATACATTACGAGACATTCTTCTGCTCCCCCCTCTTTTCATCCCTACTTCCCGACACGCCCCTTTTCTACATATTCTGCACTTCCGATCATTTTATGCACTTTTGTTGTTCCATCCTTTGCCATATTCAGTTTTTAGGATATACTCCTGTTACTTTTTAGATATTTCTTCCGAGGAAAGTCAAAAACATCTCTATCTGCTCTGAAAATCTGTGAGGAAAATTCATCCATCTTCTTCTTCTCCTTTTTTTTCTTTTCGTTCCCATTTCTAACATAGTTATCTGTCTATCCGATTCTTCATGTGTTTTTTTCATCTAATATTATTCTCAATTTTGCAGGAGTTCCGATGAAATGAGCCTCAAGGATTTCGTACTTTCCAAAACTGAAGTGATCGAGGCATGCAAAAAAGGAGAATATGACAAAGTTGCATTGTTCCTCAGCTCAAAAAAGGGCAAAAAACTCCGAAGTGGTCTAAAGTAAGAATTATTCTTTGGAATTGAACCGAAAACTATGTTTCAATTCAGATTCTTCACCAACAAATCTGATACTCATTGGCTTGCCGAGTACAAAGATGAGAAATCCGATTTCACGTTGCTCCATCATGCAGTTCTTGAAAATCAGAACCAAATCAGCAAGCTTCTTATGGATTATGAACCACTTCTTCTTTTATGCAAGAGTACCAAAAACATTCTACCAATTCATTTGGCTGCATGGAATGGAAACCTGGAAATCGTCAAAATGCTATTGCTCCAAACAATGGAGAAGCCAGCTGATATTCTGAATGCAGTGAACATTTTCAATGAGACTCCTCTCCATCTTGCCGTTCAACGTAGCCATCTTCAAGTAGTCCTGTATTTGATTAAGGTTTGCCATAATTCGATTCTGCCACACTTCAAAACAATTATTTTCAGAAAAATGCTGATCCATTCATCCGAAACGAGAATAAAGAGAATGTGATTGACGTCGCTTCTCGTATTGGGTGTGCTGAGGCTATCAGAATGTTGTGCAGAAAATGGCCGAAATTCCCAGTTCAATCAGCTTATGAGTCTCTTCGTGTTGGAAGTCCGGACATCAAAAGACCTTTTCCTGCGATCTACCCGTTCCATCTTGCTGCAAAATATAATCATGTGGAGTGCATGCAAGTGAGTTGCTACTATTCTATTCATTATTCAGTCATTCAGAATGAGGAGAAAGGGGTAATACGGGATAGGTTACGCTGCGTCATAGTTGGTAGCAGTTTATAAATAGAATGAGACAATGAATGGCAGTTTTTGTTTCAATGCTTATATGAGACACATTAAACAAACATTCGAAAGAAAAAAGTATCGCTCATTTTAATTAAAACCTGTAAAAATATCCGGTAGTACTGAACAAAAAACTGATTAGAAACTTAAAAAAACACGTATCATCACAAGTTTACTGCAGTTCACAAGCTTTTGTTTTTTCAAGGAGAAAAACTCATAAACTCGGGACACTCATTGAGAAAAGATGACCTCAAGATAAGAACAAGGGCCGTACTTACCCCTCCTGTGTTTCTCACTTCCCAAGTGTCTTTTTCCACCAATCGGGCGAACACGAGGCCGCAATCGATTCGCCACCTACACCATTTTTATTCTCCCAATAGTGTTTTTTCAAATCACTTTCAATTTACTTGCTTCCTATTATCCATATTATTTTCAGGCTCTTCGTGATCATGGTTTTTCTATCAACTATACAACTGAAGACGGAACAGCTCTCCACGTGGCATCAGCGTGTGGACAGGCGGAAGCAGTACGGTTCCTGTTGGAAATTGGTGTGAACACAGATATCAAGAATCAACATGGACAAACTGTATTGCAAATGATAATCGATCTTCAAGAAAACCGAAGAAATGAAATCGCTCATTTTGTCAAAAATCCAGAAGGATGGAAGGAGTGCAGAATGATAATTGAAGGAATGGACAGAAGAGATTCTGGAAGAGAGACAGAAGGAAGTCAAAGTGATAATGAAAGAGAAGCAATTTGGCAACCAATTCCAAGTCAAGCTAGTGGTGAGTATCTTCTTCCGATTATTGAGGCGTTATTTTACTAAACCATCATGATTTTCTTCCGTAAAGGCAAAAAAAATTAAAAAAAAATTGTTCCAAAATTGTCAATCATTATCAAAAAAACATGAGCACAATCATTTCATTTTCAGTGCAAGTATATCCGGATCAGCGCCGAAATAATCACACCATCTACCAACCACCGTCAATTTCTGCGAGACTCCGTGACTTGTCACCGGATGATTCGACTGAAGCACTCAACAGTGTCCGTTCCGATGGGCCTTACACGACAAACTCTATTAACCGTACTTGGAACAGCTCAATGTACGAAAAGGCACCGAGAACAGGAAGGTTCCCGTTGACGTCTCCAAGTTATCACACGAAGCATTATTCTTGCCAACGCTCCAGCGATACACTGCCAACCAAACTCAAGAATATCAGAACACGACCAGCCGAGAAACAAACCAGTGAGTATTTAATATGATTGACACACGGTGATTTAAAAATCCGAATTGAAATTTCAGCATCAGTACTTCCCGGAGATAACTGCGCCTACAATTCTCCAACAAAGTTCAACGAATGGCAGAACAGCCAACTATCGATAAATCATCGCCCACCAATTCCAGCTCCAGCGCCATACGATAATGTTCCGAATAACTCTGCAATTTTCACTCGCCCAGGATCTCCACTCACAAGATCTGCCTCTCTTCGTAGACAAACTGGATATTCAACTCTTCCAAAGCTAAACACGTTTACCCCCCGGGTTCCAGAACATGCTCGCCCAAATTTGAACGATGCTTTTCTGAACGATCCAGATAGAACTCTCGACCGCTCCTTACAAAGACATCGTAAGTATTCTCTTGATTTATCGAATATTTCAATAGTTTATTCAGAATTCTCTTTGTCTCGTACCACATGTGATCGTGAAGAATCTCTTGGACTAACCCAGAGTCCAAGATTAGATACCAGAGCTAGCAGCGTGACTTCATCGTTGACATATGCGTGCTCAACACTCGACAAAGGTTTGCCAAAAACAACGATTCTAGAATTTAATTAACTTTTCTGTTTCAGACAAGTTTAACCGCGAACGAGACAATGGCCGTGCACCACTTGCAATGCCAGAGGAAATTACGGGTTCTGTAACGGGAAGCGTATACGGAAATGGAAATACTAATGGAAATGCCACATTCGACAAAGACAACAATATCACCGCCATCTTCCTTGATGATCTTACAAAACCGACATCAACTTCGGTTGAAAGTCCGCCATCTCCAAACACCTCAAAAGCCTTCATCTTTGATGCTCTCTGTGGAAAATCTCGTTTGATAGATTCAAAGAACACGGATTTCTTCTCGGGATTCTCTTCACCGTCTAACATGAGCAACGGAAGTTCTGCATCGACGTCGAAGGTGCAGATGAATAGCGGGTTTGCTGAACAGGATGAGCCGGTGCGCATCCGTCGTCAAAACGGGACAACGAATCTGATGCTCAACTCTCTTTCTCCAACCGATAACTTGTCGTCGCCGTCATCTGACCAGAAGTCAGACTCGGCAAGTGAAGAACCAAGTTGGGATAGAGTGAGTCTGGGAAACGTACGGGAATCAACCTGAAATCTATGGAAAAAAAATTCAAAAAAACATTGACAAAATCCTATAGCCTTTTTGATAGTATTTATAGCACTCGTTTCAAAAAATTATTCTTTATATAAGTGATATTTTTGTTTGAAATGCAAATGAAAAGGCACACACCGGAAATGCACCAAGAGTGGAACGTAGTATGCGCCAACAAAACTGTTGACGCATTTTCCGTTTTTCCACGATTCATCTTTCATTTTGAGATTACACTCACTCAAATCATGGGAAAACTGAAATAAATACCAGAAAATAATGATAAGAAAAATATGCTTCTTTAAGTTTATTTTATGTTACAGGTAGAAAGTGTATTTGATTCTTTCGGTGCTGCTCCGTGTCGTGAAAGTGTATTTGTCCGTGAATATGAACCACGTGTCGCTGTATATCTCCGTGATCGTGGATCCAAAGCGTTGAGCGTCACACTCATTGAAGATGAGCTGAGGGATCAGAAGTCGCTTCTCGTCAAAAAGGTATTCAGTTCTCTCAGTTTCTTTTGTGACTGCCAACATGAGAATGTGCTTATGAGAAAATACATTACAGGAACCAAAGACAATAGTTGAATGGCTTGAAAGCGATGTGATGTTAGCGCCGGGAGTGGCTGATTCAGTAGGAGCAATTCTGGAGAAACACGGATATGACAAGATGGATCAAATCAAAGGAACTATTAGCAAAGGCATTCTTTCGGAAATCGGAATCGATGATGTCAGCAAATTCAAAATTATGTCGGAGATTGAGAAACTCAAAGACGAGGTAGCTAGTGCAGGTTTGTGAAATATAACATTGAGATTATTTTTGAATACATTTTTTCAGGAAAGTTCTTTTATGTGAGCGACTGGCTCAAATTCATCGGACTCCAGGATTATATCACCAACTTTGTCCGTGCTGGATACAAGCTTATGCCGAAGCTGACGGAAATCGATTGGGACACCTCGAGGCTGATGGTAAGAATTGAAAAATGATTCTATGGGTTTTGCGAGAGCGACACTGTAATGGGGTCCAAACTATTAATTGAAAGCTGCAGTTTTGAAAACAACGAACTTGAAGCAGGCAAAGCATAGACTCGTCGCCCTTTCCTCTCCAAAGTCCCTCAGATTACAAAGAAATTTCAGCAACTTGGAATTACCCGTCGTGGACACATTGCTCGGATACTGTACTCTTTCAAAAAAGCAGAAGACGAGAAACGAAAAGAATATAACAACCGAATGCAGATGAAACCACTCATGTCACCCCCTCCACTTCCTCCAAGACACCGACAGTATGTTAACTCCATTTTCCTCTCTGTTCACCAATATTCATCAATATTTCCAGAAACACTTGTAATGAATGTCCACAAGGTGACTTCGACAAGATCAAGAACAAGTTGCTTCAAGGCAGTGTCATCTATCGTGCCCATCATTTGGGAGTTATTGAAGTTGGAGAGACCGAGTGTTCTGATGTTGCGCACGCAGCGATGACCAGTATCAAAGAATCGATCAACGACTGGGAATCCATCCCTCGTGTCACTTTAGACCTAACCTGTAATGGTATCACCATCTTCGACGAGAACTTCAAAGTAAGAAAAAGAAAAGGGATGGGTTGAAATGAGGTATTTCTATGGAAAGTTGGGTTGTGGCCGTTGATAAGGAGGCATTTTTGATTGAAAAACAAGTTTTGAAAACGTCTTGGTTTCATGCAAAGTAAAAGGAAAAGGGATGTATACAATATGTTCGTTATCAAATGATAAGAAAAAAACAAAAGAATAAGAGGGATGGTACACCTATCTTCATCTAGAATTCTGTGTTCAACGGCAACGAAATGGTGAGATGAGAACTAAACCCTCTTGAAAATTGAAAAAAATGCGGTAGCGACATAATCACAAAACGACAAAGAACCAAAGAAAGGAACTTGAAATAAATTTCAATGTTTTACATGAGTTATTATTATGGAAACAGGAAACGTTCATGGAATCGAGTTTTCCGATTGATTCATTTGCCAGTTCTTGGGACATGGTCCCATCCTCAAAGGTGCAACATAATATTCGAATATGGATACCACAAACTTACCGAATCAAATTTTCGAAAATTGTTTCGTAAATGAAAACGAGTTTAATACATTTTGATCAAGTTCAGTCGAATAGGGTTGTTACATGGGTTTGCGGAAGCAGTGTTGCTATCAATTAGAAACGGCACCTCAGTGTCTATAGTTTTTTTTTTCCAAAACACCCCGAAGAACTGAGTTCAATGAAAAAAAAACTACGAAAGAATCCTTCCTCCTCCTATATGTACCTACCACGCAAAGCTTTTCCAAATAGGGTTTATCAGAGTGCTTAAAACCGTTTCGATACATGGTAATTCAAATGTTTTCTTTTCAGACACTACTTGATGGATACGGAGTCTACACTATCCGCGTTGTCTGTCAAGACCGAAAAGATTTGAACTTCTTCTGTTTTGTTGCTCGTGATCTTGAGAATCGATTCTTCTGCCACACATTCTGTGTACTCACATCGGTTTGTTTTTTTACATTACAAGATCGGTTTCAAATAGATGAAATAATAATTTTGTTTCATTGCAGGGAATCGCTGCTGAAATCATCACCACAATTGGAATGATGTTTGAACTCCGCAGTCGGATGGACAAGCAAATGCCAATCGAAGGAACAATGGTTCGGTGCCGTCACCTCGGTAGTCAGAATAACACAAGCCAAAGAAATTGATATCAACATATCGGTCAAATACCAAAGAACTTAATTATTTATTCCAAAGTTGAGAATCTTCTAGCCACACGTTGTAGAGATTGGCCCTGGCTACGAGTAATATACTTATTTTTTGAATCCAAATCCATCGAATCCCCTTGTCTCTTAAATTAAACTACCCGATGCCTTACCAGGAACTTTAACCGATTTGAATTAACATTTATCATTCATTCTAGTACTAAATCCTGAATTGTCATTCCAAATTTTCATTTTACATTTTGTGAAATTTTTGAAGCATCATGATGATCAATAAACAGTATTCTGAAGATATTATATGTAGTTGTCCATAAACCACATCTTCTCTTTTTTTCTGAATGTTCTCATCGACATTTCGAATGATTCCGCCTAGAATGGCAATTATCATTTTGTACCTAATACCTATTCTCTCTCGACTTCACGTTCTCTTTTTTGAAAAATAGGCGGGCGTTCAGAGTGTGGCAGTGCTTTTATTTCCGAGAAGGGATGGTGAAAGGAAGATGTACACGACATGAAACCAAGGATGAACTCCACCCCTTCGAATCCTGTATAAAAAGAAACCCAGATGTTGAATTGATTTTATTTCGTTTTATCGGTTTTTAACTGATAATATTTTCTGACACCATGAGCAACAATGTGAAACGCTGTTCTTTTTTGTCCGGCGAAACTGGCCATGATACGGGCCCAAACACTCAGCCCGATAAAATGTTGGCTTCTGCAATGGATTCGGTGTGTCCGATGGCAGCACCGTTGATTTCATACCCAGCGTTACCGACCGCCACAGAAACTGGTAATACATAAAAACTTAAGACATTCTCTGGAAATAATATAAATTCTAGTTTCAAGCAATTTCATAAGGATGTTTTCGCCGAAACCGGAAACGTTTGGTGTTAACCCCTACAGTTCGTCTCTTCCCGAGACTCAAAGAAACAACAACACCTATCAATGTGAGTAGCGATGAACTATTTTTTCCCCCAATTTTTTTCAGTGTCCAACAACATGCCAGTTCCCCAGTATTCTCCATCCGACACCACATTCATAAAAAACTTGCACACTTCTCACGTTGGACTTACATCGAGTCAAGGCCCCAAACCCATCGTGACAATGGCTTCATGCTATGAAGCAAGCATGAGCCAAAACTACGAGCAGTTGTACAATGCGAAACGACTTTCAGATCAAGAAACTGATAGTCCTGGAAAGAAGAGCCGTCTACAAGACACTGTCCAAGCTTTTCGTAATGATGAACCCAAAACTTTGAAAAAACCAGTGCAGAAAATTCAGGCAGCGACAAGATCTGACTCAAATCTAACAACAATTGAAATATTCACCGAACCTCAACAATCTGCTTTACTTTCTTTGACGGGTGGAAAAACTGTGCAATCTCCAGCACAATCTTCTAATAGCGTAATTAAAACAAACATTCAAAAAACTGAATCCTCCGAGAACGAGCTACAGGCTTTGAAAAATCAATTGAGAATGGAGGTTCGTGATACCCTTGAAAATATGTAGAAAACTGGCAAATATTTCAGACTCGAACAGAAATCCGAGTGTTTTTCAAAAAAGCGAATAAAAATGATTTAAGGTAATGTTTCGATAAATACATAGCGACGAACAGAATTAGCAATCTGTTTTTTCAAGTCTCCCTCTTGTGAGATTGCCGTTTCAATACTTCTTATTCAACGTCACCAACTTCGGTAATTATGACATACCTTACGAAGACAACCCGGCAGAATTATGCAAAAAAATTGCCTGTCGACTTGCTGAAGTGAAGAAAAATATCCAGAACAACTGTACAAACCCTTCTGCTAGCATTGCCCTCAGAAACGATGGTATGGATGTCACCAGTAATAAATTTGTGAGTTTATTGCAACGAATTCTTTTTGAAAATTAACATTTTCAAGACTTCAAAAATTCCAAATTCGTCGATATTTTCCGTTGCGATTGATGGCCTCGACAAGCATCTTTTTGGAGTTGTACACCGAAAAAACAGTACCACAGTAACAGTGTCCGTTTTCTCGACGTATACAAGGGTGAGTCTGAAAAGAAAAGTTTTGTTGAGCTATACGAAAAAACGAAATAAATTCGCATTTCAGAAAACATCCTTGGAAATAGTAGGAGTTATCGAAAGAAATCTCTGCGCAGAAAACAACGAAGTGAGATCATATTTCCCCTAGCATGTCTAATTTTTCAATTAGTAATTTTTATTTCATGAAATTCATATTGATTATAAATGTTTATAAATATACGTGATTCGAAGTTAACGGAAGTATTGAAATAACCAATCGGTTTCTGAGCATATTTTTAAGCTCAGAATCTGCAGAAAAATTGATCGAAACGCGCTGCGTCGTTATTTCTTCAGTAATCTTGAGAGAGACAACAAGATGACGTTCTTTGATGTTTAGATTGTTGTCCTCAACTTTCAACGAAGAACGGCAAGATTACAAAGGTCGATTGATAGGAAATCAAGTGGCTTATAGTTGAACAATTGGTTACTGTCACAAGGTGTTGAACGAAGTAGAAAGTGAAGAGAAAGTAGGCGCGTGTTTTTTAGACTCCTCTAATACGGGTACAAGTTGTATCATTCATATATTGCGCGGTGTAATGTGTTCTTGGATCATGGGTTTGTGATTGTGTTCATCTGTATCATTGGAAGAAGGTGTCTTGTGTATTCGGGATTTCAGCTGTGTTCGAAGGGATTACAGGGCAAAAAGTCTATGAAAACAATTCAAGACCTGAAAAAACCTGAAAATCGAAAGTTACAAGGATCTCTTCTTTATATCTTTGTGACAAGCTCTGTCTATGTGGTTTCCAGCATTTATTACTGACTAACTTTTGTGCCTTTGAACCGTTTGGTTCAGGGGATTGATCACCTAGCGCTTCAATTTTATAACGTTTCTAGCTCGAACCACTGTAAGCTCACAGTTTTTGGGATAAGCGGAATAATCAGAACTTTAGCAGCTATTATCAACGTGACCCCAATAGTATAAAAACAAAAATGGTAAAGATTACTATAGGGTTACGGTAGTTACAGATTCAAAAATTTATTCACGTGTCAAATGTTCTGTTTCAAATCGCTGGAAGTTTCACCGACTCATACATCTTTTCAGTTACTTCCGAACGTTTTCAATGGGTTCCTCTTTTCCTATTGCTCCGTTCGAATTCTGTATTACAGATAAAACAAGTTTTGCCCTTTAACATCTGCATCCAACTTCCGAATAAAATTCGATACACTCTTTCGAAATCTCTTAACCTCTTGATAAATTCATCAGCCTTCTAATCCTCGATAAAAAAGCTATAGTCAGCTAATTATAAGGTAACTCACGTTGTTTTTCCTCATAAACTTCAAATCACATGCACCTCTCACATATACTCATAACCCCGACGGCACGTATTCAGACGGAGGCTCAGTCAATCATCATATTGCGAATTGATGCCGTCATTAGCGCACCTGACAAAGGAGATTCTTCTCAAATTGAGAATTCTCTAGAAACTTACGACGTAATCGCCAGAATTTTCCATTCTTTTTTGTGATATTAGAAAAATACACAAAGACGATGCGCGCCCCATTGCGAATCGACGCGACCCTCCTCATTTTGAGAGCTGTTTCGCTTTTTCTGACGGTCAGAGTAAGTGAAGGAGCACACAAAATATGAAGAGTCGCGTCGATTTGCAACGGGGCGCGCATTGTCATTGTGCATTTTTCTAATAGGAGTTGGCTACTTTTTGATTTTGCGGGGTTCAGCGGATTCTGTTTTTTCCAACTGCTGGTAATCTTTACAGTAAGAAGATGAAGGATTCTCTAATGTCAACAGCATCCTCCGTCGGTAGGAAACAACTGACTGCTTTAAGTTGGAGAAAATAATGCTTTTTGTTTGAGCTTGATTATGACCGCGTGAGCCATTTATTGCAAAAACTTTTCGGAACTGGTTTCAAAAAATTAACGCGTCAGATTCATTTCAGCTTTAGATAGATCACATGCAAACGTCTGATTAAGAAATTTCTCAAAAAATTCTAATCTGTCCTTCTTACTTTTGAGTAAATGTTTCCGTTGCCTGAGTCACTAATGTCATTGTTATTGCAAGTTTACGCTTTTCATAATCACATACTTCTTTGTCCATATACTTCCTCAAGATTGAAAAAAATTGTTTTTCAAATTAATATAATTGAAAATTAAGCGCGATGGACGCATGTATCATCACCTCAAATATGGAGAGCGTCATTCTTCGTCAGCTGACAATTGGCGGAGGATCATCGGTGTGCTATGATCTTTCTATAAAGGACGACATTTCTCACATCATGCAACACTCTGGAAACACAACAACGAACTATTTCTTTTGTTCAAAATATGGTGAGAAATCACCAAGCAGTCTGTAAGTTACAGTTATCTTAAGTGTTCTATCATATTTTTTTCAGCTCTACGTCAAACTCCTTTGCGTTCAAAGTTTCGGAGGAAATTATGGTTCCATTTGTCACCTCAATGATGAAGTCATTGCTCGACATGTTTCCTGGGGAAATGCGTTTCATAACTATCGAATCAGCAGCTCTCTCGTCAGAAATCAGTAAAGAATTCATATTGTCCTTCGTTGAAACCATCAAGCAGTGCCGTCATTTGTATATTGACGGCCGAGGAAAGGAGTTTTCGGACAACTGCTCGCAGCTGCTGAATAAAGTAACGGTCACTGACAAAATCTCTACTCGCGAGTTTCCAGTGGACAATCTCCTGAATTTCAAGAAAGTGAGGGTAAATAACAAAATAAAGATTATTTCGTTATTTTTAAAGATTTCGGAAATCGATACAGTGCATTTGGATTTGCTAGCTCCCACCGCACAGAACATCCTCGATGCTGCAGGCAAATTCTCCATTTTCACGGTAGATCGATTCGGAATCAGGGATATCAACAAACTTCTCACCTTATGGGCAGCATCCGACATTGGTCACATAATGAGCTTGAGCATCAAAATTGAAAGACCAGAAGCTTCCCACATAGAACAGTTATTTGAAGGATTCACTCTTATCGGAGGGAAAGACAGAACATGTTGTAAATTTTTGTAAGTTTTCTTTTCTTCTTTTTCTGCTTACAATTTCTCTTTTTTCAGATCAACATGCACAAAAGTTCGATGCGAGTATAGCAAGTCGTATGACATCGCAAACATTGGAATGAAGATAATTAGATCTGATGGAGCCGAATCGATAATAGCGTATTCTCCCGGTTTTTGTGATGTCTCATTCGTGATGATTGGTGTTGTTAGAAAGCCGAAAACCTGGGAAGAAGCAATTAGAAAAACGATCAGGACTACTATCCATGACCACTGCAAAAGACATATAGAGGAAATGGAAGCTTGGCAGTTTATCTATGAGAAAAACAAATCTGCTCTTTCCGCCATTCAGAAAGATTATGTGCTCGATTGGATTGCTGAAGAGAATGAACGCGAATGGGATGATTATCACAAAAAGCAAATTCGTCTGTACCAAGAATATACAAATAAGCCACTCGCAATGAAAACTAAGGACAGAACTGACAACGGATACCTGAAACTTACGGATTCAGTTGAGACACACTAATTTGAAAACAAGATCATTTCGAAACAAATCATTATACTGTTTATGATTCCCTGGTTAAGTTTTCATTTTTTGTACACTCGAGCAACGATCCTTATTTAAAAAAAATCAAAATTTGATTTTCAATTCAAATTAATTCCGATACAACATTTTTTATTTAATCAAATATCATTCGACTTCCCCTGTGATCTGATGTTCCAAATCATTATTTTCCAATGTTTGGTAACTTTATATGTTCCTATCTCTCATTAATCAGAATACTTCCAAAAACTCAATTTGATATATTATTTTTGTTCCAACTATTCACCTGAAATTATGGTTCATACCATTTGAAATCGCCCTGCTACCTATACAAAGAACCTCTCAAGCTATACGAAAACCTCGAATAAATCGTTAATCCTAACTGTATTCTGAAATATGCATCAACTGTCAACCGAGATAATTGTCGAAAAAAAGATGTGTTTTAGTAGCTCTCGATTACTCATCGTCTTTTTGTGAATGTTCAGCACAAAGGGTCCTACCAAGACAGGAAGTAAGACACCTCGTTAAAAACAAAGTAATTCGTTATTGTTCGAAAATCCGTCTACTCCGTCAGCTGGTGTGGCTCCATTTACATATTCATTTCTCTCCAAGTCTACTAATAATTCATGATTGACAACTCAAAATTCAGAGATGAACATTAAGCAAATGAGAAGAAAAACTACGGAGGCAACGTCAAAATATTTGGTGGTCAATTACTTTACAACCCTTGCGATGCTTCTCGTGTCTGCCCATATTTGATCAACAACACATCCAAAGACGAAATAATTTGTGTTTTGTCTTCGGAACAACGGAAAGTGTTTTCTGAATAACAAGTGCATTGTCTTTGGTCTACTTGTTTTTGGTGATCCAGAGCCAGCTGCAAAATGGTGTTCGTTGCTAAAACACATTTGATGATCATCTTCTACGATATGCTGTCCAAAACCTTTGCACCAATCACTAATTTCTTCAACCAGATCACTATATTCTGTTTACACCTTCTACGCGTTCTGAGGGCAAAGGTTAGTTGATCATTAAACTTTGATGAAAAGACATCTAAAATCTCTTAAATCCTTCAAGCATTTTCAATGAACTGCTTTGTTATTGAGAGAGTCAATTGGAAATTTAGAATGGAAGAGATGAAACAAAAATAGAGAAAAGACTAGAGACCAGAACGGGTTGAAATCAAGAATTTAGAGCTCGGCCATCTCAAATCACATTAAAACACAGAAACCGACACTAATCGAGCTGTCATGTCAAATTTTTTTCTTCGGACTTTTTCTTCATTCGTTTTTGCTTCCTTTTTTAACTTCTTCCTTCTTTTTTTTATAAGTAGAATTGAGCAACAAAAATGCACTAGTGAAACGAATAAAACACTTTTTTACGACGTTTCCCTCCCAAAATTAGTTTGGCTGCCCCCGAACTCGATCGACATTGCTTACGTTGTATTCTCCATGATTTTATGTCCATGTCTTTCTCATCCCTCATTTTCCAATTTGCGTGGTCCCACTACTCATCCAGAGGTCTCAGCTGCGCTTCAGACAAGTTTTGAAAGACAACTTTGTGCTTCGTGTTCAGATTGACTCAAATTGATGGGTCCAACTCGTTTTTTTCCAATTCTTCTCTTTTTTTCAGTTCAATTATTTTGGATGAGGGTAGGTGTGTACTTTTTCCACAAACATCTTACTTTTCTTCCTGGTAGAACCCTACAATTTTTCTGTTCGAGTATCATAGTGTCTAATTTCAAAACACGAAGCTCCAACAGGTTTTTTTTAACTACTTGCGCCTGAAATTGATATCCTTGTGTGACGACGAACAATAAAAACGGGTCTAGACCCTCGAATATTTTGACATTCTCGTTTATGTGTCTGGATGAGACGGATCCCCACCGAATTCTGACATTTAAAGAACGAGAACGCCTCGTTCTGAAATCCAATAGTACATTTTTCATGTTCACTGGCTTCCCTTCTCAAAAACATTCCTCAGAAATCTCAACTAACTTATTGTTTGCGTTAGTTGATTGTTCATTACACGATAAGACATTCAGTTCGAAAAAATATTCAATTTTTCCGTGACAATTATTTGTGCACGTGTCAAATTAAAACACAAAATGGGAGATGTTTGCAAATGTGACCTGAAAATGTCATTGTCACATCCAGGAAGTCTATTTTTCTGTTTTCATTCATTTATCTCTTTAGACACCCCCTCAATTCCATCTTTTTATTGTACAAATTGCCTAAATGTCGTTATCTATTTCTCTTGTTTATACGAATCCGGATAAGGTAATATCTCAGATGAAAACAAAATGATAGTTTCACAATAGTTTTCGATGCACCGACGGGAAAAAAATTGTTTTTAGCTGTTTTAATTTTCAATACAATTCTCGAGGAAAAAATGGCTTTGTTCTTGCATCACCTTTAATGTTTTTTTATTTTTGAAACCACTGATTTTCGTCATTGATTAGGGTAAAAACTCAAAAAGATTTCTGGAGGTATGGGGAATTGAACCCCAGCCCTCTCCCATGCTAAGGGAGCGCTCTACCACTGAGCTATACCCCCGCACGGGTGTATAGGAAGCGACGCGAGTGACATGAGACAAAAACACACAACGCGAGGGAAGAGAGAGGCAGCGAAACAACGGCGCAGGGAAAAAACGAGGAAGTGGGCAATGTGTAGCTTGACAATAAGAACGCAAATTTAGAATAGAACGAGATTTTTTCGAAATAGGGAGATGAAAGGAAAACAAATTATGTCATCCTGCTATTCAGGACAAGATATATGGTGTTCTGGTTTTCTTTTTCTTTTTTTAACTACCAAGGTCTTCAAGACTGGGTCCACGTCATTCAATTTTTCTTTCCTTGTTGAGAAAATTAATTTTCAAATTTCTTGAAAGTATTATTGAAACTAAATGATTATGCTTTTTAGATGAGTATTGCCCACGAAAAGGAATTACACATCAACGAAAATGGGGTTTATCCAGTGGTCAAAAAGTTACCCTCACCATTATGTTGTTTCAAAGTAATGCACATCAGAGTGAGTTCAATAATTGTTTTTCAGATCTCAGAAAAAATATTCCAGACTGGAACACTGTGGATTGCATACTGCGAGATTATGTGGATTGTTTCTCAATGCTCATTTTGGACTGCGGAAAGCATAGTTCGAGAAGCCTTTCCACCCTATGTTATAATTGCAGGATTCACGTTCACTTGTATTCAGCTAGGTAACTCGAAATGGAAATTGGAAATCAAAAAAATGTGTTGTTTCCAGTTCTTGTGTTTTTCTTGATACAAGGAGTTCGAACATTCCGGTTGGCATATATTGAAGTTTACATGATAGGTGTATGCTGCCGAATGTTCATGTTTTTATCGTTTTTCCTGACTCTTCTGTTCTTCTTCATTATCACTGGTGAGTTTAGAATTAATATGAGGTGGAACGAAAAATAGATTAGGAAAAAACACGGAAGTTCATGGTTAATTCTATTCCAGAATACAACCTTTTTTCTACATTTCTGTTTCCTATTCATTCTAATTTCAGATGACGACGAACAAGCTAACTCCGATCAATTCTTCCATCGTTTTCTGATTATCAAAATGATCTTCACATGTGTCTATACACTATTGAAAGCATACGCATTATACACCGCGTATAGATGTTACTCATACATTGCAAAAACGCGACGAGCTATTGTTCACCTCACAATTTTCGAAGATCCGACCAGGTATGTCTTTTCTCTTGTCTCATATTTCCAAAGAAAATCACATCATTCTAGTTGTCCTCGGTAAGTGGTTCGCCCTATCACATTCATTCTGATTTCCAAAAAGTAGGATTACTATTCATTCTTCTTCTGTCTACCTTTTTCTCGTATTTCAGTTCCGTTGTATATACTGCTTTGAAATCCAAATCTCTAGTTGGTGGAGCATATCGGAAGTTTTGTGAAAGCGTTGATTAGAAATGATCATAAATCATATAAATTCTATTAATAAATTAGGATGCTATTACGTACCTAGGTAAAAACGTGAATAATTCAACTTTACCTAGTTGGTGTCGTCTGAATGTTTTTGTAGGATTTCAGATGTTGCAAAAAACTTTGAAATTTTTCAAACTCCGCTTAGTTCTTTGAAAAAAAATGACTGTTGATGAGTCTTAAAACTTTTATGTTCTTGTCAAAATGTTTGTGAATATCCTTGAGCATCATCAGTTTTTGTTTTTGTTTTTTGCTACATATTTCTGGAAAATACTTATTGTTTCTGGAATATGTGTTGATCAGTGTGAGAATGTCCTTGAGTAATTCTTCACAATAGTCTACACCCCGGATATCCTCAAAATCCGAAATTTCTAAATCCTACCATAATCCAACTATTTTTGGAAATACTATTCGAATGATCAAGCTTCGAATGAAAGGAAAACTTTTGTGAATCATATCGTTTTCTAATCTCCGAATCAGATCCGTAGTTGTTCCATTCATCATTTTGACATATTGTCAAGTTGTTTTCCAGGAGAAAGATTTCCTGTTCCGGCTCACAACAATTAGTGTGTATTTTGAAAATATTTCTCTCCTCTTGAGCGAAAACCAATGCTATGGTTGGGCCTTATTTAAATGACACACAAAGCGAATGCCAGTTGCAGAAGTCTCAAAGTCTAGCGTAAAGTTGAAAAATAAAAGAATTTGAAAAGTTTAGAAAAGATATACCCGCCTATTTTCATAATTACGGATTATATCAGGGCAACCAAAGAAACATGTTACACTGATATACTTTTAAAGTTTTCACCTGGGTTTTTGCATGTTCAATTCTTGAAACATTCGTTTTCAAAACCTTTTTTTGCTTTTGTTCTCATGCAGACATGAAATTGTTTTACAATATTCCATGGCGTCACTCAATTGTTCTGTCCATTCCAAACTTCTTTTGTTTGCGTCAAAGCAATTTGTTGGGAAATGACTGACCTGGTCCCGTACGTGCTCTATACATCTTTTCAATTTTCTCACCTACACCATTTGTCCATTTATGCTCATTCTCACATTCATGAAGATACCTTTCATTTTCTTGGAGTGTAATGAGAGATGGAACAAACAGAAACTTTCCATTCATGAATTTCATAAGGAATTGCTTCCTTTGCTCTCCTATAAAAATCATTAGACTGGATTCAACGAACCCTTGACGTAACAAGTAAATGAATAGGAGGTTAATTGGTTGAGCGTGCTGCGAACGTGGATTAGTAGAATTCTACTGAAGTTCAGGGTTGCTACAAAGAATTCCCTATTTTTTGGCTTCATTGTAACCGTTGTAGAGAAAACTAGAACATTTTCTCAAAAAATTTTTGTGGTTCAGAGCACGAAACCAATGAAGTGTGCTGTAACAAAATAGATTTGTTCCTGGTACCATCGAAAACAAAAATAGAGACTCTTTTATATGAATAGTTAAGTTTTTTACGTCATTGTAAGATAATGAAATACCAGGAACGTGGCGGTAAGATCGTTTGGGAATCCGACTTCTGATCAAAATAAATACATGTTGCATTGTGTTCGCGGAACCATGTTCATAATTTTCTGATTCTCCAAATTTATAATTAGGCGATAGCTTTTAGTATCTGGTCTGTCAAAATTAAGTCTGAAAAGTTTAAAGTTTGTATGATTCCAAAAAAAAATCCCATTATCTTTCTCAAACCTTATTTTGAAAATCACATCATTTTCATAACCTTTCCAAACACAATTCAAAACATCGAACACTTATTTATAAAAATCCTTTCTCTTAAACCAAACCTCACTTATTCCCAAACTCCCCAATCCACGTGATTAATAATTTTTCAAATGACACACTACTGTCGGATGTCGTATCTATAAGAATCATACGTCTACTCTTTCTCTTGGGAGTTTAATTAGACACCTGATTAGAGCTTGAGATAAGAGTAAACACATGACTCTGATTAGTATATAAGTCGCGGGCTGGGCGTTGAAATTAGTTATTCTCTTCACTTGTTTTCTAACTTTACTCTCCAATAGTACCAGCTAAATCTCAAAAGCACATTCCAAACTTTGATCCTGTTCTTCAGAAAGCCTTTTATCTTATCCGTATTTTCCGTCATTAAGAAATCAAAACTGACTCAACCCCCGTGTGTAGGATGTTTCAATCAACCAAATAAAAAAATATAAATAGAAAACACACTGGACGTCTCCTCGTAGAACGTGTCTTTCTCCAATTTTCGTTTACTTTTTCTCTTGATTCTGTTTTCGATTGTGTCGTTGAACTGGAAACTGATAGAATAACTCATCGTTCTAGAGCCATTCTCTGTTTTTTCAGTCAATTTTTGCAGTCTACATTAGCATCCAGATGGGAATGTGTGAACAGACTAGACATTACTATTCATATGTAATTGCCCATTGGTTGTTCTTTGAAAAAACAGAGCTTCCAGCTTTCATAGTCTTTTCTCATTGACATATTTATTCTACTGGAATTCTGATGAGTTGTTTTCCTTTCTCATTCCTTCTTTCGCCAAGTCTTAGATCATATTCTGAACTGCTATTGTCTACGGTGTTCATTGTATTTTTTCTGAATTTCAAGCTCATTTTTCGTGAGTTCTTTAGTGACCGAATTGATTTCAGCCATGTGCAACGCATCGGTAGCAGTCATAATACTCTTCGTTCTATGCTTCCATCACACCATGAGTGAGTTTTTTGCATTACATAGAATTTCAAAATTTGAATTCTTTAATCTTTTCGGAACAATGTTTTTCTAGGTGCCGACTTTATGGATGCCGAATCTGCGATCCAAGTTCCACGTCGGAGCGCCGAGATGTACTGGGTAAACCGGGCAATGCCAAACAAGTACAGGAAATATCGCACCTACAGTAGGAGAAGTCTGTCCCGTTGGAAACGTCTCATTCGGCTTCCAGGTGTTCTCCAGTCAATGGCTCCGGAAGATAAGAAACGCTACAGTCAACAGCTAAAGCAGCGTCTTGCTCAACTAACCCAGCACTGATATCTACTCATCTTGTGGCTTCTCATATCGTATCTCCCCCCAACTGCAATGCACATTTTATTTCACAATAACACATGATAATAAGTTATATATCTATCTTACACCAAACTTTTGGGCCCCACTTCGGAGTGTCAATCCATTTTTTATTTGCTTCCCATCCCATCATCACACCGCCTGTTTCTCATGAAATTTTTCGCGGTTTCAAGCTGCAAGAACATTCGAAAATCCAAGATAATGTGATGTGATACTCTTATTCGTTTGCCGAATAAAATGTTCTCTTTTGATTCTTCTGAGCTTCTCAGTTTTTCAATCCAGTTTTATAAAATTTTTTTTCTTAATCTAATGAATAAAACTATCGTTCAGAACTAATAAACATAATGGAAGACTATCAAAAAAATAAATCTTCGATTTGCGATCCTTTCTGTAATCATATGCTTTGTGGTAGAGAAAGCGTTCAATCTTCAAATGAAGCTACTTGTTCTGAGCGATCTTCTGACCAACTTGTTCTCTCAATTGGTGAATTAACTCTTGATTCTTCTTCTGATCAGAAAAACGAGCAGACTGCAAAGTTTGGTCAGGCCAATGAAATGTTCTCCAAAGATGATGCATTAGAAAGTGCAGAAGTATTTATTCATTTCGAAATGGTCGAAGAAAACTTTATAATGGATGATTCAAAGTTCATATTGTCTATCAAATCGCACCAGCTTATACAAATATCTGAAGGAACATCTAGAAATCCGAAAATCTCTCAAGAAAGGAATAGAGAACACCTTTTGACAACAAATGGAAATGTAACATCAGCGAGTGTTCCTTCTCTTCTCAGTGTTTCCACACCAAGGATACCATTAACAATGGAAAACAGAGTAAACGTCAATCAAGTTTTGTTAGAAATCAGAATCTTTTTTCAGGACCAACTCCGTGCAATGATCGTTCTTCTCAAAGAGAGTAGTAGTGTCCTGGTGAAAACATCTTTTCGATGAGCGCTTAAATGACCCACACAACTTTCAGCTCAAAATTCGTCAGCGGTTCCCGTTGAGTGCGTCGACTCGTTGCGACGTCATACAATGTCAAATTCAAATGCAATTGCAAGAACTTTTTGGGGAGTTTCGAAGTAATGATGAAAGCAGATTCAGGGTTAGTTAGGGGATTGAAAAATGTGGAAACTATGAATCATATCGAAATATCACAAAAATTAAGCTCTTTCATTTTTCTAGAGCTCGTCTCGATATCTTTGAATCATTAAGAAAAATTGCAAAAGTTTGATTGTAACTGAAATTTTTTAACAATTGAGTTCAACTCACTCTAAGTTCAGTAAAGGTTTTTCATTGTTCAACGAGAAAGTTCTCAGAGAGATGTAGATTTTCATTTTCGAGCATATCAGAATGTTTCTTGAAGTTTAAAAACTTCTAACAAAATTTTTTGATTGAGACTAGTCTTCCACATACGTGAAAGAGTTTCTCGCATTGGCACTGTGGTAAGAAACAGTCCAAATGCTGAATGAAAGTTACTTTGGGCAAAAATCTTCACTCATGAATGTATATACTGTCGAACATTCATTCATAACGTTGCTAATTCAGCACAAATGCAAAAATTTCTTTCAGGAAATGATTCCTCAAAATCGAAGAGTGTTTCTCACAATCTGGGACTTACTTGCTCAACTTATTGTGGATTCATGTTATCATCAATAGTCTTCACAAGGTTAGTTTGAATTTCATTTGATTCTTATCTCTTTAATTCGTTTCAGAAAATTCCCTGTTCACTGAAATCCATAACATTGTACCTTCGAGTCAAAACAACTACAACTGGCAAAATACAAAACTCGTCTGCCTTCTGTGTCATATATCCGGAAATTGATTTTTTTTTCTCCTGATTTTCAATTAACCTTAAGTTTTCTCTCATTATTCCCATGTTACCTTTTTTGTTTAACGATGTGAACTATTGAAACGCCATGATTCCAAACTTTGCTTCTTTATTAAGAGAATAATTATAGTAGAACAATAGAACATATGGAATTTAGTGATCACATCACAAAACTTACATTATTCACAGTCAAGAAATTCTATAAGAAAGGCAAGGTCTGAAAACTAGGCAAATTATTTTCAATTGGAATTTAAAGTTGTCATTGGAACCGATGAATGAGAGTGGAATCACGATAAAACTTGTCTAGTTGTATTTTCACAGGACACTTTTACATTGATATCGTTGCTCCAAAAAGCTACAGAAACAGAAAGTTAGAGATGTGGTGGAAAAAAACGGGGGTTCTACGTACAGGCATTTAATCCAGGGTTACGTTGGTAAGGCGAAAAAACAGCCTAGAAACTGTATAATACATTTTTTTGAGGAAGTGTTCGATTCCAATTTCAATGATACCATTGTGTTCCGATTTTGAAACATATCACTGAAATTTCAATGGAACACTCTCTCGAAAAATTAGGAAGCGTCTGTTAGATGCGGGCAGCTACATTATGTTTTGGGTAATAGAAAAGTTAGATGACGGGAGTAGGATTTGAAAAAAAAACTGGTTATCAGTGTCCAGTTATGCAATGCTCACAGAGCAGCGACGGTTGAGAGTATGAATGAGTTCACGATGATAATCGATGCGCTCAGCGAACATCGGTCCAAATGCCTGAAACACGGAAGATAAATGTGAAATTTGGGTTTTCTAGTGGCTAATATTGCTTGTGTCAACTCCTTTTTAAACTGGCGAACTGATAGCAATAAGAATTGAATCTAATGAAACTGAGGTAATTAGATTTCGTTCTCCCTTTATCCCATACTTACATTGAACTGTTCGTGGGTTGTTATTTCGTTCATGCGACTTTTGAATTCGCTCACTTGACGTCCAAAGAGGGAAAGATAAAGTTGTGATTCCTTGTTCTGCAGGCTGGACTGAAATAACGGAAATTAACCATTTTTCTATGGAGCCTCTAAGATTCTGATTTCCTTTCAGTTTTTTCCCACACTTCCGCTCCTATTTTTCATCTTCCAGTCAAGTGCTACCATTCTCAAATATTTTCATTCACTTTTACCCTTAAACTTACGCGAGCTTCCAATGTCCAGTCAGCCATTTGGTTGAAATACTCCAATTGAGCTCTCTCAGCCATTGACAATGGAGTCAAACGGTTGTTCTTGGCTGCTTCAACCAATGCATCGTAATTGTGTCTGTGTGGATGAAGCATCATTTGGTCGTTTAGTTGCTTACGGAGGCTACGAAGCATCTCCAGCTGGATGTATGATCGGTATTTAACTTGTTGTTCGTGGTAGTGAATAAGTCCTTGAACCTGCTGGAGGTGTTGACACTGTTGAAGTGGTTCCATATCAGGAAAGGTGGGACGCCCATCTACAATTGTCATGGCTTTTGGACGACACGGAAGACCATTGTTTCCAAGTTTTGGAATCGCAAGTTGCTGAAGAGTCTGCAAGACTTCCAACGGCATGAAGTCCTCCACTTCGGGCTTCTTCTTTGGTGGTGGTCCGCCGTAAGTATCCGAACTGAAAATAGGCTTTCTGAGCCTCTTCTTTTCTTTCACAGCTTCTGTTGATTTGGCTTCATCTATTACTGCAACTGTTTCTGCAACAGCTGGAGCTGGACCTTCCTTAGCTTCCTTGACAGACAGATCCGATTCGTTGTTTTGATCAGGTTCTGCTGCTTTTGATTCCACCGGCAAATCAGTTGCTTCGATTTTCTCCTCGGAGACTATCTTGTCTTCTTTTGATGACGTGTTGCTTTCCATAGTGCTTTGTCTGTAATTGAACCAATATGAAATGATCGTCACAATTCAGGAATAGAAGTTCAAGAAGAAAACTCAAGAAATTGAATAGGATAAAACACAGAGCCTAAGTCCAACGAGTAGACAGAAGGCGTTAGTGATTCCTAATTGTATCAGTCTATTTTTTTGTAAATTATGGCGTCAGTATCAGACTCTAAGGCACGGTTTTCAGTTTGTAGTGCTGTCAAGTACGTATTGTTGGTTGCATACATCAAGCAGTGTCTAAGAATTCTATTTTTGGCTTTAATAGTTTCTTATGTATTTTCAGTAGATTCTGTGAAGAGCACTTGAGGTGTTTCCTAGGTTTCGACTACTTTTTTCTTATTCCGATCGAGGTCTCGAGCCGTTTTCAGTCAGTCTACGCACAGCTAGCATTCCTATTCGAAACTCCTACAAGTTCAGGTGGAGCCTACAGTTAGAGTTGAAACCTATGTTCGGGCTTAATATCGTTTCAAGTCTTCTCAAAAAAATGTCGTCCTGCTGGAAAAAAATGGTAGACTTTTTTGTCGATGGTAAGCAAAACGGGAAAAAGGGAAAAAATATAGGGCTATCATTTTTTGTCTCGTGTTCACTGCTGTCTCCATCACCTCACTAAATATCAATAAATTTCCTATTCACATCGATAAAAACGAATCGTTCTCTTTTTGGTTAGATTTCCCCTTTTCTTTTATTCAATTTTTTTTTGAAACGGTTGGGAGTACATCAACTAAGAACTATTGCTCAAATCTATTAGGAAACTTTAGATAATAATAATAAAGCGTTATTGTTAAACTAGTCTTGATTTTGAGATAATCAGTGATAATAGGTGACTAGGCTCCCTACATGACGTTTCAAGACCGTTCTAAAAATTTAAACTATGTCGATTTTTGCAGTTTCTTCAACAAACGAACTTGACAAAATGTATGAGCCTTCACGACAGACTCTTAATTTCCACCATATCGTGAGTTGAAAAACTTGGACCGGATAAAAAAGTAAAAATTGGTTTTACAGGAGCAAATCAACACTATGGTATTTCATTATCGCGAGTTATCTCGTCAAACTACTTCGCAGCTAGGAGTTATTCCTAACAAGGTCATCGGCCAACTTCGTAGCCTGAATGATCGCATCGTTGGAAACATTGATCTCATTGAGGAAGATATGGTTCGCAACGAACGTGCTCCATTTGAGGTAAGAGCCTCCTACTTAATCAATTTGAATAGCCTTAGGTAGTCTATGAAAAATAGGTGTACTGAATCAGAAATAGATGTGGTAATAACGCAGTACAGTTTTCGAAAATCCAGAAAGAATACTGGACAACTGTCATGTCAAATATGAATAACTTCAACACCTATCCAACTTTGTGGAAATAAAAACTGGTTTTCAGGCCAAATGGGACTTCTACTGTCAGGAGTTGCAGGATATGAGAAATGTTTTCGGAGAGCTCTATGCAGTCCTCTACAACGTTCCACTTCCACCAACTCAACCACAGCCACAAAATTAGGATGTTCAAGTACTCCTACATCATTCATACTAATTTGTGATCCTAAAATGCGTTTTAACTATGATAAACTGTTCGATCTAGCTATGAATCTAGAATATCAATGTGGTTTTGGTAATTTTAAGATGTTTACATGTTCATATCTCATCACCATGAAGTGTTAATTGAATCATTAGTGTATCATTGTTGCGGAAAGAGAATACGCGGATTACCTATTAGCCGCGCATGCAATATGCGGGAGGAAATTGGAACGCAGTGCGGTAAGAACAAATAAACAAAATAAAAAGAGAGCGGCTGAGGAAAATAATGAATGAATAAAAATAAAGTGAAGCAAAATGTGTTTTGTGTGTACGCCCGGAGGCGACTGCTGCCGTTGTGGCCGTCCGGTGGGCCACAACACAACTAGCCGTTTGGTGCGTAGGAGCGGCAAGGAAAGAAGAGGAAAAGAGAAGAGCGACCTCCGGAGCGAACGATTTAGAAATGAGCGGAAAAGAACAACACTGTGTGCGGCGTTTACGGGCAGGCGGTCAGAAATGATGCGGGTTGAGAAAGAATGAGGTAGTAGAGAAAAACTATAGATATTATGACATGTGAGAGACACAAGGGATACTGTCGAAACACAAGATGGAAAACGAGGGCCGTGCTCTCGTCAAAGAATCAATGATCATTCTTCTTGTAAGGTCAAATGACCCAGCTCGCCCAATAGATTTAGGGCCCATTTGACTGACAGACAGTGCCAATAGCATGTTGACTATTGTGTAAATAAGATGACATCATTTTCTGTTTCTCACCATTGTCCAACCCAAGGGGCCATCACGATAAGATAATAGAATTGCTATCTAATATTTTCCTGTCCATAATGCTTCAAAGATACACTTTCTGAGAACAGCGTTTGTCAGAAATAATCTAAACTGTCATAAAAAGATGTATGAAAACTGATTGTGATGGTATGGGAAAATGGAAAAAAGATTTCTGGAGGTATGGGGAATTGAACCCCAGCCCTCTCCCATGCTAAGGGAGCGCTCTACCACTGAGCTATACCCCCGCATATCTCAACAAGAGACAAATGCATTTACACTGCAACTAATTCTCGCATTTGTCTGAATCGACTTGCCGGCGGAAAGCCTGTTTGTTCTTTCCGCGCGGTGTAATCAAGGAAGTTCTATGTTCTCTTTCGCAACGAGAATATAGCAAAAAATCACTTCCCTGAAAATGTAGAGATAGTTTGCTAGCTATTCATCATAACTTTTACACACTTTTATATTCAATACTGCAAATTGCGATGCTCGAATCAAAAAAGCAATATGATGAACGTGAATCATTCCATCTTCTTTTACAACAAACGGTCGAGAAAGTGTATACTAACCGCTTGTTTGGAAAAACAAAAATATATTGCGAAATCGTAAAAAAAAAGTAGAGTCAAGGTTGATAGAAGTAGGATCAATGTTGATGACTTTTTTTTAAATTAAAATGCTCATAGAGCACAAAACGAAACAAAAATGAACGGGAAAAGTAGCTGTATCCAAGAATACCTTTCTGTTGTGAAATCTTCGGATTGAAATTTGAAAACAGCGTTTGAAAGTTTGCCAACATGACAATGCTCAAAGATTATGCCTTGTTTTGAAAAAAAAAACGTAAAAAAACACAACTGGCAAGTCATGTGTGTTACTCTTGAATCGTCAGAGTTCTTTTTTCCGAAATTCAAGAAATTGAAATACCGTTTTTTAAAGTTTTCAGTACAAAATTATGAATTTTTGTTTTTCAAAAAGAATTAAGAGACTCAAGAACACTCAAATCTTACACATAGTTTAAGATTCTCGTAATGAAACGAGCTCCCACTAATGTGAGACGCTCTGTGTCCGGAGGCAGCTGTCGCCGGCATTGACCTCAATCACTTCCACGCTCAAATCTTCATGTTTCGGAACCAACCAAAAAAACTAGCGTGTCAACGTTTCAAATAGAGTGATTGACATAGATTAAATATGACCTCTTTAGTAAACTTAAACTAAAATCCAACACAGGTGTAATTTCCTTTTAAGTGCAAATGGAAAATGTATTTGAAGCACCAATGGTGGGATCAACATCTCATAGACCAATTATAAAATTACTATTGGTGGAGGTTGTTGTTGTTCTTCCGCCTCTTTTTGGCATTGAAAGACAGAATATGCATGTTTATAGAAAGTGACATCATGGGAACGCAACCAAGAAATTGAAATTTCGAATCTTTTCGAATTCAACTAAAACTTGGTTTACTTTTTGAAAAAGTTTTCACGCATTGATAAAAAGGTATTCAACACTCAATTTCTTTCATCAGAAATGAAAAGAAACCGGTTTTTTGAAGGATATGTGTTCACTGCAAAAGAGTAATCTTATATTTTTCTCTTATCAAATTTTCCACTGAAGCTATGAAAAAACACAAAAAACGATTAAAGTTTGTATGCACACATTACACTGTGCACATTGATAAATCACTATGATGAAAAAATAGAGAGAAAGTTTCTTATCATTGAAAATAGAGTAATGCAATGGAAGGGCTGTCAATCAACGAATGCTTAATTTTGAAATGTAGAAAAATAGTAATGTTATCATGTATGGTTTAGTATAGAAAGTTGTGATTGAGTTTACTTTTTCTGGAACTAAAATAAAAGTCATATAAAACACCGTGAATATGTTTTTGTAATAGTTTTATTCGGAAAGAACTCTAGTTGTATTTCTATGCATGTTCCTTACATGTGCGTGATAGAAGTTTCTAAAAACACCACAGAAAGAAGACGAGGATTCAATTTCTTCTTTTTACACGAGCCCACTTTCGTGCTCTTGCTCCCTGTGAAAAAAAAACTAACAAGAGAAAAGCTGAATACCAGAGTGCCCACATAAAACTTGATGGCATATGAATGCATCTGTTCCAATGCATTGAAACTTGAGACGGAGAAAAAATTGTTGTTTTTATACCAATTATTTTTTTCCAAGCCGCAAAAATATCTTTACACAGACGTACCTTTGAAACTTTTTCTCTGAGGAGCAGAAGTTGTATCTGTTGATTTAGCTGAAATCAAATTAATATATTTTTTCTCAAAAAAAAAATACAACACAAAAAAGTCGAATGAATTGGGGTTAGTGGACTCGGGCTTCAAGTCGGAAGGAAACGATGAAAATGAAATAGTGAGAAGAGCAGAGGTTGGTGAAAAGAGAATGTTTTGACGGACCCGTCACAGAGTGGTAGAAAAAAGAAAAGAGGAAGAGAAAATGAAGAATGAACGATAAATTTAGTCGAAAGAAACTGGGAGAGAATTAGTCAAATTGGATGGAGGATAAAGGACAGTATAAAGAGAAGATGTAAAAAAGAAAGCTCAAGAAACGTCGACTCTTTTCTTCGGAAATGATGCATTTCTTTTCTTTTCTCTTCGTATTTGAAGAAGAAATAAAATGGGATCGTTGAATTTATTAGCTCATTCTCTTCCTCCATCTTTGTCTTTTTTGTGGAGCAGGCCAGAAATAATTGCTCCAAAAGGAAATGTCGCGCACTATTACATAAGAAAAGATTGAGCAGAATGAAAAGAGGAAATGCACGTGCTCAGATTACTGTAAGAAAAAAAAGAGCACGTTCAATGAGAATTGGATGATCAGCCTAAGTTTATTCATAATTACTTTTCCAGTGATGCTTAGTTTGAAAACAATTGTTTGCGAAAAAGGAACACTTTGATAAATAGAATCGAGAGAATTGATGTCGACCGACATCCAACTTTCGTTTCATCTCAAAACATGATAGACGTCAGAGAGGGAAAGCGAAGGAGATTGCGTAACTTGAGACTTCTTTTTTCAATCTTTCGAACGAACCAACGAGTTTGTGTTTCTTAGAGTCTGCAATTGAAAAAATGCTGGAAGTGTTCAAACCAGTAAACAGTTAGGAATATTTTCATTATCAATACACTATTTCATGGAAATAAACTATTTTAAAAAGTAATTCAGAACAAGACGTAAGCTTAAAACCTCTAAAATCTCAAAAACTCTATCTGTCATAACCCGAAAAAAGAAGCTTTGTCTGTTTTTCTAAAACGAAGGGAAAAAAACAACTCGAAAAGATTGCCGAGTGAGTATTTTGAAAAAAAAAAACTGAGAAGTTTTGTTTTCGTCAGATCCGTTTGACTACTCAGCGTTATAATTTTCTTTTCTTGGCTAGACATGCTGCTTCCGAACCCGTTATCTAGATTTTCAGAAAACGAAGATACAAAGCTGTTTACTTTTGGAATGAAAGGGTCCTTGAATAAGCAGTCAAAATTTTTTATTACTTTTGAAGGAACACTAATTGACAAACGATTTGAACTATAGAAAGTAAATATATTTTTTTTTAAGTCTAACTGATTTTATGCTGAAAAACTGAATAAGCAATCATTGGGGTAATCCCAATGATCATCGAGCAAAAACTAACAAGAAAAAGAAAAGGAGGAATAGGAAAAACGACTCTCAGCAAAAAGTGTAAGAAGTTGTCTCCAGAAGCAGTTGACTAAAAAGAAGAAGAGGAAGCAGCGCAGATGAATAACGACCTAGTTTTTTTTCTTGGTACTTTGTGTAACTACTTCTTGTTGAACCCTTTCTCGGTTTGGCTTTCGTTCATTGACAGGAAGATGTGGTAATAAGTTGTGGAAAGTGAGAGTGGTAAAGGTTCTCATGACAAACTTTCTTCATAGATTGTTGACAGAAAGTTACGGTTACTCTTACTTGCATGATGTTTACTCAAAAAGAAACACCTCCAAAAAATGAATGATCCATTGGTCTTCCTCTCTCTTCCATCTTCTTCATATTTTCGGAAAACACCAAGCAACATAAGAAAATAAAGAGAAACCGGCACACCGGTCACATGCCATCATCATGTTTCGGAGAAACCTTTCCTTTCTAAAAGAAGAGTATTTTGGAAGAAGAAGAAAGAATAAGAAGAAAGGAATAGAGAAAAAAGTGCGGAGGAAACACATTATACCAGTTGGGATGCAGAGGCATGTGACTTCAGTTCGGAAATTAGTGCGAATGAACTGCGAACAACTGTATTCAAACAGATTTTTCAGAGAAAAAAACAGCTGTGAGATTGATGAAAATTTGGTGACAGTAACTTCTTGTGTGCCGTTTTATGAAAGACATTTGCAATTTCTCCAAACTCAAACTCTTCAAAACTGGTGAAATCACTTCAAAGTTGCATTTTCTGAAACTGAAAAATTCCACTTCGACAGAACTAGCGATTTTCTTGATAAAATACATATGAACTCAAAAAAATGGATTACTGAAGAAAAACGAAAAAAAAATTAACGCGAATCTTCAGAAATGTTCAAGGTAGACGTCACAAACTCTAACTGCTTCTACAAAACAGTGAAGTATTCAGTTGGGAGATAATTGGGAAAGTGATACCAACAAATAATATTTTCGACGATGCCAATGTAAGAGGACAGATTTTTTTCTAGACAGACCCTTAACTATCTAGACATGTCAACATATTTTTCAGATGGAAACACATTTCGCGTTCTTCGAAGTTTTCAGACAGTAGTGATAGAATTGCACAAGATTTAGTATTGTTTGCGAGAAGAACCAATTTTGTCACCATATTGACTTTTTCAAGAAAATATTGCAGTTCGTTGTAACGATTTGAAAAAAGTTTATCTGTGCTTTTTACTGTAACATGCGTCTTTTGTAAATTAATAGATTTCCCAGATAACCACTTATTAAGTGACACCTGTTCATGTAGAATTCATTTCTCAAGCTGAAAATTTGGTATCGAATTAATGACTTCAACCTGAAAATTTAGGGTTTCATAATGACTTCCTCTACAAGTGTCAAGCCTTCTTCAACTGTCATAGAATAAGATAACTTTTCAGTAATGAGTAGATTTTTCACGGACAAAAGAACACTACTCACAACACAATGTGTTTTTCAATGACCTTAAGACGTCGACGAACAGCTATCTCTCAACTTTCGTATTATAATTATATGTATACATAAGAAGTATGAAATGACCACATCTAGTAAGCCCCCAATGATTGGTTCTCTTGTTTTGAGTTCTAATATCACGGTCAGACGATTCATTTGAAAACAATGACACTCGTGGCTTCATTACCTTGAAAATATTTTCGAAAACGGAACTGCAATATTACTTCCATAACAACCTCATCCCATTTCCCATCTATTCCATTTTATTACATGATGATTGCTCTTCGAAAACTTTAGTGAAAATCAGAGTAGCATTTTACTTGTCAACGAATAATAAAAGATTACAGTGAACACAGTGCTCTATGTAGTTGATACGTTGATAATCTACATTTTTCAGCTGTTCCTCGTACTAAATCTTTTTCAATGACCGCGTTACGCTTGAATGAACAGCGAGAAAAAGAGAAGATTTGATTAAGAAGTTCAAACTTTAAACGAACGCATTTGTTTTCTTATAGCTGCTATTGCCTAAAAGTAACTGATTAGGCATTGCATGTAAAGATTTAATCAGATCATAAAATTTCACACAATTTTTCTTAATTTATAATTGTCACATGTTTCATTTCCTATTATTTCTAAGATTTTCAACTAGAAAATTTGAACTCAAACTTCCGGTTACTTTCAAATCAGTTAATTCTTCTTTAAAGGGGAAGTCTGCAATCTGACAAGTGATACTTTTTTTAAATATGAATCGACGGAAATTTTTGTATAAAAGACAGCAAACTCTATTCCTGTAAAAATAATAAGAAAATAGAGCCAGAGGGAAGCCCTAGTTCGATTCCCCATGGTTCATATCTCGGTTCAGAATAATTTTTGAATTTTTTGCTGATTGGGTTTTTTTTTACAAAATTCTGCGTCGATTCTTGTAACAAAAGTATCACTTTTCGAATAGCGGACCCCCTTTTCAAGCAGCAACTACTGGATGTGATATATTTGAATTTCCTTGATTTTTTTCTGAATTCTCTTATCATTGATGTTTTCATCTGAAAGTTCCTTCGGAATCCCTTTTTTCATCCAATATTGGTCACTTTTGTTTCTCGATTCAATTGGCACATTCGTACTAGTCTTCTTTGACTCTACATTTTGTTATTCATATTCGTAACTTCGAAAAGGTCAATCTCGTATACGACAAGCACACATACAAGCAAACGCACTCCAAAAACTGCTACTAATTTACATCAATCATACAGAAGAGTGTATCTGCGAGCAACGCCGAGTGTCCCTCTTCTCTTTGTCCCCCAAAACCGCAAAAACACATAATTTCTCTTCCTTTCTTTCTTTTTTTTTTGAAAGAGTGAAGTGAGTGAGAAGGCGTCCTCCTCTTACCTCTAATGATAACTCACCCCCTTTCTGACAAGGAGTGATTGCCGCCACCGCCAGAACAAACACCTTTTAGAATTTGAACGGTGTGAGTAGGGCAGAACGAGAGGGAAAGCGAATGAAGAGAGATGGCGGACCGCCCTTTTCACCCATTCTGCCGACCCGAACATGGAAGAGAGAAGAAAAGAAACCTCTTCGTCATTTTAACTTTTTTCGCCCTCTTCCTCGTTTTTTGTCATCTTCTCTTGTTTTCACTCATTTGAATGTAGACTTTCGAAATCGGATGTATCATTTTTTTGATAAGCCAGTGATGAAATTTCACAAAGCATTCAAGAAATTGAATTCAGGAAAAAGTTAATAGAGTAGCAAAACCCGTTCTTGAATTTTTACATACCACCGATCAGAGACCGATAACAGTTCCTCTCAAGACACGCCTCTCAGCTAACCTTGGCGCTTTTCGGCGCAACTTTGCAACTGTTGGCATGTCTGCCGACTTTCGATCCAGGATCCTACATTTTTCCGTGGGAGACTTATTGCCTTTCTTTTTTTATCTGATGATTTTTTTTAAGGAACGTGTCTTGTCTGGATTAGGTTAATCTTTTTGCCAGGAGGTACAAAATAAATTATATCCTCTTACTCTTCGAGTTCCTTCTCTTTTTTATATTCCTCACTCATTCTCCAAGTTTTCGCATTAACATCTGTTCAAATAGAAGCATGCGGTATCTTTGTGGAATGGATTCCGTAAAAAAGTGACGTTTTCACGAAAAAAAATTATAAAAGTTCAGACAATCGAAACTTGGACTTTAGTGCGACTTGAGTATTTTCAAAGAGAACTTCTTGCCTTCCTTTTTAGTAATTTTCTTTGTCAATTGTTGTGCATATGTAAACTAACTAAAACATGTATATTTTTCATTGCTCCTCACGTGGCGGAAGAACATGAAGAACCTCATAAAACGTCCAAAATTCCCATCC
Source organism: Caenorhabditis brenneri (assembly GCA_000143925.2). Lineage (NCBI taxonomy): Eukaryota > Metazoa > Nematoda > Chromadorea > Rhabditida > Rhabditidae > Caenorhabditis > Caenorhabditis brenneri. The sequence goes on from GL379794.1 coordinate 1,735,144, forward strand.
GTCATTACGCGCATCCATTTCTTGCGTTTCCTTTTTTCGGCTATCTTTCTCCTGAAATGAGTGCTCGTCCTCTCTTTTTCCCCTTTTCTACCCTTTTCTCATTTCGTTTTTGCACCCTTATGTATAAATCTCGCCGGCATTTGTTTTGTTCTCCGTGTTCTCTCCTTGTTGCTCGTCTTACTTTTTATGAGCTCTCGGAAAAGAAGTAATCTAATTTAGAAAAGATGACACCCAAGAGAAGAAACTTGAAAAGAAAAGAATAATAGAAAAGTATGTTCTTTTTGAATGCAGTTCTCTTGTGAATGTTTCATAGTTATTTTTTTTTTACACATTTTCATTTCAGTAATGACGGAGACGTGGACTAACTATTTGAAAGACGTCAACGACAGCTTGGGTACTGTTTATCACTTACTCAAAAGAGAACATTCAGACGACGTCGATCCAAATATTCAACTTTTATCAAGAAAAAACGCTGATGCCGAGACAGAAACTGTTGAAAACCATTCTAGAAGCGTTCTGGGTCGGTGGCGTTTTGATGGTAGGTTGAGCATACATTGGACTAACACAGCATAAACCGATTGTTGTAGGAGAAGAATTCTGGATGCGCTCAGCTCAAGCAAATGTGCCGACATCATCTTTGTCCATGCAGAACGACGTAATGATGCAAATGGATGGCACCAGCAACAATGAGAACGACACTCAGAAACAGATAAAAATCTACACTTATTCTATCTGCCGACGTCTCAGTAGCCCATTGTCGAATGACTCATCTGAAAATGTAGAAGTGGCTAATTTGGGCAATTCTCAATTTGGATGCAGTAGCAACAGCACTGAGGGTGAGTTGAGAAGGATATGAGAATTGAAACTATATGCTCTGAACTTGAGAGAAAACTCTGAGAAATATCAAAAAGTTTATTTGAAAAATGATTGTGATTCAACTTTTGGACACCTCACTTCTGTTTTTCAACTTTTCATTTCATTACGAAATGTTTCGAAATGAGAAGAATGAACAGCTTCAAACCATTTTTCATTTGAAAACTGGGCACCTCTAGTTTTCAAGTTTCGAATTCGAATATCAGGATTTCGCACAGTTTTTATCAAGCAGATAGTGAGACAAAAATTTTGAAACTTCATGAATCAGTTTTTTTCCAGACTCTTCTTGGGCGGTCCAAGCATTTCTCGGAGAGTCTAACATTGACTCGATCCGTTTTCAAAACCATATGCTCCAAGAAAGACAGAATGTATCCTTCACCGGTTTTGAAGAATCTCATCGATTCCGATCCCCAGAACCCGAGTTTCAACAACAGCCCAGAGAACATGATCCAGCTCTTTTCCATCTCAATGCATTTGATTCTCCACCGCCTAGTCCTGGAAACGAATTGAGAGATTTCAACTTCCACATGCAGCCAGACCCAAATGGAATGATCCCAGACATTGCTGACATGAATGATCCAATTTTCGGGGCTCAAGACGACAATAACACCCGTGAGTTCAAATTGAACACTCAGAAAATTGCATTTTTTGTAGTACTCAGAATTACCGAGTGTTCGTTCTGATCATACAAAAAACAATTTACGCATATGCCCAGATTAGAATGAAGGCAAACAACTGCGTTTTTTCAGATAACGCTCACGTGTGCAATCTGGAATTGTGTAGATCTTTTCATCATCTTCTTGAAACAACACCTCAGAATGTTCAGGTAAAAATAAATCGAGCAATTTCTTTTGAGATAGACTTTACAGGACAAACAAAACATTATGAAGGAAGTTCTGCAACACACTCATTCGTTGATGCGCGAAGTGATTGATGAGTCTCCTCTGGAAGTCAAGGACAAAATGCGTGAGATCCGGGCTTCAATTTTTCTCGTGAACAATTCACTCCAACGTTCGACCACAATGGAATCATTCGAGGTTAGAAGGGGAAATCTAGTATTGAATGGGAATAGCTTTGGAAAGAGGTTCTAAGAAATACAATTTTTCATTCCTGCGAGAAATTTTTCTAATGTGTATTAATATTGCCGATTTTTTTCGATCATACTTTAGGAAATATCAGCCTGGCTCGGTCGGCCCGGATATTTTTGAAAAAAATCCATCAATTTTTTTAGAAAAACTTCTCCAAAAATGTTCAACTTCACGCAATAATATCAAAAACAACAATATTCTTCATTTAAATTCGAAATAGCATCAAAAAACACCATTCTAGCCTAAAAACCGTCTATTGAAAAATCAGCTCTAAAAACACGGGCCGACCGGGTCGGGTCGGCCCTATCCAAGTGTGGTTTGGATGAGTCCAAGGCTGAGAGACGGTACCAAATTGTGACATGCTTGAATAAAACATTCACTATTCGGAAAACCGACGCTGGGAGAAAAATAGTATAAAAAAGGGGTGCTGAGTCCTCATAAAGAAATGTTTTTTCAGAAAACTTCGGAAACTGCTAAGTATCTCCTCATCAAAATCAGAACAGCAATCCAGGAGTACCTCTGAACAATTGATATGGTCTTCATTTTGATTATCCATCCGGTATATGTTACTCTAACGCTCAATCTCAATTATATCTATTGTAAACTCTATGTTATCATCATCCAAGTGATTTCTCATATTTTGATCAATTCATCAACAGCTCTCAACGTTTCTCTTGTTTTTTCAAAGCTCGTATTGATACTACTTGCTATTATCATCTTTTGGATCTTAATTTTATCCCATAACTTTCTTTCATGATTTGCATTTTCAAGACCTTCACTTGTTCTCAAAGCCTTTTTTACTGGAGCCATCCCGTCAACCTATATTTCAATAGAACACCTGATACTCCATCGTATTTATTTTGTCTTAGAATCCCTGGTAGAATCTCAATTTTCCCGAATGTCTTCCAACTTCAATCCGTTTTCTTTCGAATCCCAGTTAGACTCCCACTGAGTTTCATGACTTTCACTTTTTTTCCTCTCAAAAAGCCTATCAGATAAATTTCATCAACTTCGAAAATTACTCTGACCGACACCTATCTGATTTCTGAAAATTGCTTTGTGGTAATCTTTAACTGTAACGTTGTCCAATCTAACCACGCCATTCCAGTTGTCTTTTCTCTGTAATCCTATACAGATTTTTGATTTTCAAAGCTAATACTGCAAATAATTTTCGTGAGTTTTATTATGATACATGGTAATTTGCAAAAAGAAGATGCATGATCAGAACACAGAGCGTTTGTTCACCGAGAGCATTAATAAATTATGCTGAACTGGACAGTATGGCAAATGAAACAAAAGAAAATGAGAAAAAAAACCGTTGATGAAAATTATATCAGAAAATATTGACACTGGGAGTATTTAATCGTCATTAAGACACAATTACATACACTGAACTTTGATTTTTTACATATCACATCGGAGGGGAGTGTGCTCTGGTGGTCTTTCGGAAGCCCGTCGGTTACTGACCATCAATACTTCTGTGGAGGAGTTCTCACGTAGCTGACCAAACACGCGCATGAGACGGAGTCGGTAAATCTAGAAATAGAAAAAATGGATGAATGACTTTCGTGTGAAAAAAGAGCTCTTACTCTTTGAGTCCAAATGGTGATCACCGGATTGACCATGATTCCGACAATCAAAAGACGGAAGAAAAGAGTAGTGGCAAAGAAATAGGCGCTGTTATGGCAAAACTCTCCACAGAAACTTCTGAAAAGATAGAGAAGACGATATGGAAGACACGTGAAGAAAGTCCACAAAGTGCTGGAAAACAGGAAGAAAAGCCGACGGAATAGTTTCTGAAACTTTCTTGATGAGGGTTAACCGAATTCATATAGACTGTTACCGATTTTTGCCGTTCCTCCATGTGAGTTAAGTTGTGGGCGATACAGTAGATCAAAGCAGATAAAGAGAAAGAAGTGATAATCATGACCACGTAGAAAATTGGATTCAATAAATAGACATATGGATTCAAAACTAGGCGAAGGCAGCTTCCCTGTAAATGAATCGTTGCACAAGAGCTCCGAAGTTGTGGGGACTCATCTAATTGATTGGGAATTACAAAATTTAGTATGTCCCTGTAGTAACCGTATCAAAAAATAACACTTTTTGTTACTTTTTAATTCTATTTTGAATATTTCAAAACCAATTTCCTGAAGATTTTTTGCAATGATGTATTTTCTATTTTCAGTATTTCTATCCCAGCTGACTCACATCAACTTCCAAAAAGCTGACAAGTGCGATATTCAATGCAATCAGTCCAATCCATGTTGCAGCAGATATCCATAAGAGTCGTTTCCGAGTCACTATTTGATAATAATGCAACGGAAATTGGATATAGATAAGCTTATCCACATTCAACCTAAAATAAAAGTTATCAAATATAGAACTAGAGTTGATTCTTTCTTTACCAAACAAGATTCAAGCAACTGCACATTTGACAAGTCCAGATGATAAGATAGTAGGGGTGACAGAGAAATGTAGAGAAGTGTGAAAGCCATGGTCGAGTTTTCATGTAGACGATACACATCAATAGATCTGCCACTGTCATGTTAATAACAATTATCTGAAAAAAGAAAACAATTCATGGAGTCTTTCTCCATTTGTATTCATTTCCGGCCCTTTCTATGGAATACATACTTGTCTTGGTTTGTCTTCCGTGTTGATGTATCTCATAGCGATTCCCAATACGATCACGTTGAAAATGGTCCCAGCAATTCCACAACTCAAGTAGAATGCCGTTTCCCCCAGTGTGAAATCCTCAGTTGGACTTGTGACATTCTTAGCCACATCAGTCGAGTTCATTCTAAAATTCAATGAATTGGTTGGCAAGGAAAATGAATAATGTCTGCGAACGGCAACGGAGTGCAAAAAAGTGCAAAATGCAAGAAAAGTGGAAGGACCACATAAAATGAGGCAAAAGAATATAGAGAAAAAAAAACACAACCGAGAGTGTCAGAAACAGAAGGAGAACGATGGGGTGGAAGAATTAGATTACTTTGATAGGCTTGTTGAATTTTAAACCAGATCCTACATTCATTTGATTCAATGTCAGTAAATGGTGCTACATGACATCATTACGTCAATTGCCGTTTGGAATATACGTAAGTAAAAATATGTATTCCTAGATATAAGTGAGAAAAATGAGTATTGAAACACGAGCTCTGGCGCTGGGAAAAAAGGGAAAAGGAGGAGGAGAAAGAAAATGGTCAACTTATTTTTTGTGCGGATAATATAAAAAAACTGAGTGTGTCCAGAGCAAAAATCTATTGGGCGCTCTTTTTTTGCATGTTGTATAATTGTATCTGCAAAGCTTTTGGACACACGTGACACACTTTCTCTACAAAAACTTTCAAGGGTGACCAACGCCTCAAAGTTTACCCGGAGGAGGATTATTAGACTAATTTGAGAGGGCGGTGCAAGATTTTTTGGATGACTCGTTGGTTTTGTTTCTATTCTCCTTGTGCGGTTTCTGATGTAGCCTACATTGTTTTATTGCACAATGGTTGAAAAATTGGATGATTAATTTGTCCGAGCCTAGGCATGAAAAACCTCAATTTTTCAAATATGGGTCTGGTAAATTGATATATCAGGTTATTCTAGTTGAAATACGATATGACATCAAATACTCTGGATACATTACCAGCTTACTAAAGGTGTCTCAGCCAAATTTAGACAATGACACATTCGGACAAAAATAGACTATTGAATCAACTTGAACATCAAATTTCCTATGAATGCCTAAGACAACAAAACCACAAATCTTGAGGAATGTCTCTGCCAGCCGGTGTTGTTAGTGTCATCAATTGAAATTCTGGACCAAGGAATACGGGTGGTGATGAAGGAAATGAGTGAGCGAAATGTCTAATTAGAATCGTCTGGATTCGAGAGCACAAGAAATCGTTCGGGACATGTGGCTCTGAGCCAGAGCACGTTTTATTCGTTGTGTTTTCAACATGAAAGGGTGGAAAAATCAAGAGGATGGTCCTCGTTTTGAGTGCAAAATTGGTGATAGAAACATTTTATGATAAATCTTTCAGGTTTTGGTGGAATTTTTAACGAAGCTATATACGAAAGTTGGCAATGAATGTGGGAGGAGAAATAAGGAGAAATGAAAATATTCTAGTTTTAAGCATGGCACCTTAAACATTCAGACATGACTTCTGGTCTTGCCGTTACATTGTCAGCTTGTAGCTCAAAGACAAACGTAAACTTTGAAACGTTATGTTTGCCATTTGAGAACACCAATGAGCACGTAATAGCTGTTAATGAACGAGAATAAAAATAACCTTTTCATCCCAAAAAGAACAAAGAGCTCAATGATTCTATTCCCCTTTCATATTTACTTTAGTCTCGCTTCTTTTTTCTCCTTCTTATTAACGAGGACGGACTCTCAATACGTGCCCGTGCCCACGAATCCTATTAGGAATGCAAACGAGAATATAAGAAAATCTGCGTTGGCGGGTCGACACCGGGTATTAAAGAATTTGAGATTTGAAAACTGTTGCAAGCGTTTTAAATATTCTGAGAAGCTAGGAAGTTTGACACACTGGAAACTCATGAAGTTGACTGAATAGGAAAGTACATTAGATGCAGAGAAGAGTGATGTAAGAATAGAACAAATGGGAAGTGAATAAGAAAAAGAAGGATTTTAATTAAATGAAATGACGTAAAGGTATTCAGAGTGGTTGCATCTCTTACTTCGAACAATGACTTTTTCTAAGAATTTTGTGAAGTCAACGTTTGAGTGGCCCCAAAAGAAAATGGGAAAAAAACTACCAAAAAAGGTTCTTATAAAACTTCATTCAGTAACTGAAAATGAAGAAAAAGAAGTTCAGTTCCAGTGAATGTTTCTGCTCTTATTGTTTCAAATTATGGAACCTGATTCTATTTTTGGAAAGGAAGAGAGGAACTAGAATAAAATAGCTGCTGCGAAAAAGCAGTGAGAAAAGTATGTAAAAAGTCTCACGAACTCAACCAAAATCCAATTTCACAGTGTGTCTTCTCGAAAAAAGACTACATAGGTTATGTTCTTTTTCTTTTGTGCTATGAGCGCACGCAAATCCCTGTCATTAGGAGATTGAGTTAGTAGCAAGTTAGGCGTGCAAAAATGAAGATGAACTGAATAGTGTGGTAATGAACCTTGTATCCACACACTTTGAACATCAGGATGACTACATACTGGACTTTGTGCTGAAAATAGAAAAAAAAGTAGATGAAAGATGAAAAAAGAGGGAGTGAATAATGAGATGCGGGATAAAAAGAGTATACTTCCAATCAAAACGGAAGATGAGGACGCTTAAAGGAAAGGATGCGTGATTTTTTGAAAAACTTATAAGGTGATACTGATTCAAATCGGAACTACATACACCCTTCAGATTCTAAATTCAGTAGCTTTTTTTGCAATGAAATCATCACACAGACCTTAATCTTGGAAATTTTCTAGAAAAACTTGAAGAGATACGCAGCAGGGTGGTTTGAGAACAGCATAAACAGAGAAAAAATACTTCTGCGCAGAAGCAAAGCCACTCGAGAAAAATCAGATTCACTTTTGAAAAACTTTCTAGCCAGCTACACTCGGAACAACTTTAGCACCGACTGAGTTTGTTTGAATGAAGTTATTTCCGAAGCCCTCTAGAATTCATCGACCAGATGGATTTATATTTATATTTCACTTTTTTGAATGATCCGGATCTGACCGGGAGTATGCAAGAATGAAATATCCGCCCCTCTCTTTTTCAATACCAAATGTTCTCAATAAACATTTTCAGAGAGATAGAGGAAGAAGAAAAAAACTAAGCTAAGGATTACGATTAGCGTTTGATCTGCAGTACAGATGAGGATAGATAAAATAAGAAACAAACAGGGGTATATGCGCAAAGGGGGACGTGCAGTCATAAGCGCCGTCATGTGAAACCTTTTTTTTCGAGTGCCAAGTATCTATTTTGGCATTTTCTTATTCATCAGAGTTATGCGCGTATCGGATCGTGTGAAAAAATCTATGATTCTATTCTGTATGGGCGTGGGAAAGAGTGTGGGCACTCCTAACGAAGGCTATTTCTGAGAAATCAAATTTTGATTACGGTACCTTTGAGAACAGAATTGCTAGACATAAATTAACTGTGGTCTGCATGGGCGGTACTTAAATTGCTAATAAAAACAGACGACACGTCACAAAAATACGACGATGAAGAGGCGGGTAGTGGTCCAATCGAGGTTGTGAATTCGAATAACAACATATTCAAAGAAATTTGCTTTTTGTGTGTTTGCGTGTGTTCCGAATTCGTTTCCGTGTGGAATTCATGAATTTTTTGATTAAGTTTTATTTTAATTCCAATGATTCGAAAAATTGAGAAAAAAAACAGAAATTCATTTTCTAGAGTGAATTGACTGGGATTAAATCACTTTTTCTCATAATGCTTTTTCCACTGGTTTTAATTTATGTTATTTGAAAAAAATGTTAAAAGAGGTAGGCAAATCTCGAGTTGTTAGAAAGTAAAGCAGAAGGGAGCGATATGCTAGACTCTTCCGTTTTGCTTGTTACCAGGATAAACTGAGATTATGGTTTCAAATGAAAATTATCAAAAAAAAAAACGGAATTTAACAAAATTTGAAAGCAAACAATTTCAGAGCCGCCTAGAAAAGTGATGTGTTATGAACAGGTATGAGTAAATTACTATGATTTTGAATGAATAATTCAATTCGTTTTTATAACTTTGTGTCCGTAACTCTTCATTAGATTCAAAATTCTTTTTTCATTTTCATTTTCTCTTTTCCTAATCCTCAGATCATTCAACTTTAGTTCGAAAAATATTAGAAGACATCTCCAATTTTTTCTAAACTACTTACGGTGACAAAGCAAATATGTAAAGTGATAATATCAAATGTTACAAAAACAAAACTCCGGAAGTAAAAAAAACCTGTGAGAAAAGAAAAAAATGAGTCTGGTGTCTCCATCAAACATCATCAGTATGAGTGAGAAGAAAAAATTCAATTAGTGCCTTCCATTCAGTCGGCGACTAGATTCAGATTCAGAAGACGACCACTTCCCGTAATTAGACGGATGGCCCTTTACAAGTTTTTGAGTGAAACGAGTAGGTGCTAAAGCTCGTGTTTATCTGATCTCCGAAGTTCCAAGGTTCTGATGGTCAGACTTTGTCATTTTTTCATTCCAAGTTTTTTTACACGAGCAACAGCAATAAAAAAGAGGGTGGAGAAGAAAGCTAGGAGGTCGAGGTCAAAAGTGGCACGCAGACAAGGAAGGGATAAACAAGGTTTTTGAAATAGAAAAGTCTTCTACGTATTCTTCTATTTTGGGAAATCAGAAAAGTTTAATGGTTCTGCAGATTTCCAATATATTCGGATTGACAGAATCAGAAAAAGAAGAAATGTTAAAGAAAAGGTGACATACGGATTAGCTTAGAAGTTGTGATATCCTTTTTTCTATCAATATCTCTTTTTTCTTAATGCTCACATTCAGCTTCTATTAGACATTTCATGATGTGAGTTTATCATGCATCCGGTTTGATTCTGAGGGAGACCTTGTTTTATTTCTGAAGTTGCTAAATGAATCACGTATCCGGAATCTCATTCCTAAGATCATCTTAGGTGCGTTGGCGTATTAACGATCCGAGAATCAAAAATCGGGCACAATGCTCAGTTCCCATAGAACCGGATTGTGACCAGGCCAACCAGACAAACCAAACCTAACGACGACCGGGAGTGGGAGCAATACAACGAATATTTGGTGAAATGAGACAGAGCCGCCCTCTTGTCGTTGGTCCCGGAGCCCGTTTCCGACGTCAAACACATTGAGAATTGGCAATAATGTCCGGGAGGGGTAACAAGAAAAGAAAAAGGAGCTAAGAGAATCGCCACATTTGTTCAAGTGTCATACTCTCCATTTTCAGTCAGTGCTAAAATTAAACTGAAAATGGTTTCGATTGCTTCTTGAAGGGGCAACCGCTTCAATAGGAATTGAAGTATGAGTGGATGACGACAGCAAACGGAATGATCATGACATGCAGAAAAAGTAGAATTTCGGGAGAGCAAAAATTGAGAAAAAAAACCTCGAGAAGATGCAACAACTGGTTCAAATCAGCTCAATATTCAAATAGAGTCCAGTGGGCCAAGTTTGATTTTTGCTACTGACGCAGGTTTATTAGTTTTTTAAGGTATTCAGAGGAACACGTTTCAAAATTCAAAATTACAACAGAACTTAGGATTTTACATGCAGAAACAGAAAATAATTTGTGGACTAAAGTAATTCAGTTTGAGGAGTATTCTTATTGTATATGCTTACTGAAAAAAAACATAATGGAAACTAACTCTGTATAGAATTGCAAAAACAAGGAGGTAAGAGATTTATCCCAATTAGACTCATTTATCTGGATAAGATATAAGGTGAGAAACCACATCAGTACATTCTTGCGTATCAATTTAGAACCTACAGACTTTAATACCTATATATCTCTAAACTAATGTAATAAACTCACGCTTTTTACCTAATGATGATTTCATTTATTCGCAACTAAAATAGGTTTTTTCTATCACGGAGAAGGTTTTTATACCATTACCGAAAAATCTCAACGTCACTTTTTCTCACTGATTTCTATAGAGCCAACGTAGCGATCCTAAAATTGGAAATAACTCACTCTATCGGAGCCTCGGAAGTCATTATTCACCAATGTGGGAAAATGAACTTGTTGGATTGGTCAGTGACAAATGAATATTTTGCAAGAAGATGCTGTTTTCGGAGTGTGGGAACATCACATGATTATGCACTTTGTTGCCGGTTTTTGACAACTAATAACTTCTTTTTTCTACTGTGGTTCGCGTGCCTTATATTGATATACTTGGTTATTAATAATCGAGTTGGATTGGATTAGGCGTTCAAAATGAATATGTTAATCTGGGGCACGTGACTTTCCAAATAAAAGTAAAAAGTATGTATCATCTAGGTAAAGAATACATAAGATGAGATAAAGCAAGAAATGTGATGCGCAAAATAGGATTACAAGGAGAAATTCAGATGTATATACTGAACAGTGGGAAATATGAGGAAAGTTTATGAAATTTCAACAAGGAACACTTGGGTATTGTAAATGAAAAGCAAAAATATTTTTTGTGACAAATCGCATATCAAAAAGATCTGAACGAGGTTTTCTTCGGCGGAAACTGAATTACAGGCGACAAAACACCGGGTAAGAACAAAATATGACAGAATCACAAAGAGAACATCTAGATATCAATTTTCTTGTTTTTAACAAAGGAAATTGAATATGCTTCTCATGATTTCTTAGAACTTGTCTGGGAATAATAATCCTAGTCTTCAATTTTTATCAGAACGTTTGAAAAGAATGGGCTTCTTTGTACTAGAAAGACAAAAAATGATGACCTAAAATTCAGTTAAAGGGTTTAGCGCTCATTCATTTGTGCCCATGCTCTTCTTCTCTGAAAATTTGAAAGAAGGAATGTGTCCCATAAAAACTAAAATTGGAACACAGAAACAGAAAATAAAAGAATACGTTCAAATTGGAAAGAGAAGAGTTCTAGAAGCTCGATAAAAAACATTCTAGAACAACACAAGACTTCTTTCCCACTTGAAAAGGGTTCATCAAGACTGCCTTCTACTACCTCAACGAGGCTCATCTAAGATATAAATATTCTTAAAAGATATCATTCAAAAACAGAGTGCGTGTCAGTTTCTTCAAAGCTTTTTCTTTGCTTTGCAACAAGCGAATCCTTTCATTTTCTATCTCTTCAAATCTGCCTCTGCAAATCGTTGCGTGCTCTTTGCCGTGTATGACCATAATGGCACATGCATAAATTTCAGATAGCGAAAAGAGGTACTAACACGAAACCTAGTGAAATACTGATACTCTAGTCAGTCACGCATTTGATTTCTAAAAAGAAAACAAGAGCGGAAGGAAACAGGAGTGATTGGTAATCAACGTTTCAGAACATGCTTCTTCCTGTTTTATGATAACGTTTATGGCAAATGTTTTTGATAAACTACGCAGAAACTAACCGCAATGAGCCAATTCTGGAAACCTAGAAACAAAAAAAAACGGATTTTCACCGTTCGTTGTTTCAGATATTTTTCATCAGATCAGAATATTGATAGAAACAAACTAAAGTTTTCTCAATCTGATTCCCGCAAGTTGAGAACATTTCAATCTTACCATCACTGTGATTGTTCTCATTAAGCATTAACTGGCCAAAATAAAATAAGAGTTACAGGAACACGTGAAGTATTGACCCAACAAATTGTATTTAACTGAAAAAAACCCCTAGAAGCTGATTTTGACGAGTAAAAACGTTAACTAATGAGTTGCTGAACAACGTATTTTTTTATCAGAACACAGATCATCATTCAACTGATAAGTGTCTGTTTGTGAATTCAGCGAAATTATTGCAGAACTGAATCAAACGTTTGCTACTTCTGCAACGCAATCGAAGTGTTCGAGTTTATACAGCATTTCAATCGTTTTTTGGTTCGACAATCAAGATTCTAAAAAATAACGTAATACAAGATGAATGAGCAAACGATATAGAAATACTTCGAAAAATACCTGAAGGCTTAGAGCCTCAAAGTCAAGAAAACAGGAAGATTTCGGTTTTTGTTATTATCAATAGTATGATGTCTCCATCAAATTGACGGCTGACACCTCGGTTCGACTGAACCTCAAAAAATTGAGCACTGTTATTTCCGAACGTTTGGGATGAACTGAAGCCTCAAACAGAAAAAAAATGGAATTTTTGTTCTTTAAAAACCTTTATTAATCATCCTAGCTCTGGAAAAACCTGGAACAAAGAATTACTCAACTGCATCTATTCTCAAAGAGTATGCTCGTAGTCTGGGACCCTTTAACTCAAAGACGCGGCATCTACTCAGAGAAAAGAACGGCGCTATTGGAGATGTCATTCCTACAAGAGTGTGGCACACGCCAAACAACATCAATGCAAACTGATTTTTCATCGCTATGAAGAGTAAATTCCGATGACACACAAAAAACGAGAAGCACATGGGGGCACACGGGGGCGCAAAAACGTTTGTTCCGCTTGCATGTGTGCTTTTTTCTCCTGAGCAAAAGAGAATGAGGCTTTGGACACAAGAGCTCAAGCTCATCTCTATTTTTGAGACCAAACCAATGAAACTTTTATGCACTCCTCTCGTTTTCAGAAGGCTATTCACACCGTTGAACAATACAATACTTAACAATTGGCGTCATTTGGAGTGTGAGCCGCCCCTCCCACGAAAAATGCGCTCTAAGAAAAAAAAAGAGTCTCGGTTCTTTTTTGGGAGTGGAAAGTTCAATGTCTTATCTTAGTGATCCGAACCTACATGAACAATTGATGGCCAACAAAGTTTTCTTGGAGGAGAACTCAAAAACCAGAAAAATGGTACACACATAATAATCTCGAAAAAACTATTATATTTTGGAATGATCTTGTAGAACTCATTGATATTGAAGTAACTGAAAATATCAAAGTCTAATAAATTCTGAGATAAAGTTCAAGTTACACAGCTGTTCGGGGAACATGAATCGCGGTTGAATGAGGACGAAACTCAAAACATTTTTGCTCTGAAAATTTGACAGTTGACACCTTTGGTGCTGGAATCTTCTCTTTTCAGTGATTTTTTTAGTAACTTGTTTTTTATGTCTAAAGTCTCTAACTATGGCATATGAAATAGAAATATAAGACTGTCGATTATGAGTTTTGCATGTGTTCTCAAAAACCATGCAAAACAAATGGTTCCAGTTTTTCTGACGACGTTCAATGGAATTTCTCATTTCTTTTGATAAAAAGCCATATTTCACTTCTTCAATTTTTTCATTCACTGAAGCTATTTCACATACCTGAATATGTGAAGAACGGTTTGTAAAAACTAATTTGAAATACTTGCATTTACTTATGACGTACCATGACTGTAAACTTTCAAAATCCGAGCTCCCTGTGCAAAGTATTCATACAGTGTCTTGAGTAATCTGCAAAATCTTACTAACAGGAGTTGAACATAAGTAAAAAGTAGGCAAGTTGGATACGTTGCGCACATTGAACAGTGTAAAACTTATAAGCCGATGAATTCATTTTTTTTTTCTCTCTTTTTTGTGATGGTAACGTATATAAATTCGGATGAATTATTCAGAACCATTGTCGGTTTAAGCTCAGCATTAAAAAATTAGGCTCTTTGCGGTTTTAGTAATCACAAAGCCTTCTGATTAGTACCATTTCCAAAACAGATAAACAGAGTAAAAAGAGTATCGTCATTCATAGAAAATTTGAAAGAGGTAATTAAAACAACATAATTTAGCTATTTGAATCAGGAAATCGTTTAAAATAAACCTAAATTTGCATTTAGGATTGATTGAAAAGCGTCCTTCTGAAAGGTTCAAAGCACAACTTCTTCTGAACTTCTTGGAAAAAAATTTTCATTCAATCTTCTTCTTTTACTTTTTTTTTCTATTTTGTTGCAAACTGGTAGGACTTTGTCGCGCTTTTCTTGTCACTTCCATTATAGATTGATTCAAGATAAGCTCACTGAGAAACTCTGTTTTCCCAATACAAATACCCAATCTTCCATCTGAAATTTTTCGAATGCTCTGTTGAAACATTGATTTGGGCACGAGATAAATTTATTGAATTACAACCACGACACAACATTAATTTTTTTTTTTTGAGAATAAGTTACAGCAGAAGAGTGAAAAAGTGTGTGGATAAAGAAACTGGAAATGAAAAGAACAGAGAAACGTATGGGAAGAATTAACCGACAGTTGAGAAAGTGATGAAATGAGAAGGTTAATGGAATACTGATTAGACAATATGAATAAAGATTTTGTGAAGAAGTAAAATATTAAAAGAAAAAGCACAAAAAAAATGTTACGCTTTCCAGTGAAACATTTCTTGGTTACATGAAAATACCGAGAGTTAAATAACTGGGGAAATGCAATAAAAGCTCATCAAAACAAAGAAAAATTATGAGAACAAGCTCAGAAAAAGAATACAAAAAAAGAGTTACAAAAGAGGGCTATGACAAACAGGTTATGGGGGAAGTTCCATCTTCCGCTTTCGCGAGTGACCCTACTCCTCACCCAAAACGCCTGTTCCATATGAGGTAGGCTTGAAAAGTTTTGCGATGCGGTTTTTTTTTTGGATTTTTGTTATTTTCAATTTTTTTTTGGGTTTTTTACCTTTTGATTCGATATTAATGGTTGAGACCTAGCCGAAGCTAGCTTTTGAGGACCGTTTTCTGGTACTGTGAGTAACAATTCCAAGGGGTCTTGCAAGATTCGGAATGGTTCCAGATCGTTGGAAACCTTGCAAAACCCACTTAAAATTTACAATTTAAAAAAGAAGGGGGAGGGGGGGGGGGGAGGGGTGGAGGGGAAGTCAGCCTAATTTCTTTGGCTAGTCCAAAGAAACTAGGAAATGAGGCCAACCCTTAGGTTGCTCGATGACACATTGCAGATTTGAACATTGATGGTTGCTGAGCTTTAAGAGCTAGGAGATGAGTCTCCGACTAACCGGATATCGGTTCGACGGAGAGGGTGATTAAAATAATAGACGCACATCAAAACAATCTGATGTGCGCCGGTAACCGGAGGGCACATATGACGGGGATTTTTCAACTAACCTAACGGGGACATACAAGAGAGGGACGGGGACAAAAAATAAGAAAAGCGAACAACTCGCGGTGGGTACCGTCAAGTCTCGGATGACAAAATAGCGCAGTTGGAGCCGAAAGTAAGAAGTAGATTTTTCGAAGCAGAGTTCCATATCCAGCAATTGCATGTTCAAAGATTGGAATAAAATATAGAACTCGGCGACTGTTTTCTTGTTCTTACTCTTGACGGATGTGAATGAGACTCTCATTCAAATCAGAGGTATATAGTTTGGGAGTAACTGAGGTGGTTGCATCGTTACAATAGACTAGGGAGGTAGCAGGTGAGACTAGGGAGGTAGTTGGATGGACTAGAGAGGTAGAATCGGTAAGTTGTTAATCACTGAATGTGGAGGTAGACAATAGAAATTTTGAAATCCAGAGAAAGAGAGGTAGTGTGATAAAATCACAAACTTACATCGAGGTAGAGACGTTAATGTTAAAAAAGAAGAGCAACAAAAAATAATTACAATTATGCAAAAGCAACCACTAGCTAAAAATTTTTTGGGTGAGAAATAGCGAGAGAAGGATTCTGGAGAAGTTATTTGAACGTTGGACACTTGAAGTCGAATTGGAAACGCCTGTGAGCATCTGCAGGTCTTCTTTCTCGGAGGAACGAGTTTTCTGGTACAATTCCATCCAGGTATGCGAATTCCTCTTCTCTTTTCGCTATTTTCATGGCTTCATACATGACGAATTCTTCGAAAACATAACAAAAAACCAAGTTCATTTCTTCTGAAAATACGTTGTTGTGAATTATCGCTGTTAATTCTAGTTACTAACCATAAAGATCACGAACAAGGTCCTCATCATTGCTTTCAAATGGCGCTCCGTCTTCAACTTTTCTTGTGAAATGTTCAGTTTGGCTGGTGTCCATCAGAAAGCAACTCTCCAAAAAGTATCGGACTTCCAAGTTGATTTCATCATACTCCGGATAGAACTTTTCAATGTCATTCTTCAAAAACATTAGTGGAAGTCCATTCATTCCCATGACGGTACAGATGTAATCAATGAGTTCATAGGAGAAATGAACTGGGAACATGTATGCATACTTGTGCCCACTTCCTGGGTGAGTTGCGTACCCGTCATGATAGTCGACAGACAATTCTTGTAATGCTTCCTTGCGGCTATTCTCATCTGAAATATAAAGTGAAATTCCCCAATCAAAGCTTGCTTACTTACATGCTAGTTTTCTTTTAGCCTCCTCTTCAGTTTGTGGAAAGCGACTTGGTCTCGGTTCTTTCATAACAATGCTCACGGCTCTTTCAAAGTTTTCTGCAAAGTTCTCTGACATTGTTGTTTCATGGCACAAGCTGATTTCAAAAATTTCTTCGTCAGGCTTCAACTTCTTGTAGTCTTGGACCACGTTGTACATTTGTGGCCACAAACAGTGTCGACGGTGATGGTAAGGAGTTTCATCATTTCTGTTAGCCTCGAATTTTTCATCTAAAAAGGTTTCAAGTCAAATCAGTTGTAGATTTTGATTTCAGACTTACCATCATCAGTGAACCCGAAGACCTCTTCCAAATAAGAGATGTACTGAGGATCCGGGCGACCATTCTCCAAACGAGGACCATCGTACGGCTTGAACCTGCCTACAAATCCTTGGTTCTCTTGTTCGATGAACTGACTGTAGCCTAATGGTGTTGGTGGGGCTGGCGGGGTGGTATTCTCAGTTTCATGCTCCGGTTCTTGCACATCTCCATCTTCCTCAGAAAGCAGATCGTAACTTTCCGAGTCCGGAAGTGAGACTGACTCGTGATCTTTTTCGAGTTCAGCCTCAATGTCCTCCAGTTGATTTTCTTCCTCCTGCTCTACAACTCTGGATCTTTTGGCGTTGAACTCATCTTCATTGGACAGGGCTCGCTTCTCACGGCTTGCCATGATCTGTAACAGTTTCAATTACACAAGTTAACCGGAAAAAAGCATATGACAGCGCTTGGAATAGTTGGAAAAGATGGAAATACTTTGGAAGTGCTGTTATTCAAAACCTACATTATTTTGAGAATATCATACTACAGCCGGAGAAGGCATAGTTAGCTACTCGCCAAGAAGTAGGCAGGAGAAGAAGAATGGCGAATAATTTGGGGAAGATTTAGAGGCAGGCGTGGCCTTGATTTATTTACTGGCTATTGGCAAATTTGCGATTCGATCTATCATTTTTGACAAGGGGCCGAAAGGCCCACCCCCGATGGAATGTGACCGGTGTTACAAACAGTTTTAAACCGTTCCGACATATTTGACAAGGTATGTGATAACGGAAAACGGATGCGACAACAGGAAAAATAAGATGAGATGAGAGATAGCGATATGTCGTTTTTCTTTTTCTCTTCCTTTTTTCGACGTGAAAAGACCGTCGGTCAACCTCGAAATGAAACGGTATTGAGTAGTTGTTTACAACCTGCGCAATGTCATCGAATGGTATAGGTTGTATTGAAAAGAGAGAGGAGACAAAATGATGAAGTGAATTCTTGTGAAAACTAGTGAATGAAGTGAGAGAAAAAGGGATTACTGCCACACGCGCCGATGAGTAGGAAAAAGAGGAACGACTACCAAGAAGAAGAAGAAGAAACAAACGTAAATGGGAGGAGTATTGTGATACATTTTTAATGAGAGCTGACGTTAGCAGATGAGTTGAGAATAACAAAGTTAATGAGAATAACAAAAAGAGGAAGCAGAAGTAGGACTCGTGTGAATAGGACTGTCTAGAACAGAGAACGTATTCTGTTCTAATTCACAGTCATAATATTATGATGACAGAGAGAACTCCTACAAAGATCCAACCGCCATCAAACATCATGTGTGATTTTCAGGATAAGCTGATAATGCTATTGTGACATCTCTAAAACCCCGTTGAAACCGTTCAAATCTTGTTTTTCATCGGATTATCAGTAAGAACGGAAGCCCTAGACTGCTTACCAGGCATGGCATCGAATGTGTAATGTCTCGAGGAACGCCATGGCACGGGGTGTCAATAACAAGAAGCCGTTCGGAAACGGAAATAAGAAATGGCTTCTCGAAAACAATGTGATTTGACGTCTTCTTGTTATTGACTAGTATACTAACTACCTTGAATGACCAAAAAATGGTGATTAGAAACGAAAATGTGGTAAAAGGAACCAAACCTTTGAAGTGACTGACATGTGAGAAATGGTTTGAAAATGAACTAAATTCTCGAGAGTGTTGAGAGGAAAACTGGTATGTAACGATTGAGTGTTTTTTCGCCGGAAGAAGAAACCAACTTTTCTCCACCAATTGAGGAGAGGGAAAACAATGCGCAACTTTAATTGAAATCCAAATTACTCACCAGCCTTTCCGCATCCAGAGAAAAAAGCAGCTGTGTAGAATTGAGGAGACGTGTCCAAAGTGGGAGAGAGGAGGAATACTAGAAAGAGGAGGCTAGGGTCTCAGTCGTGCTGGTCCACTCCGAAGACAGACGACGAGACCCCGTGTGCGTAAACAAAGAAGACGGACCCTTCGACAGCGGCACGGAGAAGAGATACGAGACTCAAAGAAGTCGAGAAAGGAAGAGGCGGGATCCGGGATTTTGGAAAAGGCTCCTCTCAACAAGCTTCCCTCCCGAGAAACCGGACCTTGTGCTGGAGTTGTAAACAAGTGACGCTGTCAAGGTCGTGAAGAAGATAGAATTTCAAGAAAGAATACGGAAAACAACATATATCTGATTATACGTATTGTAACAGCAATTCTAAATCATGGAAAACCCAAACGTAGGGTTTTGAAGGAAACCATGCAAAATCTGTCGATTTCAATTAGGATAATGGAAATGCGAGGTCAAACAACAAGTTAGAAATATTCGAGGTACATAAAGACTTCAATGGGCATATGGAAATGATCAAAGGGAGGATTATATGTAAGTTTGCTAAACTTACACTCCTAATGCCATAAAATTCATTAAAAATGAGTTCGAAAGCGAGGCCTGATCTTATTTGAAGATTATTGCATAAGTTCACGAAAGGGCTCTAATACAACTGCACCTTTACTCATTCGAAACGGACTGCACTGATTGCAAACTGAGAACAATGGTGATATGTTAGGAACATTTGTTCTGTACAAAACGTTTTTGTTCTAACTCAATAATTCAATAGTATTCTGACTTTCTTTAGGATTGTTTTCCAAGCTGAAATTAGTCACCTATCCCACGGTTTCTGTTATACAAATGTATTTCTCACACAGGACCTGATTTGTAAATTGAGTAGCAAAAACAATGAATCATTCCCGAGTATATGTCTTGCGTAATTATATTCCACACGTTCTAGAAAATATCATATTCTCTTTCTCATTAGTGTGCCAGCCTACGCCTTTTCTATCTAATTAACAAGACTCTAAGACATATAAACAGAATTTATTTTTCACTCACCTCGAGAGTTATTCGAATATCGGTTGGAGGGAGCTGGCAAAGCGGGGAGAAATAAGAATGGAGTTCGTAACTCGATTCGGGGTGGAGTCTTGGCAGGCGCCCAGAAAACGAAGAAAACAACTTCGTTTCATGCGATACCGGAAATTGAGAAACGCATATGGCTCGAGTCAGAAATTTCTCAAGAATTTCTTTGAAGACAAGCAATCAGGAAGCAATATTTTATTCAAATTTCAAGGACTACTCGGTGAAAAAGAAAACATCCAAAATACGGACTTAGCTTAACAGAATTGATGGCTTGTTCTGTATGTGAATTGTGTTTTGACCAGTTCCCAACGCCAAGCACATCATCATGGTCTAAAAAAAGATTTTCGAACTGTTCTATAGGCTTCTCACATTTCATCAGCTTCCTAAGACAAAATGTTATGCGATATGATAAATATGATCGAGATATTAGACCACACCCAAGTTACAACAAATGTTCTGCATAAGAAAAATATACGGTAGCGATTGGTCCATTTCAAACGTCACATTTTTTTATTCCCGAAACTTTATACTCCTGTTTACTCCTACGTTGAAATGCAACGCTCGACCTCTGACTGCCATCGGACACCGTATCCCTCATTTCTTGAGATCTAACTATGCAGTGTAAGAAAGATATCTCTTTTTTCTTCTTTTGTTGCGTATTGCAGTTCACTGATCACGTGAGAGAAGAGAATGTCATCTACTATATCGTTGTGTGAAACAAAAAAGAAGAGTAATTTTGTCAACAAGCAAACGCTTGAGTTTCAAGAAATGAATGAAAAGTGGCAGATGGAAATTACACATGAAAGAGATCAGGAGCAGTTGTTCACGAATCGAATAGTATTCAGGAAAAGAGATGGTAATCTACTCCGTTGCATCACTAACCCGTCAACAATGCCATCTGCCCACTTGTCATTATGTATTTTTGAGCTCGAGTAGCAGTTGGCTGATAGTGAAAATGAGGACAGTTGCTTCTGTCAGCAACAAAAAGAATTGATGCGTGTGAGAGAAAAATCGTGGATAGCATGGGAACGGATGAGAATTCTACTATGTGCGTATGTGCAAGTCGTTAGATTAGAAGTGTAATGTTTGAACAGAATTTGTTTCTTTCTTACGGATACTTTGATGTTCTCCGAACAAGAGAAACGCTTTTTCAGTCGTTGATAAATTGGAATTGGAGAATGAGCAGGGGTAGAGGTTGCAGAAAAGTTTCAGGAGAAATGATAGCGGACCGAGAAGAATCAGAAGAGAGTTTCCACAGGAAGTTCCCTCTTGCTGATATGAACCTACACAGAAAATATGTCTCCTATAAAAACCGGTTATTGTCACTAATTAAGACAGAATATTTATGATGGTTTTTGTTCTAAACAAGGGAAAACATCCAACAAAACGAGTACATTCGGAATAGTATACTTCCGGACTGATTTATTTTCCATCTGAACTTTTCTCAAAAAAAAATAGTAGGCCCATCCTAGAAGAAGTCTCTCACCCCTTAGTTATCACGCTCATCATTCACATTTTTCAAAGAAGAGAATTGATAACCGCCTTTCGTTCCGAACGCTAGTTTTGGTATCTGATTTTGCACACCTTAGAGAGTCTTCTAGTTTCAGTGAAACTGAAATATAGCCGACTCATTGTTCTCAATTGACTTCAAATGATAAATTCATTAACGTATGCTGATTCTCAAATGCTTAGATCTCCAGAGAAATCGGCTTCAAAAGTGACGCGAATTGTTTATTCAAAATGCTTACTATTTTATCACACACTTATCACAACCGCACATTCATGTTCGTGAATGTTGCAAGACGTAAGTTCAGGAATCAGTATTGAAGTTTATGTTAGATAAGAAGCAAATAGAAAGATACGAATAATCGAACGATCGGATTTTTACGCCGTTTATAGAAGCTGATTCAACGAAAAAATGAGGATTATAGATAATTGTTTGGAGTATCGAACATCAAAACTATGACGAATTCAGATGGAAAAATAAATGAAATAAGGTCACGATTTGAGAAATATGGAAGTGAATGTGGTAAACAAATCAGAAGATTTGAATAGCGCGTCCGAGTTTCTCAAGCATCAAAATTCAGCTTCGAGAATTCGAATCCAAAAGGGAAGAAATGAGTCACATCTTTCTTCTACAAGACATTTGAGCTCGCAGCAAAATGAATAAAACATCAGTGGCACAGAAAAACACCATAAAGAGGGAGGAGAGTTTAGAAGGCAGCATCGTGAGGACCCTTACTCCTCTACAAAAACATTGCGTGTCGGGGCACACGAGGAGCAGGTGTTGGCAAAAAAGGGGCGCGGGGCGAAATATGTTTAGCGCTGAGAAAAAGAGAAGGACGAGTGAGCACAACTCTACTGACTGAATAAACATTACGCACGCTAGCCATTTTTCCGAAACTCTGTTGCTTTCAAGAAGAGAGGAAGCGAACTTCGAAAACAAACATACATAAAGTTTCGAAGAACTGAACTCGCTCGGCCATTAACGGAGAATGATACGTTTCAAAATGAATTTGTTGATGGAATATCAGAACATACGATTATTTAATGCGAATCTTGCAGTTTTTTAATCGTTTGCTACATGTCTGTTTGGAACTCAAAATTTGGTCAAATACTAGACGGCAATGTCAAGAACAGAGTTTCTGGGTAGTGTTGTATTTTCCGATTACAGAAACAAAGAGTTATAGATAATGGTTGTTTCGACGAATTATTTAGTACGAGAACGCGAGAGCATTATTCAAAAAAAAAGCATATCTCTGAAAATACGATAGTTGGTACCTCTGGTGGGTTCGAACCTACGACCGTTCGGCAGAACAAATAGAACAACTGGTTGCGTTAGGAGGTCCAGAACGTGCGATGCCCCTGATTGTTTTAATCGATGAGGCTTTTTTTAAAAGTTATGTTCGATTTTTCAACAAAAAAATCATCTCACATTAAATCAGATTTGGTATGTTTGCTCAATTACTTTCTATTCACTAGATTCTCACACCCAGTATTAAATCATAGCAAAAACATAGGAGTTGGTTATATCGATAGAAAACTCCCTTTCAAAAAAAATTGTATTCATTTCTGAATATCAACAGAATATTCAAACATCAAAACACCGACGCTGCTGTATTTCGAACTGGGTAACAATGACAATTTGGGACATTTCAAGGAATTCAAAAATTGAACGAATAGTTGTTGACAAGTGTTAGTATGTGATTATGCAGGTTTTTTTCTTATCTGAAACTGCATCTGCCAACCGATTAGGTAAGAGTGTTCTTCACAGGTCAATTACAAGACTTGGCAACTGTCGACTTGATGTCAAACGATTTACCATCAGCTGGAAGAGTGATGGAGTATGAATTAATCTGTCATTTATAGAAAGGATATTACCTGCGACTTTTTTGCAGTCCACATTGCCGTTATCGTCTTTGAAGAGATCCTTTGTCACACAATAGATCAGTTCATTCTCGAAATCCATCTCGTCAAGCATGTCTTCTGTGATGATTTCAGACTCCAGTGCATATCTAAAAAATGCAAAAACAATTTGGAAGGGAAACATCGCAAGCTTACTCAGAGTAGCCCAATTTGATCAGAAGTTCTTTCAAATGCGACATCTTCTAGCACGTTCTGGCCTGAAATGATTTATGTTACTATATTTCAGTTTTTTCAAGAAATCCATTAAGAGAGCAATCGACTTGGAATCCCCCGTTTTTTCTGTTTTTTGGTTTGATAAAAATAATTGTTTTCCGTTTGTATTTTTATTTATCATTGGCGCCGGACAAGGTTTTCCTACTGCATAATAAATTAGTAAATAGAAAAATAGCACTGGCAAAAACAATTAATTTGAGAAGATATTCTGGTGAGAACGACGACTAGAAAAAGAGAAAAAAATGGGGATGTAAGAAGACAAAGGAATTTGAAAACATGTATCCAAAGGAAACTAAAAGAAAAAGACCATGGAGGAAAATATCGTGGATGTGTTTGTGAATGGGTCACTTAGCAAATGCCAGATGTGAATATATCCGAATGGTTCAAAGAGAGTAAGGTGGCACTGTTTGAATGAAGACAGGCGCCAATGTGTTTTATGATGATGAGTTATGATACGAGTTGCCTATTCCTCTTCAACCCACATACACACCCACACAAAATGGATAACTCATTTTTTTCAAATAACTGATATGGTTGAAAAATGGAAAATGAAAAATGACAGGCAAATGTTGAGAAGAAAGACAACTTATGGTTTGACGGTCATCTTGTAGTTTATTATCATATTCAAAAAAAAACCCAGAAAATGTTCCAATAAAAAAACTATTCATGTACACATGACCATTTGTTCAGGTAATATTTTTTGCCCGGTGTGACTAATTTGTATATCTAGTATGATTCACATATGTTGAGCAGGTGCTTTTCTACAACAACCGATCTCTTCATCTCTCCGAGTTTCCCAAGAATAAATTACATTGCAGTTTCTGCAGGAGATGTTGCAAGTCACAGAGCAGATGTTTATAATTTAATTGTTTTCGAGAAAAATTTTCCGAGTAAAAGGTTTATTTTCAATTCAAAATATGAAAGCGAGAGGAGGGAAATGTGCGGATGAAAGATATTTTTCGATTTCCTTTTTCGTGAGAGAAAGAATAAGGGAAAGAGAGGGAAGGCGAGGTTTAGTTGTCAAGACAATAAGAGAATGTGTATGCTGGATGTGAAAGTATTGGTTATTCAGATTATCATTAGAATATGTTTAATATTAATGATGATGGTGATCTGCATCTCCAATTTCAGTATTGCTGGTGTAAACAAACCATGATTTTACCTGGAACGGAAATAATAAAATTAGGCCAAGAAACAGGTGTCAGGAACAGGTGGCACCAAAAATTATAAATCATTTCTCGTTACCTCATTATTAGTGTTTCTGATTGACGTGTTGGTGTGGATGGTGGTGTCAAATAAATCAATTTCGGCGACTACGGCTCCTCTTTCATGTGTTGCACTACGAGCATAAATCTACAAAGAAGAAAACATAAAATTGAGGGAAAGGGAAAAGTGTTTCACCTTCAAGCTATCCTTGGGCGCAAGGATCAATGGAGCTGGAAGATCAACGTAAACGCTCTTGTGTCCAAACTCGTGAATCAATTTGAAGCCACCAATATCAGCTGATTTCTTTGAACTTCTGTTGACCAATTGCACATAATCCGGGGTAACATCCTGAAAATACAATTTCACTTTTGGTAAACTGCTTCTCAGATACCGAAATCTTCACTCTGCCTTTGTACCATCTGGTGAATCTTTGGAAGTTGTCCTCGTCAACACTGTCGGAGCCTGAAACACTTTTTATTACTTCTTTTTTGATTTATTGACGTCATAATATTCTGACGTTTTGTTTGGTTTTTGTTTCAGTCCTTTTTTGATTCTTCAAATTTTTTATGTTAGAGTCGCTAAACTCATAAAACGTTTTGAAGCCTAATCACAAAAAATTTGTACGTTTCACGGCCGCTTTTTTGTGTACACTACCTTATCAGTGAGTATTTTTCAAACTAATCTGGAAACTATCGTACAGCACGAAATGAATGTGTAAAACAAAGGTTTTAGAAAGCTTAGAACCATGACAGCCACAAAAATGTTCAACATACTTTCGGAGTTTTTTTATACGTTAAGAAATCAAAAATCAACTCACTGCTGCTTTCTTCAATGTGAACTTCTTGGTATGGTAATGCGGCTTCAGGTCTTGGATTTCTTGGAGTTGGAGAGGAATGATCAAAATGCAACGTAGTGTCATAATGACTGCTACTCACAGAATGAGCTGCATTATGTCCGATGTTAGTTTGAGTTCTTTCTCCTGTTCTGGGGTTGTAAACACTTTCATATCTAGTCGAAACTGCAGAAGTTGGTCGTGGTGGTAAGTCATATGTAGTAGATCTTGGAATTTCAGTGGTGATGTGGTGGTCACTTGTGGTGACACGGTGATCAATATCTACACCGCTTCCAATTCTGTAAGGTTGACGACCTGTCTCCAACTGCCCATAACTGGAATAGTCCCGTCCCACCACAGAGTTAGTTGCAATAGTATCGTAGTTATGACCATGATCATACGTTCTTCTGAGTCCAGTTCCGGTGAGTGTTCCATATGGAGAGTCGATACGAGAATTTGAGTATGTTGTTCGGTGTTCGTAAATATTTTCAACAGGTGCTGGACGTGGTGTTGGAGGAAGTGGGATAGTTGGAGGAGCAGGGATGATAATTGGAGTTCTGATAGCCGGAACCGGTTCAATTGGAGTTGGAGTGACAGAAACCGGAGCTGGCTGAATTGGAACCGCTGGATAAGTATAGCTGTGTGTGAGACTGTTACTAACAGACTGATGGCGACTCGAAAGCGAGTCTTCACGATATGGAGAGTATGTTGTTGGTCTGATGGGGCTCACATCACGAGCTGCAATATATGGTGGATAGCTATACTCTGGAGTTGGTTGCACTGGGATAACTGGTGGCGCTACTGGAGGAGGGATTGAGGTTTGTGGTGTATGAATAGCGTATCTTGAATTCTCAATTACACTTTCTGCTGTGCTCGATGTTTGGATACTGTGTCTTTGCTCTTGATAGCGGTGGTTTTGTCTATCAAGTGCATTTCTGATAACATGGACACTTCCAGTATTGACTTGAACTTGTCCACTCTGATCCAAAAGTCTTCGATATACGGCGATTTCTTTTTCAAGATCCTGTAAAACAATATTTCACGAATTCAGAAGAGTTTGTGTGACTAACAATGTTCAAATCACAGAGCTTCTCCAGTTCAACGCTAATTGAAGTGCACTGCTCTCTCAGTTTTTCAATTTCCTTGATCTTTGACTCCAAGCTGATTTCAAATGATTGGTTGTTCTCGGAAATTTCCAAACGGAGGAGCTCAATTTGTTGGGTGAGAGTGGCGTTCTACAAATTATAAATCATAACCTAAACTTCAACAAGCGGCTTACTCTGATCTCAACATTGGAAACTTGTTTCTGTAATCCAGAGCAATTCGTCTTGACAACAGAAAGTTCATCTCTCAATTTGTCCCAAGTGATGGAAACTCCTGGATTGGAGTTGATTCTGGCAACCTCTCTTTCCAAACGAACTCGGATTTCTTCTTCATTTCGGAGTCGCTTGAATTCATAATCCGCACGAATGTCAGCAATAGCTTGACGAAGTTGATCACGGAAGACGTGACGATCGGCGTTACGGTCACGAGTAAAGTACTTGTGCTCGTTCATAATGATTTTTTTGTTGTCTTCCTCCAAGTTACGGATGCTATTGAGCAAGTCATTTTTACGGAGGATGTACTCCTGCTTCAGGCTGACAGCTTGATCTTTTCTCTAAAACACAAAAACAACTTCATGAATTTCGATTTCATTGAATATGCTCTCTCAAAAAAAAACACTGGAAACCCACCATTCTCATCAGATTGATTTGTTCAAAAATGCGGCCATTATTTTGCTTGATCAATCTATTCTTGTCCTCCATATACTTGATTCTACGTTTAGTGAGACAATCTTCATACTTGATCTGGCAAACACGAGCAAAATCATCATCAACTTCCTTTGGAACTCCCAAAGCTGCCTTAGCAGTGTGTCTCCATTGCTGTTCTGCTTCTTTCACTTGTTGAGACAAATGAGTTTGCTCACTCAAAAGTTGCTGACGATTTCTGTTAATTTCTTCAATTCCAACTCTCACATTCTGAAAAGTAAAGTTTTTCATTCATTACGAATTTTTCGTTATCATTTTTTAAAGCGTCTAGTGCCAGCTGACCACTACAGATGTGTATTTTTTGATATCAGTAGTTAATGTAGAAGCCGCCAAATGCCACTCCCTTCACGCTAATGATAATTATAGAAACATTTTACGCTGGAAATGAAACGGTCATAAAGATTATTGTGCGTAATAAAATCGACGTGCATGCGACGGTATTGTTTGGTTGCAGTACTCTACGAAAGAGCACAACTTATCGTTACAATGAAACTATTAAAATGTGTGTCCATAGTTCCATTTCTTTTCAGATTGCAAACATGTTCATTGACATTATAACTTTAGTGAGGGAAAGTGACGGTTGCCCACACACCGAGTAAATATAACAGAGTTTGGAACTGATAAAGAAGTAGAAAATAATGAGAACGTGGGAAGATTGAGAAGATAGTAAAAATAAATGAAACTTACTCTGATTTCTGATTCGAAGATTTCATTGATTCCGCTACTATTGGATTCAACTCCAGTTTTTAACAAATTGTAGTCATGTTCTAGAGCGGTATGCTCCGCTTCCATGTAGTGAACCTGTAATTTGGAAAAACAGCAATTACGCATGACAGTCCACAACTTACATGCTCGATGATATCCACAAACTTGTCATTGAGCTGAACAAGATCTTCACGTTCAGAGAGTTTTGCTCTGGCAAGATGCAGGAGGCAATCCCTTGCGTTTGCGGAATTCATTCAGGTTCTGAAACAAAATCGGTTGAGGAGAACTCGTGCCAAAATTGAAAATATTAGAGTATGCGTAAAAGTCCTGAAAGGGCAAAAGTTTGCAAAATGAATCTCTTATCAGAACTAAAAAAGGTGAGACAAAAATGCGAGAGGCGGAGGTGAAAAGCCGCAAAGTTTTGAGGGTATGATGACAGGAAACCAAATCGGCTCTAACAATTTTGATGGCATGCCATTGTGATAGTAAAAGAAGTGGAAGAATGTTTGTGAGTATGTTTCACTTGGATGGCGGTACTTTAGCACGTTTCTTATCAGTATCGAAATAAATAGGGACTTGAGGTGAGAGCAAGTGAATGAATGAAGTAGAAGGAGGAGTAGGAGAGGAGGAGGGAAGAAACAGTGGGGACTGATTATAGTTGTGGGGACGTGGAGCAATCAAACTGTATAGACAATACACCTGTTTCTTTGTATGTAGGAGGAAATGAATCATTGAAGGAGTAACAACTGAGAAAATGTGAATCATGGAAAGACCTTTGAAAATAACTTTGAATGAAAAAAAATTGTTGGCAAGTTGACCAGCAAATGATTTCTTGTGAATCCTCTCGTCGAAAGTGTTTTCAAAAATAATTACTCAAAAAGTCTCAAATTATATGAAAAATCACGTCAGGCTAGCTCAAAATATTATTTAGATTCTCGAAAAAAAAACCTCTCACAAGCCGGGTTCATAGCGCATCGTTGTAGTTTAGCAGGTAGCATTTTGGTGATGCGTTCAGTTTAAGCCTATCAAAGGTATCTGATTCTGCTACCCCAAAAAATAATGATTTGAGTATTCTCATTTTCCAAACCGAATCTCAAACCTACGATTAGAAACAGACTGTATGGAACAAAAAAAAAAGAACCACAGTCAAGAAATCACACTGTTGTTTCTTTCCAAAGCTGATATTCAAACCCTTTTGGAAAATATAATGATATCAAATTAATTTGCACCGACCGGACAAAATTTCTGAACTCTGTGCTTTGCGTCTGCCAAGCATTAATATCAAATTACCGGTACGATACGAAATACGTAAATTTGTTATCATCAACTTTCCCGTAAAAATTGTTCCATTTGAAAATGTTGATAATTGAATTTCTTTTTCATGTTTTTTCCCATATTACAGATTCCTGGGGGACTGAAGAGCACACATCAATCAATTCCATAGCAACACAAAGTTGTTTCTATTTTCCTACTACGACTCGCACATCGTCATCGCATGGCACCAATAGAATAACACGTTTTGAAGAACCAAAATTAGTATTCCAAACAGAATACAATTGGTTTTGGTCTTTTTCTTCCAGTTGGTATGCACATTTTCCGTGTCTTGTTTGCTTCCAAAAAAATTGCTCAATTCTGTTTGATCTCAAAAATTGGCTTCCTGTAAAATGCCTCTTTGTCGTCTGATATTTGAAATTTTTCTAGCTCATCAATGTAAAAATTTCATTTTGAATTTCTATTATATTCCGTTCAGAAAATAAGAACAGAGTCATGAAAACAAAATAAATCATTGGCCTTACTTTTTATTTGCTCTCGACTTATAAGATTGGCTGGGGGCAAAAATGAGCCAAAACATTCATTCAATCAGTCAAATATTTGACACTGTCAGTTTTTTTTTCTTACCCTGTCCAATTTTTTTGAATTCATTCTAATTCTGTTTTTATATAAATCCAGTACACTCCACGTTTTTTATTCTAATTCTATTCAAAGGAACCATTTTTAACAAGGCTATCAATTTCTGAAAATTGATACCACACCTGTTAGGCGCAGCTTACTTGTTTTTGCCATTACATGTCTGTTTGTGTGTATATATGTGTGTGTGTGTTCAGGGATAATACAACCAAGGATAACAACACAATAAAAGCATCGGATTCCCTTGAAAGGGCTCTGGTGTGCTCCATATTTTCGTGTGTAGAATGGATCCACCAATTTCCTAGTTTTTTGAACTTGACCCCTTCTCACAGACTGATCTGAATCCAAATGAGTTGTTTTGAAATTTTTGAGAAACCAACACACCCATTCACTTGTTTCTCAGAGGAAGTAAAAGTTGACTGGAAAAAATTCAAAAAATGAAACTTTGGCTAGCTCCTCGTTGTGACTTCTTGGATGAGATGCTAGTTATATCTTTTTTTTATGACTCTCTGACCCTAGATGTGCTATGGCATCAAATTTTTTTTTGCAAGCATGAAAATTTAAACCTTATCCGCATTTTTCTCAATTGTTAAGATCTAATCCTTATATACCAAACCTGTACCTTCATTTTTTCACAGAAAGGAATCATATTCAATTCCTCAAAAACAAAGATTCCTCTAAACTTAACTCTGCAATAACAATAATAACAAGTACACTTACGAGTATAATGAAAGCTCATTAATTTTTCATTATTGAGACAAAAAGGTATATTATATATTAGCTAAAGTGTTTTGAGTACTAAAGAAACAAGTTCCGGTTCCTGAAAGATTATCTAGAAAACGATTTCTTTTTTGTTTAGAGATTGAAACACCAACATTGTTCATTACGGCTACAAATAGCAGCTAATGAAAGAACAACTAATTATTTTCTTTCGAGTTCAAAAAAAAGGAAACGATCAGAGTTCATTTCGAAGGTCAGTTGAAACTATTCCTCTTGATTTCATCAATGTTTTTTTTAAATGAAAATTAAGTGAGGTTTTGGTTTGACTCCGAAGAGAAAAGTATATAGATGTTATTTTTTCAGGAACGTTCGGATCATCAAAATTTGTTTTAAAACATTATTGTAATTTAATTTTTGTGTTAGCTGAACATCGGAACGTTAAATGAATGTTCGTTTTTTTTTTCAGAATTTGAATCCATATGACCCAGGAAAACTCAAAATAGTTTGTAATTTGATATATTCTGAAAGGTTCCAGCGTTTATTATTATTTTTAACTTGTTATTGTCTTGGAAGCTTTTGGATTGTATTAACACAACTTTGACAAAAAATTTCCTGTAACACTTGCGATTGAAACAGAAAAGATTGACTGAGATTCATACTGCCTTGCTGTTTGTCTTATCATATGGTTCATTTTTAACGTGATATGCGTCAGAATCAAAACCTTTTAAATCAAACCTCTGTTCATCCCAAATCATGGTTTTTTGTTACATTCGATTCCTGAGATTAGATCCTTTTCCCACCAAACGGAACCCAAACCTAAAATAAACAAGTGGAAGAGGTCCGCAAAAAATGGATGGGAACCCACTCGTTTCCAGTTTCTCGACGTCACTATTCTTTTTCCGTCAAACAATGCATTTTTTTTTCAAAATTTATTCCGTTTTCTTGAAAGTGCGGTCGTTTCGTTTCCTTCTTCCTTCATGGATGAATTCGTCAAAAATTCAATTAACAAGACGTAGGAAGAACAGAAAGAACATAAGAATACGAAGGCGTAAGAACAAAAGAGAGAAGAAAAAAACAAGAGTTCACCATAAAAAAGGTTGTTAAGTGTAAACTGGAATTTAAAATTCCCAAATTTTTGTGGAAACTGCTCTCAATTTATTACGGTAGTTCGAGAATTCGGAGGACCATGTGACTTATTTCATGTTCCTTTTTGTTTCGTATTTCTTCAACTCTTCTCCCATCTAATTCTTTCAATTCCTTTTTTGTTGGGCCA